>CM040123.1:16537466-16981421 GCA_022559845.1 Amorphophallus konjac | reverse complement strand
TGGCTGGGAGTCACTTGGGGTGTCCCTCCGGTTGGGAGGAAGAGGGGAGGTTGTTCCCCTGGTCAAGCTGTTTGGCAGCATTTGTTGCAGACTGAGTCTGCTGTGCTAGTGTTACTAGTGGAAGCCTCACTCCAGTTGGGAGTGAGGGGTGGACGTAGGTCTTTGGACCGAACCACCTAAAAATCTCTTGAGCAGTGGTTTATTTGTGTGTCTTGCTTCTGCTAGATGATTGATTATGAGCGCTCCAAGTGTCTCTTCATTTGTTCAATTGAATTAGTTTCTATTCTAGTATTGTGTTTAGCTTCCGAGGTTTTAATTGGGTGATATTGCTAGCAGGATACATTCACCCCCCTCTGTATCCAGGGCTTGCACCCTAACAATTGGTATCAGAGCGGTTACTGCTTCAAGATCCAATGATCTGCAGTGATCCCCGTGCTTCTCGGTGCTTATTCCGGTTTGCTGCTCCTTGATTTTTTTTTCTAATTGATCATAGCCTACAAATGGCTCTTCCACTGGTTTTAAATGGGTCTAACTTTGATTCATGGTTCAGTAGTTTGCATAACTACGTCAATCTAGATAATCCCGATTTGTGGAAGTTAATTACTCATGGTCCTCATAGGTTACCACGAAAAGAGTCCAAATGGACTGATCGTCATAGATCAATGCATAGAGAAAATCAGAAAGCTATAAATCTGATAAAAGCATCCATTAACAAGGCCTTACACTTTTGCCTTCATGATTGTAGGTCTGCTAGGGATATTCTGGACAAGATGAAACTAACTTGCAGAACAGGGAAGGAAAACTGCATGATGGCTGATGGGAGCGACCATAGCAGCAGCCACATTGATAAAGAAGAGAACGAAGTTCAGGTAAATCCCTTTGCGGACTATACCTTAGATGATTGGGTAGATGCTTATTCCAAGCTGTTAAGATCTAGCAATAAATTGAGCAAGAAAAATAGATCTATGAAAAAACGGTTAGATAGGTTTGAGAATTCTAAACTTACTAGTGAGGACAGTGATACTCTGAAAATTGAAAATCAGATATTTAGAAGACAGCTGACTGATCTTGATTCTATTACTTCAGATCTGGAATATCTGAAATCTAAAAATGCTAGACTCAAAAACCAAACTGAGGAATCTGGATCTAAATCAGTGAGCCTTGAGAATGAAAATAGATTGATTTCTGAAACTTTGGAGATTGTCAGAATAGAAAACTCAGAACTTCAGAAAAGGCTTGAAAATCTTCAATCTGAAGATGAACAAGAAGTGTTTAGTGAATGTCAGACCTCCTTAAGTGTTTTGAAATTTGATGATGAAATCCTGGAACAAAATGGTAAAATGAGACAGGAGATCTGCAAGCTAAAACAGTTAAATACAGTTATGTCTGAGAGACTTATCACTCTTGAAAAAGGGAAGAGTGTTAACCTGGATAGCTCTGATGAGCTAATGAAAGCTGAACAGGAAATTGAAAGTCTTAGGACTGTTAATCAAATGTTGAAAGAAGATGTTGTTTGCTATAAAAAGAAAGCTGATGAATATGAAATCCATATATCAAAGTTTGGATCAGAAGTTACAGAATTGAGGAAATCTCTTGAGAAATTTGTCAGTGGAAAAGAAAATCTTGATAAAATTATTGGATCTAAAGTGAATCTCCGAAGAGAGGGTTTGGGCTACAAACCAACAAATAAAAAGAGCTTTGAAAGTAAGCTTCAAACTTCATTCGTGAGTAGCTCTAAGTCTGGCAGCACATCGAATGTGCCTATTTTTGAATTTAGTGCTAAGAAGAATCAAAATTCCACTGACAGCCCTAAGTCTGAGAAACAAGTTCAAAAACAGAAAAAGACTGTTCATGTTCAGAACAAAGATTCAAGGAACTCTCATGATAAAACTGAGAATGATGTGCCTAAATTGAACAAACACATTCATGCAAATAAAAAGAAAATTTCATGCCATTACTGTCATAGGTTTGGTCACTTGATGCATGAATGTAAATTGATGGAACAGGATGATAGAATGCATGCTAGGAAGTACAATAACAAAAACAGTCATGTTGAACAGAAAAGAAAAAGTTGTTGTTATCATTGTGGAAAAATAGGTCATGTTAGTGAACAACGTTGGTTTGCCAAAGGTAAAGGCAAATATTTTTCAAATTCTAATCATGTCAATTTGTATGAAAATCCGCATGTCTTTAAAAGGAACAAAAATGGATCCAGGGGCCAACACATGGTGTGTTCCACCTGCAGCAAGTCAGGCCATAGGGCGGTTGACTGCTGGCTTAATGTTGGTAGAAGAAATTCCATCTTCTGCTATCACTGTGAGAAACCTGGCCATACAGTCAAAGACTGCTGGCATTCTCAGAGAAAGAAGGTCAACTCTAAATTTGTTAAACAAAGTGTGTTTGGTAGGAACAAATCTGTTCAAACAAGAAAATCCCTCACATGCTTTGAGTGTGGAAAGCAAGGTCACAAGGTGACTGATTGCTGGTTTTCTGACCATCTGAAACAAAGTGGTGGTAAAAACAGAAACATTCATGCTCATGAATTTAGCACACCTGCTTACATGCATAATAAGAAATTCAGACCGAGTGGTTCATGTGATTATTGTGGTCGGTCTGGACATTCCATGCCTAGTTGCTATATGAAAAGGCATGATGATATGATGGCTCAGAAGCTTTAGAAAACATCCCTTCAAAATGCCACTAACCCTGCAGGACCCAAGGAAACTTGGGTATCAAAATGTGCCAAGTGAGAAACTTTTTGCAGGTGTGTCTTGGGAACGAGAAATAAAAGGGGCGAATAAACCAAGACACCCTAAAAAGGTAAACCCCACTCATGCATTTCTCAGGTAAGTCTCTTGACTTTTCAATGAGTCTGCTTAAATGGCATTAGGTATATAGATAGACTTGTTAATTAGTGGTTTAAACATGCATGTTTGCATTTCCATGCAATAGTTGTTGCGTCTGGATATGCTCATTCTGTGACTGCATACATCTAGAATTCATGACTCATGAATGATTTTCAAATGTTTTGAATGCATACCGTCAGGGGGAGCTGCACTGCATATCATGCACATTTGACTAGTCTAATACCCTTCAGGGTCTTCATGCCCTTCATGAGTAGTTAATGCATCTAACTGCATCTTAGAGTGGCATCATTTAATCATGAAATTTTTCAAAAGAAAGGGAGGGTTTCAGCTTATGCATTTAGTGAGGGGGAGCATTTCTCATTATTCATTCATGAAATTGCATGTGACCATCATACCTCTCATCAAAGCTCATGTCTGATGACTAATACTCACCTTCCTGGTTGAACTGCAATCTTGATAAACTCCTTGGTGATTGTGAAATGCATTGTATTTCAGCCTCTTGCTTCTTGGACTCCAATCGTTCAGACCAAACTGACTGATTCATTTGCACTCAGCTCTATCCATTGGTCCCAACTGTTGACTTCCACTCATATCTTGGGCCTGCATAAGCATGGTGGATGCATTAGGGTTGTATGACTAAGGGGGAGCTAGTCAAACTAATTGCATAACATGCCTTTCAGGTTTTGACTCATGCATAGTTCTCATATCCTACATGAATTGTCAATCACTGTGCACTCATATAATTAATTGCACTGCATTCATAACATCTTTCTAGTTGACGATGGGGGAGACTTGATTCATGCATTTTATTGAGCTCCTAACTCTTTACATGATTGAGTTCTTCGTACTTCAGTGCTCCTGTGTGGTTGAAAATATGACATATCTACAGGGGGAGAAGCTCTTGAAAGGATACATTTGTAAGATAAATGTAACACTCCAAAGGGAAGTATAACATTCATGTGCTTTACTGAATTGTTTCCCTATTTCATTTTTTTTTTTGTTGAAGGCAAAGGGGGAGAAGAATCTAATCTGAGTCAGTATAACTCATAGTGTTGCCATCATCAAAAAGGGGAAGATTGTTGTGCCCCTGTGTGGTTTTGATGATGGCTGACACACCATGAGTCACACTGATTTGATGATGGCTGCCACACCATGAGTCACACTGAGTGCGTTGACGCAGTTGGAGATTGGGTTGACGCATTGGCTGTCTGTTCACTAGCTGCGTTGACGCTACAAGGACACTGCGTTGACGCAGTAGTTGATGGCTTACTTGCTGCGTTGACGCAGTGGAACAGCTGGGTTGACGCCATGCTGCTTTGCCCCTTTTTGTTGCTCATTAAGTCTTAAAGTCTGTACAGGGTAGTTCATGCATCACTCTATTTGCCAAGTGTATACATCAGTCAGTATTGCATCTTGTTCATGGAGTCTATACATCCACCGTCTATATTAAGCTTCAAAGTCTGTTCATCCGATCTTCTCATTTGTGCTGAAGTCCATACATTGGTGGCTAAGTATTTACATTGTCTCTTGGCTCATTGGTCTTCAAGTCGATACAGAGTCTTCATCTTCTGAAGTCTGTACAGCGTTCAAGCCTATACATCGGTTGCTTTGAATCTGGATGATCAAGTCTGCACATTGGGGGCTTTTCCTACGTTCTGGCCAAGTCTATACAGCCTCATCTTTACCTTCGTTCCAAGCCAAAGTCTACACATTCGTTTCATTGGGCAAAGTATATACATCGTGGCATTGAACTTTCAAGTCTGTACACTCTTTATTTCATGAAGTCTATACATTGACATGCAGCGTCTCATGAAGTATGTACATCCTCTTCAAGCATTTCAAAGTCTATACATTGCTGAGCGTCTCACTGACTGTCTCATGCAAGTATATACATTGGCATATGCATTCACTGTAAAGTCTATACATTCATAGCGTCCAGTGTCTAGAGTTTCATAAAGTCTGTACATTGGAAGTATGTACAACGGAGTGTTACACGCATCATTCCAGTTGTCTTCGTGTCGTTATTTGTTCCATCGCGTGCTGAACACTGCAGCACCTCGTGCTGCTTTCTGTGCCACCTCGTGTCGCTCCATCTGTGTCACCCATATGTCTTCGAGTCTTATTTTCGGCCGTTTTACTTCGAGTCTTCTGTATTCGTGTTATTTTTTTCAAGACCCAGAATCTAATCTGAGTCAGTGTAACTCATAGTGTTGCCATCATCAAAAAGGGGGAGATTGTTGTGCCCCTGTGTGGTTTTGATGATGGCTGACACACCATGAGTCACACTGATTTGATGATGGCTGCCACACCATGAGTCACACTGAGTGCGTTGACGCAGTTGGAGATTGGGTTGATGCATTGGCTGTCTGTTCACTAGCTGCGTTGACGCTACAAGGACACTGCGTTGACGCAGTAGTTGATGGCTTACTTGCTGCGTTGACGCAGTGGAACAGCTGGGTTGACGCCATGCTGCTTTGCCCCTTTTTGTTGCTCATTAAGTCTTAAAGTCTGTACAGGGTAGTTCATGCATCACTCTATTTGCCAAGTGTATACATCAGTCAGCATTGCATCTTGTTCATGGAGTCTATGCATCCACCGTCTATATTAAGCTTCAAAGTCTGTTCATCCGATCTTCTCATTTGTGCTGAAGTCCATACATTGGTGGCTAAGTATTTACACTGTCTCTTGGCTCATTGGTCTTCAAGTCGATACAGAGTCTTCATCTTCTGAAGTCTGTACAGCGTTCAAGCCTATACATCGGTTGCTTTGAATCTGGATGATCAAGTCTGCACATTGGGGGCTTTTCCTACGTTCTAGCCAAGTCTATACAGCCTCATCTTTATCTTCGTTCCAAGCCAAAGTCTACACATTCGTTTCATTGGGCAAAGTCTATACATCGTGGCCTTGAACTTTCAAGTCTGTACACTCTTTATTTCATGAAGTCTATACATTGGCATGCAGCGTCTCATGAAGTATGTACATCCTCTTCAAGCATTTCAAAGTCTATACATTACTGAGCGTCTCACTGACTGTCTCATGCAAGTATATACATTGGCATATGCATTCACTGTAAAGTCTATATATTCATAGCGTCCAGTGTCTAGAGTTTCATAAAGTCTGTACATTAGAAGTATGTACAACGGACTGTTACACGCATCATTCCAGTTGTCTTCGTGTCGTTATTTGTTCCATCGCGTGCTGAACACTGCAGCACCTCGTGCTGCTTTCTGTGCCACCTCGTGTCGCTCCATCTGTGTCACCCCTATGTCTTCGAGTCTTATTTTCGGCCGTTTTACTTCGAGTCTTCTGTATTCGTGTTGTTTTTTTCCAAGACCCCGTGTCTTTCTTGCTTTGTGACCACACTTCGTGTCGGTTTCTGTTTTCATCTTCGAGTTGTTTTCAGCCCGTGTCGTCCTCGTTTTCGAGTCGTTTTCCTGTGTCTTCAAGTCATTTTAGTGTAAAGTGTCGTTTCACTTTGTGCCGTTCTCTTTGCTGGTTGATATTTCGTGTTGATTCTCGTATTGATTCACCGATGACCTCGAGTCAACTTAGTCATTTTGATTGGTCGTTCTTCGTGTTGTTTCTGTGTTTGTGTCTTCGTGTTATTTTATTGTTTGAGTCTTCATGTTATTTCTGTGTTTGTGTCTTAGTGTTGTTCTTATGTCTTCGTGTTGCTTCTTTCTATCTTCGTCCAAGTTTCCTCTGATCGTGTGTTTTACTACCGTTTTACTCCGTGTTATTTCCTTCTCACCTCGTGCAGCTTTAGCTTGAGTGTCAACCGACTTATTTTAGGTATATATATAGAGAGAGAGAACCCTGAGTATTAATGGTTTTAATCTCTTTGCAGGAGAAGAAGAAAAATAAAAAGAAGAAGGTGGTTCGAGGAAGAATATTCCCCAGTGACTGGGCTGCACGTGATCCAATACTAAAGGAACCAATGCTATAAGGGCACGTGGAAAGAAGGTTCTGGATCGAGTGTGGGAGGCACACGCATTCTGTACCTTATCCACCTGCTACTGCTATATATTGAAGTCTTCGTCCACAGATGAAGGTTGATCGAAAGGGAAAATGAAAAAGATAAGATAAGAAAGGAAGATCGAAATGCAGAGAGTGCCTCCACGATACAGAGAATAGAGAAGAAGAAGAAAAGAAGTGAGAAGAAGGAGAAGGCAGAAGCAGTGAGAAGAAGAAGAAGAAAGAAAGAAGAAGAAGAAGAAAAGAGAGTTCGTGCTGGGAGAAAGAGAGAAGCAGAAGAAGAAGCTCCTGCTGGACCGTGGATCAAATCCAGGCCAACCAGCTCCTACGAGAGCCACATTTGATTTTATCTTTTCAGCTTTCTGTTGCTGAGTTTTTGTTTTTCCTTTGAACTATTCACTTGCTGTTCTTCCGATCCTCTAGTGTGAGATCGGGTTCCCTCCGGTGTGGAGGAAGAGAGACTTGCGTCTCTGGTTGCCCTTGACAGGGTGTCATCGGTTGTTTCCCTCCGGGTTGGAGGAAGGGAGATTTATCTCCGGTTCTGGGCTTATAGGTTCGAGTCCAGGGGTCCCTCCGGTTGGGAGGTAGAGAGGTCCGAGACCTCTAGTTTGCAAGTGACTTGGTGTCACTTGTGCTGCCCTCTGGGTTTCAGAGGAAGAGAGACTTGGGTCTCTAGGTTCCCCTCCGGTTTGGAGGAAGGGAGGATTGGTCCTCCGATTATAGTCTTGTGGGTTGCAAGACTAGGTGTTCCCTCCGGTTTGGAGGAAGAGAGACCGTGTGTCTCTGGTTTCCTAGTGGCTGGGAGTCACTTGGGGTGTCCCTCCGGTTGGGAGGAAGAGGGGAGGTTGTTCCCCTGGTCAAGCTGTTTGGCAGCATTTGTTGCAGACTGAGTCTGCTGTGCTAGTGTTACTAGTGGAAGCCTCACTCCGGTTGTGAGTGAGGGGTGGACGTAGGTCTTTGGACCGAACCACCTAAAAATCTCTTGAGCAGTGGTTTATTTGTGTGTCTTGCTTCTGCTAGATGATTGATTAGGAGCGCTCCAAGTGTCTCTTCATTTGTTCAATTGAATTAGTTTCTATTCTGGTATTGTGTTTAGCTTCCGAGGTTTTAATTGGGTGATATTGCTAGCAGGATACATTCACCCCCCTCTGTATCCAGGGCTTGCACCCTAACAAGTGGCATTGTGGCAGCACAACAAATCACCCCATACTTAATGAGTGGGCAACTCTTACCAATTGTAACTCCTTGCAACTTCTGGTGTATTCAGCCTCCATACCTCTTGTGACCTTGTGGCAGCACAACAAATCACAAAGTCTGGTTAGGTTAGACCCGTTGTTACGTTATGAGAGTGGGTTCAAGACATGACCCTTGTCGCAGCACAACAAAGTCATGCCGGCAGCCATCCCAAAGTTTGGCCTAAGCCTTAGTCTAAGTCTCTGCCCCCTTGCTATGAGGGGCTTGTGGCAGCACAACAAATCCACACAGTCTAAGAGCAGCTCACTTAGATTATAACAACGGAAGGCTACGTGGGTCATTCTTAATGCCTCACGTTTACAACCTAATATTAGATCGAGGTGTTTTGATTAAAATTTTGGTCTCATCAATATAGGTGCTACATACATATAAGAATTTAGAGTATCGTATATACTCTAAATATATATATATATATATATATATGTGTAATAAGTAGCACATCCACATATATCATATATATGTATTAATACCAATAGATGATCATGGACCTTAAGCTCCTAAAACACATTACCAGAGCTAGTTGGTAATGCACACAATCATGGCAAATAGAAAAACTTGGAGCATCCAATGCTCCCACTGTATGTGAAGAATCTCCCGAGGTCCTCGTAATCGATCTCCTTCTTAGTCTCCATCCGCTTCTCATTATTACAAGTAAATTTATAACTGGGCACGCAGGCCCACAAATATACATCAGATAATAATAAGAAACCTTGAACCAGTCAATGGGAGTATAATACATGAGGGAGATAGAATATACAACCCAGATTAATAAGAGAGAGAGAAGGAGGCACGCAGGCCCCAATAATCACATCACATAAACCATTCACCACAATGAGCATCATCACATGATTTCTAAGTCCATGATCATCCATCCACACACTAGACACATCACATGTATCTTACACTAATTATCACATAATTACAGCAAGATATAATGATAATTTCAAAATATGATAATTAATTTTGAAATCGCACATATTAACATTCAACTAAACAATTTAGTTAAAATAAATAAGTCTAAACAACTTTAGATCACCGTCATTCACATTCACTATATGGGCTCAATGATAATTTCCAATTAATTAACCTCATAAGAATCTCATTCTTATAGCAATTAACTTTAATTAATTAGATAATATGAAATACTTATAACCATTTTAAATTTTCCATTAACTAATTAACCATGGGCCAAATAATGGAAAATATATTAATAAGTTACTAAAACTATTTTAGAACTCATTAAAATATTTTTCAGAATTTTATGACATTTTTCTGAGATTTATATGCATTTTAAACATTTTAAAACACAAAAATCAAAAAAAATAAGGGGGGCGGCCTTAACGGGTTCAGATCCAGCGCGGGCCGGATCCGACCCACTAGTGACCCGCGGGGGGTCACCCCTGCCGCCCGAACGCGAGGCGCCTAGGGTTTCACCCCAGCCACCGTCGCCGCGCGAGCTGGCCCGGGGAGGCCCAACCGCCGACCACCGCATGAGCCCCCTTCACCTCCATGCCCCCCCCGGTCGCCACCGGCCGCTCCGCCGTCGTCGCCGTCGCCTCTGCCGCCGGACGAGAAGAGGAGAAGCCCATTCACCCCCTTTGACCGGAGAACACCGCCGCGACGCCTTCACCGGCCACCACGCGCCTCCAGACGCTGCCGCACGCCATGGAGGACAATCCAGGGCCCCTTACCAGCCCCATGGGCACCGGTAATCAAGGATCCAAGGCCTGAAATGGCCATCCTCCCTGTGCACGAACGGCGACCGCGGCCGTGGAGATGAGATTGACTCGGGCCCGCCGGTGGGTCAAACACCGCACAAAAATGTGCGTTTTGATCCTCTTGATCCTAGGAACAATTCCCTGGCATCAATCAGCCGTTGCTCGTCCCATGAGAGACCCAATCAAGCGACGAACATAGAGCACCATGCATGAACGAGAACGATGAAAAATAATAAAATAATGCCGATTTTGATCAAACCAGCAACCTGGCTCTGATACCACTGTAAGGTTTCGACCAGAATGCGCAGCGAAAATCATCGAAACCTTAGATTGCATATCGTTGTCGATTTTTCAAAATCGAACAAGATCGTTAATCCCGCGATGTGAAGAACGATTCTTTACCTTTGCGGGGTCGAGAATCTCCCAAAACCTCGAAGACGAACGAGAGGAGGATCCCGGGGTCGTGAGCCGTTCAAGCGTCCGGCCTCTAGACATATCCACACGAGCAGTGGAAGCAGACGGGATCTCCTCCACGATCTCCACACGCCGACTCAATCTCAACACAACCATCTACCGTGGAGGAAGGAGAGAGAATGAGGGGGGCGCCCCTTGGAGAGAGAGAGAGGAGAGAGGGCGGCCAGGGTTTCAACCTTGTAGCTTGGCCATGGTTTCTCCCTTCAGCATATATTTATAGACCTTTGGCGTTTTTCACAAAAACCCAATAATAGTCTATAAAGTCCACCCATCCCGGTCTGTCCAATACTCTATTATGTGTGACCCTCTAGACCCAATAGTCTGTTTGGTTTTCCAGCCCATTAAGTAAAGAACTCCTTCTTAACTTCATTAATTTTATCCATTAACTCTTAATAGAATTAGCGGGCTTTCCGATCACGAAAAGCACCAAGCAACGCTTCGTGATCCCAAATTACATTGGGGATAAGCAACCCACTCTGGAACCTTTCCGTCTACAGATTCCACACAGCTATAGATCCTCATTCATCCAATGCCCCATCAGGACTAGAGTATGGTCAAACTGTCAAACCCTATTCAGTCCTGGCTCAACTGAATTATGTACTCCAAACAGGTTCATTAGAAAAACTCTTTTTTCATAATGAACTCCCATACCCTGGCCAAGGGATTTTCCGAATACAGATCCGTAGGGCATTCTGTCTCATATATCATACTAAGAGTGAATGATCCCATGTTGTCAAACTAATTACCTTCGCACGAGTTCCGCTGAGTCCGAATAACTAATTGTACAAGACCACTTAACAGAATTCCATAAGTCAGTAATCAAATACTCAGCATCCCTTATGCAAGACATCTTTAGTGACTCATGTCTAAGATCCAACTGTGTTACTAAGACATAGAATATTCTGATTGACAGTCAGTATGATTACCATTCAGGGATTTTAGATCGGGTCAGTTCAGTGTACTCATTCCACTAATGAGCACCCACACACGTACTTCAGTGTCTCCACACTGATGACTATGAGAACAATCACACACATCATATGAGTAAGTATCATGTGTGCTAGTCTATCCGGATCTTCAATGTCCCTTCTTAAAGATCATATGACTGGGAACATTTAGAGCATGTGCATCTAGATGACTGATCTCATTATCATAATCTCATTATGATCCAGTCATCATCGCACAGGTTCAGGGACTTCATCACATTCGAATCATTAACACAAATTAAATGCAACGAATAAATGTCATTAATATAAATATGAATAAGGTATTACAAGAAATGTCACCATCATATCTCATGTGATTAGCTTGTAGGGTATACATTTCTATCAATAGCTTCAAGAAGACGGGTAAGGAGGGGCAAAAGAAGCTGATGCGTGCTCATGAAGTTTTCGCGAGCCTCTTACATATAGTGGAGACTTACTCCCCCGAAGGCCAAGGGAAGTTACTCCCCTTCATCATTCATTAGATACAAGGCGGGGGATCCTGAAAATCACGCCGGTCACCACCTACCACTTCTTAGGAAGATTCCACTGACGTTCGATATATATTCCCAAAGGAGTCCACGCGTCCGGGGGAAACTCGAAGCCCCCATGCATGGTATGCCCTCAAAAAGATAATCAAGTAGAGTGAAGGGAGAAAAGGAAACAGAGACCTTCCATATTCGAAAGAATGAAAGGGAAGAAAGAAGGAACTTTTATTATTAGCTTGGTGGGCTTAGAGGATGCTCGGAGAGGTAGGGAAGAGAAGGAAGTATCACCGGGACACAGAGTGGACGGCGGGAATCACGACGAATATTGGCGCTAGAGAAGAGGGGGTGCAAGGGTACCTCTTCGAGTACCCTTCACTTCCTTTATAGAATCTTCACGAGGCGGGAGACCCTCTTTGGTGAGCCAAGCGAAGAGACGCAACCGCCACCTCCAAGATGTTGGGCGGGAAATCCAAGTGCCCACGACACCCGTTTCTCCAGACGTAGGATGACTATTCCATGATGATGGTTGCGTCACCTGACACACCGTAGGAAGCTACCTTGCACGCCAAGAAGGGCGATATGTAGCAGAACCCCGTGCCAGGGCAACGAGAAGGCTTGAGAAGATCCTTCGAGACATATTCCCTCAACCAACCTCATGGCTCCTCTCGAGTTCCGAGCATGCTCGATGCTTGGGAGTGGGGGGCTAGTGAGGAGGATAAAGATTTTCCAGACCCAATCCGGCCCAACATCGTCAGGCCCGTTGCGGCCCGGATCGACCAAGTCCGTAACGGGACACTCCACCCTCAGCCCACCTAGGGCGGCCTAGCTGAGGCCCAAGGAAGCTCTACTGACCCCCAGGCTGAATTACTACGGGCATCTCGGATGCCGTAGAACTCACCATCAAATGAACGTTGCCACTACCATTACGGGGTTTCTGTAGGCGTGGACTAAGTCACACCCACGTCGTCGGAATCTCCACCGCGGAGCCTCCCTTCCAATAATGGGTAAGAGAACAACATGCAACTCTCCACGATCAAGGAAATGCCCCTCCACGATCCTCGCCACTTTCCCAGTGAAGGAACGGCTGACGCCATTGCAGCTTGTATAAATAGGCCCTTACCGGACCCCGAGAGTAGGGAACTTTTTCACCTGCACTTACAGCTATACTGTCAAAGACTCCCTCCAGATGCCCCTACACAGAGTCACCCACAGAGAGAAAAACTCCCGCATAGCAGCCGAAGGAATCTCCACCCAGGGAGTTGGATCAAAGAGGTCACCTTGTGGTTCTTCTCTCCCTGCCTCTCCGAGCATCCTCCAGGCCCGTCGAGCACTCTCCAGGGATCCACTCCTTTGATCAAGCTCTCTTTCTCTTCATTCTGACTCTCTTATCTCTCCTTCTTAGCTTACACACGTGTTTCTAACTTATGTATCGGAGGGTTGTAGTGTTTGTAGGTTTCCTCGGGAAGCCGACTACTCTTCCCCAAACAAACAGATCTTAAGAGTGTAGTACAAGATACAGGGCCGGCCTCTACAAGTGCTATGAAATATTTAAATATATAATATTTTTAAACAAAAAATGGATAATCGGGTTACACAATATAGAAATAGTTGTTCTCTTTTCTTTATCATAAATATAAAAAAGGATGGGATAACATTTTTCTCTTTATTCTTAAATTTGTAACTTGATCTGTCCTATAAATTTCATTGGACAATGACAGAATTTCGAATTGTAATTTTCATTTTTCTTCCCTAGTTGTCATTTTTTCTCGTGGCATAGTCATTTGAATTTAGAAAAGAAAACTAGGTGAATCGGACGAAAATAGAAAAGATTCTATAATCAGTAATAAGATTGCCGACAAATCAACCATTCTATGATTCGAGTTAAGAGAAATTCAGTCGGTTATTCATTTAAAGTTGGGCCACAAATGAGCTCAAAACTTTTACATTAAAAAATCTTTATATGAAAAATTTTCAAACATTTTGAGTATAATTAAATCTTGAATAGTCGAGATTACATAAAATGTAAGAGATTTAAATTTAAATTTAGCGGCATCTAATTCACGTGCATCTTTTTATTTTTAAATTTAATAAATTTTAAACTCGCATCTCTCGAAGATTAAATATGAGCAAAATATGTGTCTCCTCGGTAGTTGAATCTTGGACCTCCCTGACTACAACGAAGTAAGATCATTACCAATCGGACACCTTTGAGGTTCTCGCTTAATACCTTCAAGAAAAAATGGGTGTGATATTGGCTCTCCTCCTACAGCCTCATGGCATCCTAGTTCTAATTTAACTACGTATGTACTTAATTAGAGAGAGAGATGGGGGATGGGGAGAGAGAAGACTTTACCGGAGTACTCCTAAGCAAGATGGAGATGTGATTCCACTAATTAGGGTGCGGACTTCAGACTAGTGGATACTTTCTCCTATAACCAAGCTAGTCTTGGTACAAGTCAGAATGGATATGACCAGGGAAAGGTGACTTGAAGTAGATCATTGGATGTCACTGATCACCGTATGTTCTAATTACTTCTGCCGTGTGTGTGACTGTTCGTGTCGTCGTTGCAGGAATCACCCACGTCGGAGGCGACATGTTCAGGTCCATCCCTTCCGGCGACGCCATCTTCATGAAGGTAATTAAACAAGTAGCTAGTCACCATGCACGTACTTGCCAACGTGCTACACAGAAGCACATAGGAGAGATCGCTGCCTCCCAAGGCTAGGACTGCCTGCTGGAAGCACGAATCAACTCTAGTTGAACTAGTTAATTACTAACCGATCATTAAATCTCAGATATGATCATAAAACCCTATTGTCCACTTTAATATCTTGGATTAATCTTCGTGATCACTGGTGCAGTGGATCCTGACGACATGGACCGACGAGGAGTGCGGCGTGATACTGAAGAACTGCTACGACACCCTCCCGCAAGGTGGGAAGCTGATCCTCTGCGAGCCGGTGCTCCCGGAGGAGACGGACGACAGCCGGCGGACTCGGGCGCTCCTGGAAGGTGACATCTTCGTCATGGCGATCTACAATGCTCAGGGCAGAGAGCGCACTGAGCGGGAGTTCCGGCGGCTAGGCTCGGCGGCTGGGTTCCCAAGCTTCCGAGCAATTTATTTGGACCACTTCCACACCGTCATGGTGCTCCAGAAGTGAGGTCTCAAAGGTAGTACATGCGGTGAAGTCGATTCTCACTAGGCTACTCTCTGTTAGGGTCTTTCCCTCTACCATCTTATTCCTGCATGCTTTGTTTTGGAATAACTTGGAATAAGAGATATACCTCCAAGTATTGGCTGAAATGTTGTACGTTATCACTCACTGAATGAGACTGATGGTACGGCCCCCTTTGCTAATCGAGAGCACGGTTAGCATACTCAATCCTTCGGGGTCGAGCACATCAACCGCCCTCGATTAGCGACTTCTGTGTAAGGGGGATGCGGGATCCACCGCGTCCTCCTCTCTCATCGGTTACGGTATTCACCTGACAACTCCGGAAACAAAGCGCCCCTAGAGTATAATGAACTGTTCACAGATAAAATAACTTTAGGAGGAGCCCATGGCATGTAACGGTGATCTAATCACCTTCCCCTTGGAATTTCATCTCAGATTCCCCTTCCCTGTTAAACAAAATAGAATACCGAATAAACACAAATTCAAGAACACCAACAATTGTGGCCGGTGGGGATGTAGCAGCCGAAGGAGGTGGGTGGGGTGGTCATTGGGTCCCTATGGCCGATGGGATTGGGGATTTAGGTTTGGGCTAGGGGGATAATTAGGGTTCCCCTTTTATATCTATAAATGAATCTTTTCAATCTGTTGAATTCACAAAATCACGGTATTGAGATACAAGGGCACATGGTCATAAGTACATGAACCACAACTCATTAATCAATACGAGACTATTTCTCAGGGACTACGTCTAAATTCTAACACTCCCCCTCACGGTCAAGATGGGCCGTTGACATTAATTAGGTGGAGGTGGCAAGATGAGTTGGGTTATTTGACCTGCTCTGATACCATGTTGAATCCACAAAATAGCGGTGTTGAGATACAAGGGCCCAAGGTCATAAACACATGAACCACAACTCATTTACCCAATACGAGACTATTACTCATGGACTATGCCTAAATTCCAACACAATCTAAGAGGCTGTGAATTTTTAGATTAATTTAATCTGGATACGAAATTGGCATGTTTTGATTTCGATTTGATAGCTTATCGAAATTTTGGATTCCAACTATCAAACGGTATGATTTTGGGAGTCCAGATCCAATTTTTTTGCAATCGGAATATTAGGGTTGAAAAGTCAGGTTAAGGGGTCCCATTTGCAGCCCTAAACCTAAGCCAACCTAGAAGAGAAGACAGCTAAAGCCAAGTTAGTGGGTCCCACAACTCCCGCCCAAACTACAAGCCCTAATGCTAGTAAGGTTGTCATCGTAACACACCTGTTGTTCTAGAATTTCTGAAGTCTCACATCCGTTCTAAGTGAACTATGAATTTTTGAGAAAAAACTTTACTTATTGACATGGTTTTCAATTAATTTACGATTTTACTTTAATTGATCGATGGCCAACAAAATGTAGGTTGGACAACACTAGCTCTACTGTTTAATCAAAGTTCAGCCAAGGGAGTGCCGTCATATATTTCTTTATTATTGGATAACAGGGAGTATTCTTATCACCAAGATCTTTAAAACTGTAGCTTCAATCCAACGGTTAGAACATGAGGCAACATTTTTTTTAAAAAAAAAATACTAAGGCCGTCTTTGACAACGGCTTGGTCCCTCGGTTAGCCGACACCGGCTAACCGAGGGGCCCCACCTCCGCTCACCCTCCCCCTCACACAATCGGCTAACCGAGGGTCGATTATCTCAATCGACCCTTCGGGGTCGGTTAGCCGCTCCCCTTACCCGGATGTCAAAGTCGCCCTAAGTGAATGGGTTCAAACCCCATGCTCTGGGCTGGGAATTGCCCAAGCCCATTTTGCTCTCCCCCAACACATGTTAACGGGCGCAGGTTGGGACTCTGTGTTATAACCTGCATGGCAGCATAGGGGTAGTATCTATAACAGAAGCCCCATTTTGTTTCTGGGGTTTGTTCATCCACTTCTCTCTCCCAAAATTGAATATAAACATAGGATTTTATTTTCATAAAAAATATAAATATATATTTCTATTTTACCGAAGACTATTTAACGTAAATTTTCACTTTCCGAGAAAGCATTTCCTATCATTCTTTATTTTTTAAGGAATTTGATAATGCAACCCCCCCCCGGCCCCTCCATCCCCCCACCACTTTTTGATTCGAACCACCTGACCTAAAGTTGCAGGACCACAAAGATGGACTGCAAAACATCCAAAAAGTCTTGAACTCTCCTATTCAAGTCAGCTATTTCACCGGCTCCTATCTGCACTCCCAACATTGGAAAAATCCGTCGGTGGAGTGATACTGCAACGGGCACCCCACCTCATTGGGAAGGAGGTGGGCAATTAAGGGTTTCGTTAGGTCGAGAGGATGTCATTCGGGCACCCCTAGTTAATAAGTTTCCCTCCGCCACCTCTCTCTCGATCTCCCCTCCCTACTCTCCTCCTCGAGTCCCGTTCCCCGACCAAAAAAGAAAAATGAAAACCCTGTCCCTTTGGCCTGCCATGATGTAACCCCAAAGGCCCTCTTTGATTCTCAGTTAGGGTAGCTTGTTCGACCCCGAATGGTCGAACAAGTCGCCCGGGGTCAGATACGTTGCTTGTGTGTGAGGGGAGGGTGTGGGCTCCACCCTCATTTCTCTCTCATCTTGTGCCAAATCCCTCGGCAGTTCGATTATCAAACTGGCCCAAAGGGGCTAGTCTAATGACAACCCTCCGAGGTGAGAGGATTTTTTTTTTCCTTTCTTTTTTCTTTTTAAAGAAACGGCTCTCCATATGTGGATGAGCCAGCCAGACATATTCCCGGCAACAGTCCAAAGGCCCAATTTGCCGTTTTGGGCCCCGCACCGCCGCCGACATATGCGCCCGGAGAATCTGCAAAGCCCGCCTCTATCGGTTTCTTCCGTGTGGCAGTCGCCCGCAGGCAGGAGACGCCAAACACACGACGAAAGGCCAAGTCTGTCTGCCACAGCAGGATAAGCCGTCTCTCTCTCTCTCTCTCTCTCTCTCGCCGCCTCCCCACAATCTCCTTCTTCTCCCCTCCGCTACCTCTACCTGCCTCCCCCAACCCTAATTGGCATAGGATAAATAACAACACAGACGGTAGGAAGAAGGTCTAGCTAGTCTAATAATTAAAGAGTGGTTTCTCCTTCCTCTACGCGGACCCCATGAGAGCTAATCACAACAGCAGGAGATCACTGCTACTACTCGATGACAACCGACAGATCAGCCAGTCCCCGCGACCCTCCAACCGCACCCAGGCAGCCTCCGAGGACCCTAGCGACCCGGCCCCCGCCCAGTTCGACGACTCCTCCATGGTCGTCACCGCGCTCGTCCTCCTCACCGCCCTCTTCTTCCTCGGATTCTTCTCCGTCTACGCGCGCCGCTTCTTCTCCGCCGGCCACGACGACGACGACGACCAGTCCCACAGGCGCCGGCGCCGGCCCTACCGCGGGAGGTACGGCCTGTCCTCTTCCTCCTCCTCCGCCCCCGCTCTGGACCCGCTGGCCCTCCGCGCCCTGCCGCTGCTGTCGTACTCGGGCGCCGGCAAGGACCCAGCGGGGTGCGTGGTGTGCCTGAGCGAGTTGGAGGAGAAGGAGGCCGTCAAGGCCATTCCCGGGTGCGGCCACGTCTTCCACCCCGACTGCATCGACGCCTGGCTGGTGTGCCACGGCTCCTGCCCTGTCTGCCGCTCCACCCAGCTCTTCGGATTGGGCTCCTGTGGGGGGGCGGGCGTGCACGTCGGTGGATGGGTCGGCCAGGGGCAGGGAGCTGGGGAGGACGCCTGCACAGGTGTAGAGTTGGCGAGGGCGAGAGAGGCGGACGTCGCGGTCGAAGCCGCGGTGGAGGGAGGTGCGTCAGAAGCCGACAACGGAGGGCGGCAGGTTGACAACAGGGCGAGATTGATGGGAAGAAGCGACAGCTGGCCCTGCAGACCCCAGCAGGCTCCTGCGAGCCTGAGAAGATGCCACAGCTTGTGAGAGAGAGAGATCTGTAGAGAGTGGTCAGTGGTGCAGAGAAATCTGTAGAGAGCGGTCAGTCGTATTTTGGGGAATGTACAAAAGTTACAACACGTGTAATCCTGCATGGTGCCTGACACGGTTTTTTCTTCTGTTGATCAAAGGTTCTAGATCGTCCAAAGTTCGTACACACACACAGAGAGAGAGCGCGCGTGTGACACAGAGATTGGCCCAACGTTTCTATCTCAACTGTGCACCGTCGCGTCAAGGTTAACCTCTGTCCTTTCCAGGTTTCTACCATCCACGCTTATTCCTCTCGCATATCTCGCCTGTATATTGTCTACCAGGTTTCTATAATTCTAGTATCAATCCTCTCTTCTAGCTGCTTCTCTGTCCACCTCTCTTCTATCGTTACTCCTACTATCCATCCGGTATTGCGTGTTGTTTGTTTAATGGTCCTCCCAACCCAACTCAACCCCCCCCCCCCCACCTCAACCGGCAGCTGCCGCAATTTTGCGTAGTTATACTTGCTCTTTTTTACCTTTTTTTTTTCGCAATTTTAAAAAAGAGAGGAAGAGGACTTATAACCCTGTTTGATATGTATCTCCTAATTTTTAGAGAGATACTTTATTCCCGTGTAAATCTTCCTCAAAAAAAACATCGGACCAATTTTTTTTAAAAAAATTCTCTCCCACTCGCGATCTCTCCCCTCCCCTGCGTCTCTCCTTCCCTCGGGCTTCCCCCCCCTGCGCAGCCCCCTCTGGCTCCCCCTCCGGCACCGGCTCCCCCCCTGCGTAGCAGCCCCCTCCCCCTCCGGCACCGGCTCCCCCCCCCTGCGGCCCCTGCGGCCCCCTCCCCTCCTCCCGACGGCGGCCCCCTCCCTCCCTGGCGCCCCCTGCGGCCACCTCCCCTCCCCCCGACGGCGTCCCCCTCCCCTCCCTCGGCAGCTCCCCCCCCCTCTCTCCGGTTCCCCCCCCCCCCGTGCGCAGCCCCCCCCTCTCCGGTTCCCCCCCCCCGCGCAGGCACCCTGCGGCCCCCCCTTCCCCGGCGCCGGCTCCCCCCCTCTCTCCGGTTCCCCCCCCCCCCGTGCGCAGGCCCCCCTGCAGCCCCCCTTCCCCGGCGCCGGCTCCCCCCCCCTCTCTCCAGTTCTTCCCCCCCGTGCGGTGCCCCCCCCCCTCTCTCCAGTTCTTCCCCCCCCGCGCAGGCCCCCTGCGGCCCCCCCTTCCCCGGCGCCGGCTCCTCCCCCCTCTCTCCGGTCCCCCCCCCTTCCCCGTGCGGTGCCCCCCCCTCTCTCCGGTCCACCCCCCCCCCCGCGCAGGCCCCTGCGGCCCCCCCTTCCCCGGAGCCGGCTCCCCCCTCTCTCCGGTTCCCCCCCCCCGTGCACAGGCCCCCCTGCGGCCCCCCTTCCCCGGCGCCGGTTCCCCCCCCCTCTCTCCGGTTCTTCCCCCCCGTGCGTTGCCCCCCCCCTCTCTCCGGTCCCCCCCCCCCCCGCGCAGGCCCCCTGCGGCCCCCCCTTCCCCGGCGCCGGCTCCTCCCCCCTCTCTCCGGTTCCCCCCCCCCCTTCCCGGCGACGGCTCCCCCATGCGGCCTGCTTCCAAACAGGCCTATCTAAAATTTAAAAATTGTGATATTTTTGACAAACAGTCCAGTGTGATTTTCATCAATTTTAAAAGTTAGATTAAAAATCACCTTATCATAATTTTTTAGGGAGAAATAGTATTGAAGAAAAAAGTGCTCCCAAACACCCTATTAATGCCGCAATAGAAGATCTCGGCAGAAGTATTCTCGAAAACATAATAATTGATTCGAGTGCTCTCCAGACGATGGCTTTTGAGAGTGTTGCAATGGATTGTTTTTGCGTTTTTCACTGGTCCGATCACTCATAAGGAACAAACAATGTGTACTATGGAAAAAGCGTAATAGGGTGTTTGGGAGCAGTTTTTTTTTAAAATCTATTTCTATCTAAAAATTTATGTCAACATAATTTTTGATCTAAAATTTAAAATTGATAAAAATAACACTTTATGTTTGACATTAGTGTCGTAAATTTTAAAATTTGTATGGATGTGTTTGGCAGGGGTCTTCCTCTCCGAGTTGCCTCCGGCAGTTGCAGAGAGAGAGAGAGAGAGAGAGAGAGAGAGAGAGAGAGAGAGAGAGAGAGAGAGAGAGAGAGAGAGGGGGGGGGGGAGGTCGCCGCAGGGAGGGGGCCGCCATCGGGGGAGGTGAGGAGGCGCCGTCGGGGGGAGGGGAGGGTGCCGCAAGGGGGAGGGGAGCCGGAGCCGGAGGGGGGGAAGGGGAGGGGGGAGGGGGTGCGCAGGGGGGGGAGCCGGCGCCGGAGGGGGAGGGGGGCCTGCGCACGGGGGGGGGGGGGGGGGGGGGGAGTAGGCGTCGGAGGGGGGAACCGGAGGGGGGGCCTGCGCAGGGGGGGGAACTGACGCCGGAGGGGGGGCCTGCGCACGGGGGGGAGGGCGCAGGGGGGGAGCCGGCGCCGGAGGGGGGAACCGGAGGGAGGGGGGCCTGCGCACGGGGGGGGGGAACCGGAGGGGGGGCCTGCGCAGGGGGGGGAACCGGCGCCGGAGGGGGGGCTGCGCATGGGGGGGAATCGGAGGGGGGGGGCTGCGCACGGGGGGACCCGGCGCCGGAGGGGGGGGCTGCGCACGGGGGGACCCGGAGGCCGGCGGGGTGAAAGGCAGGGGGAGGGAGAGGGAGGGGAGGGGAGGGCAGACGCGAGTGAGAGAGAGTGAGACGTGGTGAGTGTTTTAAAAAAAAAACTGGTCAAGTGTTGTTTTTTGTTTGAGGAAGATTTACACGGGAGTAAGTTGTCTCCCTAAAAACTAAAAGAGGTATGCCAAACAGGATTATAAGACCTCTTCCTCTTTTTTTTAAAATTGAGAGAAAAAAGAGGTAAAAAACTGTAACCAAACACCCCATAAGAGAGCAAGAAAGAAGGTTTAAAGAGAGTACATGCATATTTATGTGATTAATATGATTTGAATACATAAGCTTTCCTACCTCCTCATATTCGGATCCTTTGAAACATAAGTACAAGAGAGACTTTTGTCATAACCTCCTATTAAGATTAAGGTTTGACATGTCGTTCGTACCGATCGTGTCAATTTTTTTCTGACACAGTCCAATACATGACATACATCACTGTGCAGCTACCTGATCGTTCCTCCTCCCCTCCCTCATCCGCCTCTTCCTACAACTTTAAGCCCCAAATCGTCGGGCTAGCACCTCCTATGTACCCTTCTGTTCGAACCACCACCACGGCCAGAGCCATCCCCGCCATTATCTCCGGCATCTCTACCACTATCGCCTTCGTCAAGCCATCGGCGACTAAGGTTGGCATACCATATGTGTGTCACACCCCGCTCATATCGGCTTTTCCTAACTGGTACCATGGTTCGTCGACTCGGTGCGACTCGCACCGAGTCGGGCGTACCGCATCGGATCTGGAAGAAACCGGTCCGTGATCTGCCGATTTCGACTGAGTCGCCTTCTCCTCCTTCGCACTTTGTACTATAACGGTAGCGGTAAGCCACTGGAGGGGGAGGAGGAGGGGAAGAGAGAGGAGCAGGGAGGGGGAGAGCGGGGTAAGGAGGAGAGGGAGGGGGGCAAGGAAGCAGAGTACGTTGCTCGTTGGAGGGGGAGAAGGGTGGGGGGTTGAGAGAGCCAGAGGGGGTGTGGGGGAGGGGGAGGAGGAGGGGAAGAGGGAGGAACAGGGAGGGGGAGAGCGGGGCAAGGAGGGGAGTTACTCGTTGGAGGGGGAGAAGGGTGGGGGACTGAGAGAGCCAGAGGGGGTGTGGGGGAGGGGGAGGGGAAGAGGGAGGAGTAGGAAGGGGGACAGCGGGGTAGGGAGGGGAAGGAGAGGGGGGCAGGGAAGGGGAGTTGCTGGTTGGGGTTGAGAGAGTCAGAGGGGGTGTGGGGGATGAGCTTGGGGGGAGAAGGGTTGAAGTGATTCCGACCGAGTCGGTTCGAGTCGCATTCGATCTGTAATGTATCGTACTAGATCAGAGAAGTTTCGATCCGATACGGATCAATGGGTCGTCGAATCTTGATCGGTATGATCATGTGCGTGCAATTCATAGCATACCGCATCGATATGACAAACCCTACCTACAATACACCCTACACATTAAGATATCCCCAAAAATTAAAGTCTTAAAATACCCCCGACTCTAATTGCATCAGAGTGGCGTCGACACCCCACCATGGTGTTGAGACCCATGTCTTCCTTAACGCACGCTCGCTAAATCTCTACATACGATGCCGACACCCCTTGACCAAGGTATGAACATCGTCCTTGTCCGGGCTATCTCAGACTGAAGAGCATATCGTATGACAACAGGGAGACAAGCGCTCCCCCCCCCCCCCCCCCCACACAAGAGAGGTTCTCTCTCATATGACACCTACGACGTGATGGGAAAATCTTCCCGTAACGTGGTATACCGCTATGCTTTTTAAATGAGACACATCCTCAACATGCAGAGAGATACGAATGTGCTCTATCTATCTTCTAGAGAGAAAGAGTAATAAGTTCAGGAGGTGTAAGATGGAGACCGACGGGGGCACGCTCCTTCAATTCATCATCGGCTAAAACTTGCAGTGTGCACACGTTGTTCACTGCCTTCTTCCCTGTCTGAGCTTGATTAATTTAATCTACACCCAGTACCGCGCACTGTGACTAAGAAATTAAATCCACGATGGCATCAGATCTCTGCAAGGTGGGTCTTCGTAAGTTGATTAGATAGCAGATAGATTGACATTTGACTTCTCAAAACATGTTGAAGGTAGGTTAGATGATGAGGTGGAGCTGTAAGGCGAAGTGTGATGTATGATATTACATACGAATATACGATTGTTGAGCCTTAAAAATAAAAAATATAGATGTCTGCATTAGAACGTATTGTAGAAGATAAAATTGGTATATATGGAGAGGTAAGAATGCAAATTAATAGATTAATGTGCAACTATATTAGCTCGACGGGAAATTATAATGAGTTGGGCTCTTGATAAAGACTTCAAAGGATGGAATTAAAAAACTATGGACTGATTATTAACCAAAAAAAGAGAACGATATATATAAGAAATTATTCCTGAGATGATATCAGATCTGATTACGTCTACAATAACCAAAGAAACAATGATCCCCGTTGAAAGAGTTAGAAAGAAGATCTTAAAAGTTTTGGATTAAAGCAATTACAATAGAATTGTAAGAATCCTCGTGAGTGTCAAGATATTTCATTTGGGCTACACATGTTGCTGACGAGGTGTGCTTAATCGGCAATCTTCGGTTATCGCACGAGTTTACAAATTTAGCATGCTATTTTTAACTACAATATTTATTGTTAGCCTTTTGGGTAATTTTGCTCATGTAATTGTTAGTCTCATTGATCTGTTCTTAATCACTGTGTTCTTACCTTTGTATTTCTGGCACTGGATTTCCTACGTACTAATTAACTTTTCATATAATTTACGAAAGGTGTCATCTACCCAGTACCCACTGCATTCTTATTTGTGGCGCAAGAAATGAAGATAGATAAACGTGTTAGGATAGCCCCTGATCGAAGAAAATGTGAACAATTCTTTTGAACCCTCAACTCCTAAAACAAACACATGCTTGCCATTATTTTAACGGTACTTGCATGCACTGTTTCAAGAAAACATATATAACCAAACTCGATGCATGATTAATGCACTTTCTTTGAGCACTTCCAGGACAGCAATGTGATGAATAAATGATACGGAAGAGGGCAAATCGAGTTGCTCAACTTGGGGTGAAGAAAGTGACATTAATTTTTAATTTAATCCCTATCCTTCTGTCGTGCAAAATTAAACATCCACCATCTTAGATTGACGACCCAATGGTAAGCCCAAGGGTCGCCTCGAGGCCGGATTAAGACGTGATATGCCCGTGGATCTTAGCCACTCATCTATATATATTTAAGTGAGCTACTTGCCAAAATGCCACGGACATGGTTTATTAAGAAGTTGAAGTTTCAATTCATTATAGAATATACACGAATTAAGGTTCATCGTATCTGCTATTCGTAACGACTCGATCTGACATAGATACGATATAATACGGTATGACTCGTACAGACTCGGGTTTGACTCAAAAAAGGTCGGGACTGATCAGCCAAGACGATATTTTTATGATTACAGAGGACTGATCCGTCCAACAACATAAATAAGGCTCGTTTATTCGCTAGGTCACATGCTTCCATTAGTTCCACCTGTAGTAGTAGTATGTCGTCCAACAACAAAAACATGACATCCTTCTCGATCATCGTCACCTTTTCACCATTCCTCACAATAAGCTACGTACCATGACACGCTGGTGGTGCTACTCGATACATATAGAAGCACATTTCTTCCCTCCCTCTCGGCAGGATTTCTTCGTGTTTCTCCCTCTTCTCACTTCTCCTCCCTCCGTTCTCACATCCTTCGTCGACATAGGCCCTAAATGTCATGTCATGCTTGCTTTCGTTTTTGATTTTTCTCTTGATTCACACCTAAAATCCATCCTCTTTCATTCCAATCAACGGAGTCCAATGTCCAAACATCAGCAGCATTCTCTCAAAAGACAAACCAATCGTTTCCTTTTTTTTTTCTTTTATTCCCAACATACTGTATGTATTGTCTGAGCTAAAGCGACTGGACTTGCACCCAAAACCAAAAGAATGCTCGTCCCCTGAACGGAATAAGCATCAACTCAAGCTTGAAAGGGGATGCGCCACGTCTTTGAATTTGGACAGCATCAAAATACTCACGGGCGCCCATGAGGTCCCTCCTCAACGAAGTAATAACCAGGTTCACATCTAACCATCTAAGGGCTCATTTGGAAAGTGTTCGCAGGGAATTCCAATAATTGAACTCCCCTGACAGCTTCGCACTAGACGTTCATAGATTCTGGGAAGAAAATTTCTCTTCCATCCCTCCCGTTCAACACAGATGAGAAAGCTCCGGTTACTGGAGTGGTTACTGTAACTCGCAATTTCAACGAACAATGTAGGGAATAGTATTTTGACAAAATTCCCAAATGCTTTTCGTAAAAAAAAAAAAGAGAGAGCGAGAGGAGCAAAAAGATCATTTAATATTAGCCCCCCACACATATTCAAACGAACCGGAAGGTTAACCCAAACGAGATTGTGATTCTTCTAACAAAAAAATCTCACACTTTTCAATGATGGCATGGAACTCCGGATTTTATAAAATCTCCCGTGGCCCGTCAAAGCTTCCGAAAGCGGCCCGAAAGTAGTTCACATCCACAAGCATATTATAGATGGGGGACAATTGAAATACCTTCGACAGAAAACATGCATTTCCGTCAGTTTCTACAAGTACCCTCTCACCACACATCACCAACACCCTTTTAGTGGGGACGACCAACTAAAAGAAAGGGTTGGTTACACGAAAAATTACTTTCAACGTACCTACTGCGTATGATACGTAAACAAGGGACCCCCGTCTCATTCCACCCCCAGCGTTTCATCTAAAGCCCGTGCTTCCATATGTAGAGACAACCCCTCAGCGGGGGGCCCTTAAACTCCATGGAGTCCCCATCTCTTTTCTTTTTCTTCTCACCTTCAATGACGCTAACGTGTAACTACGTGAGCCCCCAAAATACACGGTAAACCCACCACCACCTTTCAACCAAGTAACCCCTGCCTTCCTTCCACGGCCAACCAATGAGATGAGCTCCAATTTCTTTCCCCATTAATTTAGTACCCTACTAGTCTCCAGTGACCACGAAAATTTCGTCCTCGCCAGCGCCACAATTCGCCATACAAAACATGGTTTGCCCTCCCGGTAACCCCACACCCCCGGGGGTGTACCTTTTTTTTTTTTTTTATCTCCACCAGCCTAAATAAATTTCTTACATTCTTCACTCTACCACGCCTTTTCCCACGAGTGCCTGCAAAAAGTGAGAAGCGCTTGGGGTCAAGTCTGCACGTTTCATGTTTGCATCTTTTCCGGGTTACATAATAAAATGACAACCAAGGTAACAAAAAATGAAAAAGAAAAAAAAATTGTCAAAACCCAAATGCCAGACAATTCATCTGTGTCGGCACACAGGATGGAAAGACCTGAGCAGTGAAAACATGAGTAAAATGAACGCCCGTTTGTGCGAACTGGAGCAGCACATCCCACCCGGAACTTTATTATTGAAAATTAATAATGAAGTAAGATACGCCAATGTCACTCCAGTCAAATTCTTTTTTTTCAATGTATCATAAAATAATTAGGAAACGGGCAAAATAAACCAATGGACAACAAATAGATACAAACTGGAAAAACCCCCTGGTATGGAACTCCCCGGTGACAAAAGCCTCTCAAGGCCCCCACCAACCTTATTTCCTTTTGGCAGAGTTTTTCTAAGCTAACGACCTGGACTTTTACAGTATGGAGTAGGCTCTGATCACCTCAACAATGGGTGCACGGCATAACGGGCACTTGCCACCGCCCCGAACCAATTCGTTAGCGCATTTGTAACAAGTGCACATATGCCCACATCTGTGACGAAAAAAAGGGGGACATGGATTAATTAGCCATGAACTTGAAAGGTCCTTCTAACATATATATAATGAAGCAAATATGCAGACCTGTACAACAAAGAATCAATATGATTGTCGCAGCAGACGCAGCACAACCCTTTCCTCACATGATCCCATTTGGATCCATCCTCTGTCAGCTCATCCCCTGACCACGGACAAAAAAAAAAAAAACAGAAAGTTTGCATCAATTTCAGTGGCCTCAGAAACATCCATGGCATTAAATCTTGACGTACTGAAACAGAGTCCAGCAACCCCAGATCAACATCAACCAGTAATATGTAAGACTGCATCCATGCTCCATGCATTGGGAATTTAGGGGCAGATAGTGATGGGGACATCGGCGGCCCAAGGAGGAGGTTCGATCCCGGACCCGCACCAACAAAGCACGGACCTGGAGACGATCCCCGTCATTAAATCTTTGTTGTTTTATTTTCCCCATGGAAGAGTCAATTAAGTGTATCTTTTTATATTTCTAGGTGTCTTTTCGTATTTCAAAGAAAGTCATCAAATGAGTCTTTTGATATATCTAGGTGTCTTTCAGTATTTTTAAATGTCCTATTTTGAGAGTCATTAAGTTTGTCTTTTGGTTTTCCTCCAAGAATCCATTAAAAGGCCATGTAATCTTTCTTTGAAAATAACATAAGATTTCTTAGTTTTTTTTTCTCTTGGCTTGTCTGGTGTTCTCTGGGACGGAGAATTACCCTCCTGGGAGTGGTGGGATGCCCTCCTGTTTATCCATCTTTATATCCCCGCACTGCTGTACTGACCACTCCACCTTTTCCCTCCCCGCTGTCCCGTTCCCAGTCAACACACACACCTCCCTTCCTTGTCAAACCCCCCCCCTCTCCCTACCACATGCAACACCCCCTCCTTTTGCTCTTGCTGACAACCCACACCCACCCCCCCTTCCTCATTCTCTCACCTGCAACGGCAAGAAGGCCTGCCCCCACTCTCCCTCCACCCTGCTGGTCACCCCGACGTTGCCCACGCCACCTCTTCTTCCCCTTCCTCCCTTTGCCTTACTCCCCCGACACCACCTCTGACCAGCAAACCAGCCCGCCGCCAGACTCCGCCGCCTCCACCACCGGCTGCTACCTCCACCACACCTGCACGACCTGCCAGCCACATGCGTCTCCATCTGCGGCCGGCCACACAACAACCGCCGCCCTGACGCTGCAACCCGTTGCCACCACCCTCAGTCGCCATCGTCGCCGCCTGCACAAGCCGGCCATCCCCACAAGCCGCCCTGCGCCTTCGCCAACAGTCCATCGCGCTGTCGTGCCCGGAGCCGACCTACTACGTCGGTCCACCCCGACAGAGCAGTCGCCGCAGTCCCCCCTTCCAAGCCCAGCCACCTCCATACTGCCCCCCCCCCCTCCCGTGAGTCTAGCTCCGTCGCACAGAACCCCCACCACCCATACCCCACCTGCAGATGGATCTCCGTCTGCTCTGGTCCACCGCAACCCCGGAGCTCCGCCGCCAGCAACTGCCAACAGCCATCCCAGGTCAAGCCCCCTTCTCCGCGCTCAGACCCTAGCCGTCGAACAGTCCAGCACCGTCCCGCCTGCACCCGCAGCGATCTACACCTGCTGTCAATGCCCCCCCCCCCAACCCTCTGCCGGCAGCAACAAACGGCAACCCTTCTACAAGTTTCTTTCACCCTGCACCGTCTCCATCACTCTTTTCTCTCTACTGACATCCTTCTCTCCCTCTCCCTCTCTCTCTGTTTTATTCTACGCAAACTGATTCCTCCCCACCTCCTGTTCACACACTCTCTCTTTCTCCCCACCCCCACCATCTACTCTTCCTTCTCCCTGATCAGTGCGGTAGCCATACTGTAGCAACAGTAAGCCCCAAACTCCCAGAAGACAATGTGGGCCCCACAGCACCTAACAAGGCCCATCTCCACCAGACCCAGCACCAGCCCAAATTGAGGCCCACTAGCATTCAGCAAATTTGCAATACGGTCCACCGTGGTCCAGCAATCCTGTTCCTCGTCAGATATTGGACTTTAAAACTTTATACATCTATCAAGAAAAAATAAAACTTAAAATTGGTACTACCCAGACCTTGTTCTTTTTCCTTTTTGGTTGGGGGATGTTCGAGGAAGGGAGGGTATTGTCGCAGCAACAATGGCAGAAAAACTGATTTGTTCAATTTTTCACTAAATGAATGACAATATAAGTTTTCACTAAAAAAACAAGTAATCTTATCATAATCTCTATAGACATTATTGATCTCCTGAGATTTCGCTGAAATCTCTTCTTTCTAAAGACCCCCCCCCCAAAAAAAAAAAAAGACAAAACTGAGATCCAATATGTCGTTCCTTGAGACTAAGCATAAGTCATAAAGTGCCATGACTACCAAGAAATGGAAGAACGAAAATAAAATTGACGATCCACCACCAACCCACACAGAAGACCCCTCTAATAAGAAGGCCCATACTGCTTTCAAGTTCAACACAAAAAATGTTCACCGAAAAGGAATGGGCCAAATTACTAATTAAGGACTTTTCATTGAATGATTAGTTAATGATAAACTGTTAGGGAACACATCCTAAACTGGCTAAATTCAGAATGAATAGGCAATAATAGAAGAATGTAATGTTTCACTAGCTTCAAAGTCATAGGTATCCTCAGATGTAAGCACATTGGGTGTCATCTGCGGAATATGAGCACAGGTCAACGGAAGCAATCCCGTGACTTGAGCAAATGGCATACACTGGCTCCATTGTAAACATCTACCTTGTCATTTCTTGGACTGATTTCATAGACCAAAACCATAATAATAAAGAAGATGCAAGAAAAATATAGTTCAAGCATTAATCATGCTTCTATTTTCCTATGTTCAACATGCATACAAACCTTGCCCTTCAACAGAACGATTTAAAGCTGCTGAAACTTCCTGCCTTACTGACCGCTGCAATTCTAATTGCATATCCATGCACGCCTCTATCATTCTCTGCATATGGCTCATCCCCTGCTGAAGCCTGGCCATATCGGCCCTTAAATCATTTACAATGTCCCACTCCTGCAGCAATACAAGAACACATTCAGCAGCAAATTTCATGGCCCCTAGAAGTTCTAGAAACTTGAAACATAACAGCCTAACAGTGGTCCATGAGGAGCCAATGCCTTCAAGATCACAAATAAAGAACATAGCTCCAGCTTTTCACTTGCAAATACCATAAACCATCAACAATCACCAGGGGAAAGGTCATTCTAAATACGTCCATTGAATGGCAAATGTACACACAATGGGGACGATGTTTTTACATTTTAGTTTAGTTATAACGTAGGAACAACAACAGAACATTTCCCCCTCACTTATCCCTTGTGCACATGCAGAAAATCAACTAGCCAATTTAAAGTTCGATTGAGTGTTGAAAATAGGAAACATATGATCTAAGTGCTGAGAATAGAAAATAAACCAAACCAAGAAAGTACATGGAAAAATTGCTAGAGTTCAAAAGAATGTATAAATCAAGGATCACATTAATAAAGAGAGGAAGAAAAACTGAAAAGATTTATCCTAGGTCCTCCATCCAAAGCACAACCCTCATATAAAAGAAGTACATCCCTATGCCATGAGGCTCCTGCCACTGCAGGGTCTTGGGAGGGTCAATTGCACCACAGCCTTGCCCTCTTTTAGCAAAAAGGCTGTTTCCAGTTTTGAATCCATGACTTCCATGTTACAACGGAGTAACCTTGCAAGCCTTGACCCCATAAAAAGGCTTTTCCAATGAACAATGTTCATATCATAAAGAGAACCCAAGTTATGACAGTCGAAAGTTAAGAAAAAATCGCTTACCATTTCTATTCGGTGCATGCTGTGTCTAGTCCAGTTGTTATGACGCATTTCCTGGTGCCAAAGTGGTTGTGGAGGGGGCACCGGCGGATTTGGAAGCACAAGGGGTGGTCGGGCAGCAGAATCCCGTTCATCCTCGTCCAACTCACCTCCCTGAGGATCCCGATCTACCTCTCGCATAGCAGGTGGAGGAATGTTCCTTCGGAGATCCCATTCAATGGGAGAACGGCCTTGTCTTTGAACATATGATTGAATCAGTTGATCCAAGCTTTCCCGAAATCCACTTCGGAGAAGATTTGAAACACTTCTCCTGTAAGAGGAAGAAGACACTTCATAAGGACTAAACATGTGATACAAAGAATTATTGGCATAAGCTATAGAAAACAAGATTATGCACAACCCTCATAAAATAACCTGCTAAGAAGTTCCCTGAGTTCCATACTGTACACGTTGTCATCATCAGGAGGGAAAAACCTATTCACTCTCCTGATGGGTGTGGATCGCTGACTTCGTAAAGGATCAGACGACCCCTCCCAATTCCCAACAGCCTCCTGAGAGGCATCCTCATGCCACTCGTGTGCTTCTGGAAGATGGCTGTCCTCACCATCTTCATTAGCTGGTGCTTCCTGGGTCCAATCCTGATCTATATTATCCCGCCAATTTCCATCTGATTCCTCACCTGTCTCATCATGCCATTCACTAAATCCAGCTTCAGCAGACTCCTGCCACATGCCTCTCTCATGCTCTGCACCTTCCCCCTGCCAATTTCCTTCTCGAGCTGCAGACTCTTCCTGGTCTATATTATCATGGGAAGAACTGTTCGGTAACATGCTTTCAGTCTCTGAAATTTGATGAGTAGCATTGCTCTCAATCCTAGGATGAGAATGTTCAGTGTCTTCTGTTGTTGGTTCTGACACAGTGCTTTGTTGAGGTGGTTCATTTCTTGAGCCATCAACATTCTGCCTTGGTGACGAATCAGAATCCGTGCTTATTTGACCATGCAAAATGTTCTCTGATCTGAAACGAAATCCTTCCCTGCAGAAGATACCAACTAGTTTATTCAACTTATACTTTTTTTGAAAGTGAGTTTATTCAACTTATATTGCATAATTGAATAATAATAACTGTGGAATTATTCAGCTTTTGTTATCATTAGAATGTCTTCAAATAGATGGCATTCATACATTCATTAATAAGTACCAAATAAGACAGTTATCCAGGAAAAAGTGCCTACCTTAATAGTACAGAATGTACAAAAGAGCCAAGAGGCTATAAATGCAACATACAGAAGAGTAACAGGCCAATGCTGATGGCACTGTCCAAAGCACAAAAAAACATGAGCCAAATATGATGCCATTACTGTCAGATCTTGTCAGATCCTCCATCTGTGGAAGGTGGGAAAGAAAGCAGGAGAAAGGGGAAAAGAAAAGGAAAGAGAAAGGACGAAAATGAGGAAAAAGAAAGAAAAGGGGATAGGAAGAGTACCTCTAACGAGGGAGAAGAAACTAACAATCCAAAAAGTATACAAGGGAGAAGAAACCACCAAGAGATGGCCTTCAACCTGAAGGTATGGGTAATCTTTCTTACCGTTTTACATGAACTATATGTTTTACTTAGTAGACTTGATGAGACCAAGAGAAACCCAATTTGGGTCGTAAATATGGTTCCAAGATGGAGGCCTTCTCAAAACCTTGAATGTAAAAGCAACTGACTTGCAATTACATGGATCTACTGTCAATTGCCTGTAACGAATGCTAATTAGTAGTTCAATTATATTAATTTTGGGAGAAAAAAATCCACTGTTCCCTAATTAGGCTACAAAAATGCACTTTTCCTAATTCATACAATTGAAGAACAATTGGCCTCTGATTGAGTTATATGAAAATCTCCTGAAGTTCCCTAATGGCATTATGGTATTACTGTCAGTGTCTAGGCAACATTATCAATTGTGGTTCTTTTACAAATAAACTAAACAAAGTACTTCATTATGCACTCAAATACTTCTTACTTCTTTACTGGACATCCTTGTTAAACCAAAAACTTTAAGTTATACACTCAAGCTCAATCAATTGCCAAGGCTTTTTTGATATTTCATGAACTGCAATGCACCAAACTAAATGGGCATAATTCTTTTGTCACTGATAAACGTAAAGTGGTCATTTCACACCTGTTCCTCTGGGTGTCATTTTCTGTGACACATGGAAGTTTGTATGTAAAATGTAAACAAGGACAATTGGATTCAATCCAGACAGGATGAAAGTGCTAGAGGTCGCAAAGTCACTTCATATTTTTGGAAAAACATGGGAACACTGTCCAATGACCTCATTTCTTTTCTTCTCTCTTTTTTTTTTGTGGGGAGGGGCAGACCAAGAGATGGCTTCCACAAACAGCATCAGTGGTTGTGCAAACCAGGAGTTAACAAAAAAAACAACTATGACAAGTAGAACAAATGCCTCAAATAAAAATTCAAAAGTGATCAGTTGAACCAGCTCCATATGCTGTTCTTTTCTAAGAATATTCAACAATTAAATGTCATCAAAATCCATTATGGCTGAGAAAAAGGGAGAAAACCGTTAAATTTCTACCACATATAACTACCTCAAACCAGAGACTGGATGCCGCTGCCTTAGCTGACCTAATTCTGTAGCTGCCACAGAAGGTGGCCTCTCCTCCACAGGAGGTGTCCCATTACGCAAGAATCTTCCTCTGAGAAGTGCCTGGAGAACACACATGCGATCAGATATAACACAATAATTCAAACTGCACATATAGTCTTCCCCAGGAATCAGGGGCAGCTACATCGTTAGAAATTTAAATATGTTCACAAGATAACAGCATTGTATTATCAACATTTTCTTTTGAAATATCAGCATGAGGTATGATTGGCACAGAAAGAAAACCAGATGAAAGAGATGGACGGTAGCCTCACTGGATTCTTCAAAAATTGGACGAGCAGTTCAATTACTTGTTGATACAGAATGTACTAGTATCAACATCCTCAAAATAGAAATGAATTCATGACAGTTTTTTTTTGAAAGTGGATGGTAAGAAATGACAGATAAATTAATCAATCAATTGGTCAAAAGCAACATTGCCAAAATCTGGACATTTCATGACTTGATCAAATTAATAGGCAACCACTTGTATGTAAGAATCATTTTGGCAAGTTTAAAGTAGCTGTGAAAGAGCATTAGATGCTTACTATCTCTCAAGTAATAGGCAGTCTCAAGAGAGGGAGTCCATAAATACTCAGTTGCATACAAAAATTAATAAATAGCTATGACATTATGAGTTTTCAACGGAGAAAGATTCCACTCTCAATTTCATTCACAAGACTATGGTATAATCCCTTTAGGTACCAAACTAGTAATCAGAAAAGAGGCCAAATCTTAGAAGCAGGATCACTCATTTTGCCATCATTCCCACTCCCAAAAAAAGCACTTCTGCTACTATCTCTTGCTCCTATTTCCAAAGAAAAATTGAATGATAAAATAGAAGATCCCTGCAGTCCCATTTTGTTCCTGTTACCAATTTCATGCCTGCTCCATGCTTCTAAGATCCAAATCGTATACTAGAAAGATAGGAACTCAATTATCCTTCTCTGGGAGCTGCAAGCTACTCTTTTATCAAATGATCCAAATCATGCCATAATAAAGCAGATATCTGAGTTGTACATCATATTTTTCTTGTGGTCTACAATCAAGATCGTGAATATTAATCCCCTAGCATTTTAGATTATATATTTTGGACCATGTCTTAAACAGAACCAGCCATAAAGCTTAACCAAATGAAAACCTGGGCCAGACGAAAGTCAAGAGGATTACAAAAGTTGACTTGTAACCAACTGACTACAACTCACTGTCACCCAAAGCAATGCCGATTCCCTTCCAGCATACAGTTCAAGCAAACTAGACTACCTATGCCAACCCTTATTTATGCAGATTCCCTCCCCCTCTCAAAGTTGGCAGGTTGAGTAGGTTTACCTATGCCTGGATCAAACAGCAGACCTTCCGGTTATTGCCAACTTTTGCTTTTTCAAAGGTGAATTATCAGCACGGGCAATACATTTTTGTTCTGTGTTCCCTATTGTCAACTGCCAATCTCCATGTAGCATGTTAAAGAATTCTTATCCAAGATTGTTTATGGTTCTCTACCAGTCCATCTGCCCAATGTACCTTCATATTAAGGGTAGGCCTCCTTCGAATGCAAGTAATTCCACCAGATGCATAACTTTTGAGTCTGCCCTATCACTTGTTTGCCAGTATTTTTTTTTTTTTGATGAGAGCCCTACTCTACTAACCTTATATACAATCCTTCTAATAAATCCTCTTTAAACCTGGCCCAAATGGGGCTTGCCCTATCACATGTTTGCCAGTTATTATGGCATTAAGAACCTATGATGAATGTGATGGCAATTTAGCACTTGAGGATAAGATAATGAAGTAAGGAACAAGGTCCACCATCAAACAAAGAGGATCAAGAGTTAATTCATACCTATGGAATAGTATCACATATAAGTGTCCAGTAGGTACATGGCTGACTAGACAAGTTGGAAGATCCCCAGCCCCAAGCACCTAAAAGGAAGACCCACAGGGTCGCCCACTAAAGAGAGAGGATGAAGAGTTCGTTCATAACTGTGGAAATCGTATCAAATACAAGAGTTTGGCGAATGCATGGGTAACTAAACAAGTGTGAAAGATCCCCATCCCCACCCCCCTAAAAGGAAGATGCACAAAGAGAAAAGGCTTGAATATGTAGGCAAAGTTTGCAAATTTGTAAATATGTAGAACCATCAAAATTTCTAAACATGAGAGAAATTCAAGTCCCATTAGAAGATTCCCACCCCACCCCCAAAGCACCTTGCTAGGAGAGCCAAGGGAGTCACATACACAAAAGTAACAAAGAAGATCACTCCCCTCATCTGCATTTCACTCTTCATCATGCATAAACCCATTAGTGCAAACATGAAAACCTCTCCACAGTTCACACACAATTTTAATTTGTTCTTGCTTAATTACTTTTAGAAAAAAGCATATTCTTGCGTGAACATGCCAAAAAAGCATGGATTTATGGTTTGACATTCGCAATAAGGCATGATTTGCCATCTCTTACGAGATGTCCGAGATCTCTCTAAGATCTCTCTCTCCAATGATTGCGAGAAATGGCACCCCCGAGACCAAGATCTTCACCCCCTGGTTTCCTCCTTCCTCTCTCCCTGTCTCTCTCTACCTCAGTCCCCTTGAGCTCCCTCTCTCCCCAGTCTCTCTCTGTCTCTCCCTCTGTGACACACTCTCTCTCTCTCTCTGTCCCCCACCCCCTCTCTCTCTTTGTCTCTCTCTCCCCTACCTCCCCCTTCTCTCTGTCTGAGAGAGAGAGAGACAGGATAGAGGGGAACAGAGATACATGTACCATTTTTGATAATTTTTAATGTATGCTTTAGTTTGTGATTCATGTCCTATCTTATGTATCTATTTTTGGTGTAACTTATGATATATATTGACATTGGTGCACGTGAATAGATTTGTTATTGTTATCATTACTCTTTATTTTGTAAACTTGTGTTGTCAATTAAAAAAATATGTTTGTGAAATTGAGTGGTTGGCAAAAAAAATAACATATTCTTAGAAATAAGATATATATATATATATATGAAAAAATCGAAATCATCGAACCCGATCTCCCGAGATTTTTCCGAGATCTCTTCTCTTCCACCTTTCCAAAACGAAATTGATATTCGAGATAGAAAACTTTGCAATAAGGGCACATGCAAGCTGGGTTAATTCCTACAACTTAGACTTTTATAAGAAAAAAATGTTTTTACAAATTACAACAGCTAATGGTTAATCCTACATTATGTTGTTTCAAGTAACAGCTTATTCCTGTGAATATCTATAGAAACTCATTCTCAAGAATTGAATAAATTATGTGTAAATCCCTTATCCGCATTTCATTCTCCTCATGCAGCCAATGTAGAAATAGGAAGCTGAGCGGGAGGGAAAGGAAAGTTAACAAGAAAGAAAGTGGATTAGGAAAACCATAAAAATAGTATGCTGCAGTTTTGTGTTAAGATATCCATAGAATAGCACAAATTATACTACGTCTAAGGACATCAACAGGAACATTGGTCCATAAGATTCTAAGAAAGGGCAGTATAAGACCACACAAATGTTGAAGGTTGCTTCCAAGTGTCCAGTTTTACCTGCAGAAGTGCATCTATTAACCAATCTAATGCTCATGTAATCACTAACGAGCAGAATTTATTTTCTCAATGTGGTGCATGACTTAATGTGAATCAAATTGAGATCTGCATAAATACGTCACTGACCTGAATGCGATTGCGGTGGGCAAATTCTGAAACCGCACGGTGCTCTGATAAGCCATGAAGCTCCCTCTGCCTCTCTCTCACATTTCTCATGATCAGATCAATCCGCGCCTGCCTTCCACGCAATCTCAGCAACTCTCTTCTAACGTTCTCAGGCTGGCCGCCCTCATGATCCGTCACTGATCGATCTCGGCTGTGCCGAACCCGATCTTGGTCCCGTTCCTCTCTCCTCCCAGCTCGTACATCCCTATGCTGGCTTGTCATTTGCACCCACTCCCTCACAAGCCTCACCCTCTCACGCTCAGTCTCTCCAAGCCACTCGGCCCTGGGACTCTCATTCCTCTGGGGAGAGATCCGGGACCCAGCTTCAGCCATATCACTCTCCACTGTCCAGCCTCGCACAATCTGTCTTACCCTCTCCCGCTCACCTTCCCCAGTATCAGGCGACTGCTCCCTACTAGACCGTTCGCTTTCCTCCTCTTCTTCTTCTCCTCCATCACCCTGCCTGCTCACCGTGGGCAACAGCCCATGGGGCGACCTAGCGTCCTCATTCCCATCGCTCTCACTCACATCTACCTGCCTCTCCGAGCCATTCCTATCCATGTTCGTCACCACATTCTGCGGCTGCCTTCCTGCAGACTCGTCCTCGAGCTCCCTCCACCGCTGCAGGATCGACGACGCGCGAACAGCAGCCGGGCGCTCCGCGGCCGGGGCCCCATTCGCACCGCCCGAGGGTGTCGTCCGCCGGGACTCCCTGAGGAACGAGGAGACCAGCATCGAGACCGTGTGGAGCCCCGCCAGGGCCATGAGCTCGGACTCGCGGTTGCGGCGCTCGATGGTGGTGATCATCTCCTCCGCCTGGCGGGCGACCCACCGGCTGAGGATCCTGGAGTGCCGCCGCCGCGCCGCCGACGTCTCCGCCAGGTCGTCCCCCTCCAGGTCGGACCGCCGTCGCCGCCGGACGAGCTGGTCGGTTCCCTCGCCGGAGGCCCCATCGTCGGCGTCCTCCGACTCATGGCCCGAAGAACACGACGCGAGCGCCGCGGTCATGCAGCCATCGAAATGGTCTCGGACGAACTCCAGCCCCCGGCGGAAATCGATCCCGGTGGCGGCGGCCGCATCCCCCTGCTTCTGCCGGAAGTCCGTCATCACACCACGCCACGCCCCTCCACCGTGATCGAAACACCTCTAGGTCGTGACGAACGAAAACCCTAGGCGGTGGTGCTTGTGCCGGGGCCAGATCAAGAAGGACATTGGAGCCCTAAGAGGACGCAACGAGGGAACGAGCCCCGCGGCAGGGCGGGACCGGCCTGGATCGAGAGCACCGCCGGCCGCAGAAACCGATCGGAATCCAAGAACAGATCGTGGAAGAGACACCCAATTTATAGAGGCAAAGCAACGGGGAACGGACTCAGACGAGGCGAAAAGGGAGGGTTTCTTCTTCTTCTTCTTCTTCTTCTTCTTCTTCTTCTTCTTCCTCCTGGATAAAAAATTCCCGCGGCGAAAGCGGATGAAACCGCCGCGCGGATGCTGCTGATCCCGAGAACGGAAGAAGCAGAAGAAGAAGGTGAAGGGGAGACGGGGACGGTGAGGGAAGCGGCGATTTTTTTTTCCTTTTTTTGATCTCTCTCTCTCTTTTAGTTTTGTTTTGTTTTGTTTTACAGGGGGAGGGAGGGGAGGAAGAAAGAGGAGGGGGATTGGGGGTTGGATGTACTGGTCTGCGGTCTGCCTTCGCATCCACGTCATACTCTGGAGAGGGCGCTAAAAACGGACACGTGGATTTGTCTCTGGCGCGCGCGCGCTCTCTCTCCCCCCCGCCCCCTCTCTATCTCTCTATGTCTCCGCTCTTTCCTCGCCAAACCGTCTCTTCTTTCCCGTGATGGGAACAGAATTACGGGGCTGCCCCACTTCCCCGTTTCGGGAATGTCGGGGATGTAAATGAGAAAAAAAAAGAGGAAATATCGGAACTCTGGACGGCTGCGATCGTGGCGATCTCCGTGGGAAAGATCGCACGGCAGAGAATTTATGATCTTAACCTAACCCTGCCGTCCGGACTAGACAGCGAAATCTAACAAAAACATTGCCACCTCGCATCCGTGAAACCCCCCGGGTAAAAATAAACTAGATTAAAGTCCCTCCAACGGTGTCTCACTTTTTATCGCCTTATTTGTTACTCGTATTTTTTTATTATTTGATTCCAAGATTAATTGTTCAAAATAAGATAAACTCTAAATTAGTCCGATGCCCTCAAACTTAGAAACATTAGATTATTGTTCGGTATTTTCATCGTCTCATTTTCAAATTTAACTGTGAGAAAAAAATGTGATAAATAAAATGATATAAATATGAGATTCTGGTGTTTCTTCACCAACAAAAACGCCTCATGGAGTGGAGGTGTCGAGAGACGAGAGTGGAAAGGGATGGATAGAGAGGGTTGGTGGTGGGGCAATGGCGCCCATGGTGGAGGGAGATTATTTACGAGTATATTATAATTATTAACCACAAAATCCCAAGAGAGAAGGATCAGTTGGAAGGTGGAAGATGTTATCTTTACTCTTTCGTCAACCTTCTCTCTCTAGTGTTTTACCCTTTATGGGGGAGGAGGGCGACCAAGGAGAGTGGGGGAGGGATGCTGGCTAGTGTTAGGAGAGAAGTCACACTGGATAGATAGACTATAGGCGAGTGCTTTGGTGGTGGGGAAAATTGGGTTAAGGGCTCACTTTTGTAGGCAGGTTGATCACCACTGACCTGTGCTTTGGGACTGTTGGGGGTTGCATGGTGAGAATATTATTATGTTGGGGTTTTTTTCTATTATCTATTAGTATTTTACTCGTGATTTGATAATTCGATCGTACCGATATTTTATTGGTACGATATAATATAAAATTATACCGTATTATATCGTAACGTGTCAACTATATAATAAATATTTATTATAATAAATTATGTGTTAAATCACTTATAAATTAGTTGTTTAAAGGAGGACATACGTGAACGTGAGATTCAGAGTTCGCATCTTAAAATCGACCTTTAAAAAAAACATGCAACTGTCACAGTTCAAACTCGGATTAACAGAGATAAAAGACACACCTCCAACTAATTTAGCTATCGAAATTTATTGAACATAAAATAAAATATATAATATTAAAATAAATATAAGTATCGTACCGGTTGCATATCATGTGACGACCGTATCGGTCTATGACTAGTATGGCCCGATACATGTAATACGCAGCGTATCGGATCGATATTATAAATCTTGATTTTACCTACCACTTCACACACATAATTATTAATTGTTATGTGTAGATTTGCTAATTCACTTGAAATGAGACAAAAGGCATGCCTGTCGATTGAATTCAAAAGTCTAGAGAAAAATATGACGCAGGTGCTTTGTATGCCCCCTTTTCCCTGTTAATTTTCATAAGAATATTGAGAATATCAATTAACATAGATAATGTATGAATGGATAAAGTATACAACTATTAAGGACCAATTTGATAACAGAATAAGGGAGAATAGGATGAGTTATTCCGTCTATTCACCCTTAACCTAATTTGATAGTAAGGTTAAGTTATTTAGGTCGGTTAGGAATAAGACCCTTATTATAGCAGTAACTCATTCTACTATTTCACATGGAATGAGTTATTCTCAGGATAAGAATAAGTTATCAAACTTAAAAATGATAAATCCAAAGAATAACTCACCATGACCCACCTCACATAAATTATCATAACATGTTATCAAAGAGACCCTAAGGCCATGTTTGTTTCTCGGTTAGAATAAGACGTTCGACTCTCTAGGGTCGAACAAAGTTTGTCAGGTGGAATAAAGGTTGTTGGGTGTGAAGGAGGGGTGTGGGTCCCACACCGATTCTCTCTCATCGTATACGAAACTCAACCGACAATTCTAATAATAAACTGAGCCTAAAAGAATAAGTATGATCGATAAGTATTCAAAAAAAAATTATACAAATAATTGGAGTAAAACATAATTGTACATGTTATTCTCTTGTCATTGTTCGATATGTTGGCAGGTATAACAAAGATGGAAACTTAGTTTCATGGGGCTAGCTGCTTCACATTCACAGGTTCATAAATATCCAAGAAGTTTACTTAGCCAAAATGTGCCATGACTTGTCCCACTTCCATGCTTTTCATGCAAAGCACTTTTACTTGTACCTCCATTCCCTAAATTTTTTTTCTTATTTTTGTCATGCAAAAAAGAATATGAATGGTGCAGCTTCTTGGTCACAGAGGCCAAGCAAACAAATAGGAGCTTGATCATATAATATTGCTAATGACACCTCTTAGGTTTTGTATCCACAAAGATCCTTTTGCTCCGAAGATAAAAGATGTAGTCTCACTGTCAAGGTTTGTCGTGCGTCGTACTAGATTGATGCATATCGCACGTATCAGATCGTGTCAATTAAAAATTAATACGTTAATAAATTGATAAGTCATTGATCGAATATTATTATTTTAATAAAAAATATTTTTATCAAAAGATATTATATTTCGATATAATATTATATCATACTATACTTGAGGATGGTAGATCTGATTCGGCCCATAATAGACTCGCCAACGATGAGCTCAATTCGACTCACGGTCTACGACGCGTCCAAAGACGTCCGATAGCTGCGGCCCATAAAGGCACGGCCCACTACGACTTGACATCGGATTCGACAGCGCAGAAAGGACTTTGGCCCAGGCGCGATGACTGTCAGATGACCTTCCAACGATCGACCGTTACCTCTCACGACGTTATTGATAAAAAATATTTTTAAATCAAAAATATTATATTTTGATAAGATATTATATCATATTATACCGTATCATATCGTACTGTTAGAGTATCACCCCAACTAATGTTGGTGGTAGGGCAAACATTACCCACCACCCAAAATGGGCAATGCACAAAATGGTTCAACTTTGCATCTTCTTGTATTGACTTGTATATAGATATAGCACATAATCTTGAAAATATCGTGTCTATAAATTCTAATGACAATGACAAACCTGGTGCTAGTAAACCTTGTGCTTGCTTCTCAAAATTTTTGCAATTTTTGGAAGAAACGTTTTAATGTTTTGGATCATATCGTCTTGTCTTTAAGCCACGCTGGTTAGATTTGTACGATATTAAGTCTTATAATTCTATTCCTGAATTTTTAGTTGGAAGGACGTTCTTTTAAGTCGGTTATTCGTGGTCCCATCTTTCAATACTTGCCCCCACATTTATATTGATCGAGGGTAACTGTTCTGTCTTCTTAATTGCAGCTGAAACTCTAGTTTATAGGAGGATTTGTAGGTAAACTCTCAAGCATCTTTATTCACTGGCTTAAATTAGCTTCTTCTCAAGATTTAGATTGTTCTCTCTCGCAGTTGAACAATAAAACCTTGCAACCCTTCGTAGAAATACAGGAATGTAGGAAGAATAATTAAGTTACATGTTCTTTCAAACAAGGAGTGGCATTCCCATCGTCGACATTATAGCTTCAAGTTGTCACACTAAGTCGACAGTATCATATTGTATCTGGGTCAAATCGAGATAATCGATTCAATTTGAGAGGGATGAAGTATTTTCAAATCAGATTCGAATCTATACAAGTCATACTGTATCATACCATATCTAGGTTAGACTAAGACAATACTAATCGTCGATACAGTGACCTTGATCCACATATTACACACAAATCTATTGGCCAAACGATATAGAATTGTTGTTTGGATGAGAAGAGAGGATGTTATTTAAGTCCCGGTAATGTCGCATGGATAAATCTTCTTTTAGAAAGAAATATCACAATCATATTTTTTTCATGATTTGTCGTCTCTAATTAAGCGAGCCGTGCATGCGCATGCATGCTGATGACTCGTATCGTATCCAGATAAACTCGATATGTGATCTGCTTAGGATCGTACGAGATATTATAAATTATTTAAATAATTATATAATATTTAAAATTAATCTATTTTAAATTAAAAATTATAGTAATCATACAATGATATAATAACAATCATAGATCTTACATTTTATGGATGACGAAGAGTATTAAATTCTATTGTCAAATTTATTTATTTATTAATTATCTAATAATAATATAATATTTAAAATAAATAAAAAATTAAAAATAGATTAAATAATTTATTCATACTTTAGATCGATGAAATAATAATTCTACAACTTAATATGTAAGGCAAACAATCCAAATATTGCAAAAAAAATTAATTTTATCTAAAAAATTAATAAAGATCTGGAACATATGACTCGACCGAGTAAATCTGAATCAGACACGAGTTGACTCGAATCAAGTCGGTCCTTAGTCGAGACTTATCTACCGAGGCGGCAAACCCTGCAGGTTTCTACTCCTTTTTTTGGTTTCCCAGGTATATATTTTAGAGATGTACAGTTCAATGTCTCTTGATGTATACACACCCTTGAGGAAAAGGATTTCCACCAAAATACTCTCATCTCCCCGTGTGCTTCCAACTTGATCCGTGCATACATAGCGTGGTTTTCTTGAGCTAGGAGGACTTTTCCTGTTAAAGAAGGGTCGGGCAAACTGAACCTAGTTTCGGGAATTAGCCCCACTGGTCCTGGCTCAAACTGCAGTTTGGGACCAGGATTCGGCAATTTTTTATCAAGAAATTAAGGGTGTATCTTAGATTAGATGGCTCTTACGAAAATCTATAAAAAAAAATTAGTAATTAATAGGGATATGTACACAGTATGTTACAGATCAAAATTACTTTTTTTGATAAAAGAGAACCTAGCGCAATGATAATAGGGTCTACATAAAATGTGAGAGACCTGAGTCTAAGGTAGAAATAAATCATTTTTAAGTTTTGATTAGAAGTCTTAAAAGTACATGTAATGTTCCAAAAAATTGGAGACAAGGTGGCACTAGGCTGTATCAAACTTATTTTGCCTTTTCTTCTAACTTTGACCTATATATATATATATATATATATACAAAATTTGATACCACGCTAGACTACTGAACTACTGTTTAACCTTAAATCTTAAGAAAAAAAATAGACTAGCTATAGGCATCACATTAGTCCGTGCATCTACCTTTCTTTCTACTTCGTGTACAAGAAACTGTTCTGACAATAGCCAAGTTATCTGAAGACTAAGACTTTCATGTCTTGCAATCGCCATAGTTAATCAGGTAAGTCGATGGAGCCTGTAGCCATGTCTCCCTCGTTATTTGAGGACCCCGACAACACAGTAAGAGAGAGCAAACGAATGCAGCATCTCTCTCTCTCTCTCTCTCTCTCTCTCTCTCTCTGTCTCTCTCTCTCTCTCTGTGTGTGTGTGTGTGTGTGTGTGTGTGTGCAGTACTAAAATGATGGAGTGGCAGAGAACGAGCCACGGATCTCTGATCTAATAATATTGTAGGCGCGAGAAGGGGGTAAATAGCAATGCATGAAGAAAAGATTGAGCTGAAAACGATTAATTATTCTCACTTTTGAGTTGCTGGGTTCAAAGCAATAGAGAGATTAATGTGCCGCGCGTAGGAACCGATGCTTCCAAATTAAATGCAGGGACAGGAACGGATTTGGCATTTCACGGAGAACTCAACTGCATTACGTTGGAAGGTGTAAATTAATTAAGAAGATCTTTCTGCATTAGGTATACCTGGAAACACACAACTGATCATGTGCAATGCATCAAAACCCAGGTACCCATTATTTATCAAGATCTTTATGTATATGCATAGTCAAGTTACATTCTCTCCCTTAGTTAATAATGCATATATACATGGATAGATGTGCTTAGATTCAATATATGCGATCCATGCATCGCAAAGCAGCGCATAGCCTCCACCTGCATTCTCCGGGGTCAAAAGTCTGCCTGTTGGTCTTGAAAGTTCTGTGCATGCAGACAGATATGATGGTCCCCTCAGGTGTGCGCGCGATTATCAAAAGAAGCCGCTGGACCTGCCTCTCCGTTTCAAACAACGCACTCAAAGAGTACTCCTTTACACAATCGTACGACTCAAATAGTTTTTCCTTCTGTACAGCTTTCCACGTCGAAGATCTTTTTTTCTTTCTCTTAATGCCAACTTCATGGGCAAGATTTTCGCGTTAAGTGTTGCGACAAGGAGTGCTTGATCGATCTCACCCAAAGCCGTACGTAGAGAGCATGTAATTAATTAATGGAGGAGAAGAAACTGACGAGACGATTAGATGGGTACTTCCTCTCACTGCCTCACACCACCAGAGTGCATGTGTGTGTGTGAGGCCTTTTAGAATTGTACGTAGTAAACTAACTTGCTGCATCTCCAAATTAACTTCATCTCTGATCACCTCATTAAACGCATGCACTGATCATCATGTGCATCCCTCTGCGCAGCTCCCTCTAATCAGAGTACTGGGTTAACCCATGCATGGTGATGAAAATGTGGTTTGTCTCCCATGCATGCACACCACACCCAGTTAGATTCTCTGTGTCTGTTCTTCGAGCCAAGAGCCGAAAAAAGAGGTGTCAAGATCCTAGCATTCCGGCGAGAGCCCTAAACCCCTGCTGCGGGGAGGGGTGGAGTGTAGTGTGCATCCGTTCTTGGAGAAGGGAGCTGACACATGGCAACTGGCTCCCCCGGCAGCTTGCTCGGGCGGATAAGGAGATGACACCTCCACGGTAGAGGGATCGGGGAACATGCCATGCATGGTCGACGCCCCCACTCGCTTCTTCCGCAGACTCTGAGGCAGGTGTCGCCTTCTTGTTATTATAAATTCCCTCCCCCTCCCGCCCAGCACTTTTTTTTATCGTTGTTGCAGTGTTGCAGGTGTCTTCTTCCGAGGAGGGTACGTAGCTGATGATGTTTAATTGGTCTGGTGCTTCTGCGGGACGCTGCAGAGTTGGATCCGAAGGACCTACCGGAAGATTTTTGACAGTGGGAGAGTGAGGGGGAGACCAGCGCAGGTGAGGGGGGGCTCCCATGCACGACGCGAGTTGTCTGCTGCTGGTGACAGTGGAGTACGCAGACAGAACGTAGCATCAGGTGCAGTCGGGCATCCGAGGCGGGGAAGATTGTGTCGTTCGAAATTTATTTTATAAAATTAGAATTGTTTGTGATCAACCTATCACAAAGTTGAGATGGCCGAGTTGGTCTAAGGCGCCAGATTAAGGTTCTGGTCCGAAAGGGCGTGGGTTCAAATCCCACTCTCAACAGCGTAAGAGTTTTTTTATTATATTTTTTATTTTCATCAAAAAATTCCGTTAATTTCATATGTATTTTCATAACATGTAAAATATTAAAATTAACACCATTAATTGTCAAATATCATATTTATACTAATGTTATGGCGTGGGTTCAAATCCCACTCTCAACAGCGCAAGAGTTTTTTTATTATATTTTTTTATTTTCATCAAAAATGCCGTTAATTCCATATGTATTTTCATAACATGTAAAATATTAAAATTAACACCATTAATTGTCAAATATCATATTTATATTAATGTTATTATTTAAAATTTTTATTATATTTTTTATTTTCATCAAAAAATTGGGGTTAATTTCATATGTATTTTTATAACATGTAAAATATTAAAATTAACATCATTAATTGTCAAATATCATATTTATACTAATATTATTAATTAAAAGTTCCAAAAATATCATTACATGACAAAAATGCTCCCAATGTTCATGTTAGCTTTAGATCTCCTCACACAAACTCTGGGAATATTTTAGTCATTTAATGACATTCTTAGATTTTTTTATTAATAATGATAATATACAAATACGTATTTTTTAACATGTAAAATATTAAGATTGTCACATTTAATTGTCAAATATCAATTTATACTAATGTTATTAATTAAAAGTTTTCAAAATATCATTAAATGACAAAAACGCTCTCAAGGTTCATGTTAGCTTCAGATCTCCTCACACAAACTCTGGGAATATTTTAGTCATTTTGTGACATTCTTGGACTTTTTTATTAATAATGATAATATATATTGGACAAATAAGAATTATAATTTTGATATTTTATATATGACGTTAACCTTAAAAAATGTCAAATCAAGTTGGGTCAACTTTTATCTATTCTCATCTTTACCGTTTGAAAGGGAAATCGAATACATAAACTTCATCTTTTTTCTTCCCGGTTCCCTAATTCAACATTTAGAGCATATAAATATTTTTTCTTGTTCATGGTTTGGAACTCCATCCCTTCAGATGCAAAGGAAAGGATAAACATGCCATTATTTTTGTACTTCTGACTTGTAACCCTCAAATATATATTATGGCCCCCTCTTAGGTGAAGTTTATAAACAAGTTATCTTTAATGCTTAATTATCCCACATCTGTTACTTCATTTTCTATGGTGAAAAAGGGAAGAACTTCGCTTGTATGTCCCATTGAGTAAAGAACATATTATGAAATTAAGTGATGAAATTTCAACTTATAGTTTACATATATGGCATTTTAGAATGCTCATCCAGAAAAGAGGGAAAGATAAATCCCAATGATTAATATAGAGAGACAAAAAAAAGACTGACATTAATTAATCCTACTCTCAAAAGAACCTTTTGATGGAAAGTGAAAAGCATAAATTCATTTTTCTCGATCATAAATTACCAAGAACAGTTCCTCTAACGGTAATTAATGGACTCTTTTAAAATTCCATCTCTATATAAAATTTTTACCTTTTGTTTTTCCAAGAACAATTAATTTCATGGTAAGCTTATGCAGCAACATACCTTGAACTACGTACATCAAGGAAGATATGAGTTGATGACACGTGTGGAAAGTTTAGTCTTTAACTGCAGATATTTTCGTAATTAATATGACTTGATCAAAAATTGCAAAACCATGAACAACTGCAAAAAAAAAGTAAAAATGTATAGGTGTACTGTGATGATAGGAAAACAGTACTCCAAGCTTTCAGAAAAACATGTTTTTAACTTCACAAAGTGTGATTAATTAATTTGTGAATAACTTATGGCAGCATAAATTTCTCATGATTCCAGTTATTTTTAAATTACAAATTATTTTTCAAAACTGCTATATGTGAGTTGAAAAGTGTGCATGATTAAGTATCTATTTTTCAAAAAAAAATAAAAAAAGATGCCAATGACTCATTTTCAAGGTTTTTTTAATAAACTACAGTATGTTTATGATAATACAATAAGACTTTTAGAAGAAAAAAAAGCGTGACAAGATCTCCAATTTTTTTTAAAAAAAAAACAAATGAATAGAGATGAGAAAATTTATAACTCTTAATTACGCTTGTAATATTTGAATTCACGATCTATTGAGAGTAGGAGTGAATCATCACCGAGTTATACATTTGGGTCGTCTCAAACTGAGTCAACCTTCTCACTGTCAATAATAGTCCCACCTATGATGGGACATATCATAAATTGCACACACTACTAAGTACTAACCAATAAGCCGTGGTCAACAGTCCCCCCCCCCCCCGCTCCTCCTTGGGGACTGCAGGCTTTCACGTCTTTATGGGGACTGTGGGGGCTGATCGAGTCGGATGGCATGGACCGAGGGGGCCTGGGCGGGCGCGCCCAGTCCGGGCCACGCACCCGTCGCGCCCTCCTCCGTGCCCATGCACGTTGCTCCCTCGCCACCCGTCACCATCTGGGGATCTCAGCGAAGAGGCTCCCTCCTCTATAAACCCTAACTCAAGCCATTTCCACCGGCACCCGCATTTACATCATTGCGTATCCATTATATGTGTGTGTGTATATATATATATATATAATTGGCGATGAGATCTTCTATGTTGTTTCATGCATGGTCAAGAAAAAAGATGTGGGTCTTTCATGATAAGTCCCCCGCCCAGTTATCTGAACACTCTGGACATATCTAATACCTTCCTTGGCCACAGGACCTACCACAGAAAAAGAAAGGGAGGCTGGTGTTATGGGCGTTGTGAAGTTCATTTGAAAAGAGACCCTTCTCTCTCTCTCTCTCTCACACACACACACACACACACACACACACACACACAAACACACACACGCAGACACACAATAGACTATAATCCAAGGGGTGAGGGAGACTAGGCAGGAGTGCCCGTGTGCCTTTTTGAGATTTGGATCTTCAAGAGGCTGCCATGGGCATGCAGAAGCACCAGCAGGTAGGTGATAACATGGTGGGGGCATTCTTGTGTGCGTGGCCCGGTGGAATTGTGGTGGGCAGGCAATGGAGGGCCGGGGGGGGGGGGGGGCTGTCACCTGCAAGTTTTCCTTTCTCTCAGGTTTCGTTTGGCTCTCCTTCCTGTCAGGTTTGTTTTCTTGCGTAGGGTAGGTGAGGTGGGGAGGGACAGCAATTATATGTATGCGGCATTCTGCTTGGACTATATATGGGTCTTGGGGCAATGCACGCAATAAAGAATGGGCACTTCACAGCATGAAAGCACTCACGTTTACGGGTGCAATGACTGTTCAAGAAAGAATGGTCTACTTTTCACCTGAAACATTATTGTTCAGGTAAAGGAGGCATTATTAATGGAGCCGAGTGGGCAGTTGTACTGGGAGTCCCATTTCTTTTCTTTCTTCTCTCGTGAGTTAATATGTACAAGATCCTCTTCTTTTGGCAGGCAAGAAAGTGCAAATAAGTTGAAGTCCACATGGGTAGAGCACGTAATAGTCTGCATAGGGCTGTGGATATTGTAAACCCGTCGACATCTTATAATTTATGTGCACCCAGCTTGACGGTGGAAAACGCCGATGCCGGATCAGGATCTCTCTCATCCGTTACTGTAAGCCTGAGTCGGATACGACTCGGTCCAACACAGTCCGAGCCGTGTCACACGTCCTCCCCCACCCTGACAGCCCCCTACCCTTGCTCGCAGACCAGCTCCCCAACCCCAACATCCCACCTCCCCCACTCGGGCGGCCCCCACCCCCGACAGCCACTCCCCCAACTCAAATCTACCTTGAACCCTCTCAAATCCGTCACCTCAAGCTTCCCTTACGTTGGATCTACCGCTCCACTGTGCAAACAGGTCGGAAATCGACCCGATCGCCACCAGCCGACTGCTCCCGCGATGACCCGTCCCCGACTCGGGTGATCCAAGATGGATCTCAAATCAGTTTCCCCCAAATCCGATATCGTACGCCTGACTCAGTGCGAGTCGCACCGAACCATGGGTTTAGAGTGGCACTCGGTAGAACTTTTATCTGAAAGTATTTTTAATTTATATATATATATATATATTAATCTATATATTCAGAGAAGAGGACACTACGTTTTGAAAATCTTTCAAGTAGTTTATCGATTTCCGACTAAAATTAAGTTTCAAATTAGAACTCTTGAAGTTGGAAAAAGGGACGAGAGTTACGAGGGAGGATTTGAACCAATTGACTAGCATGACTAAGATAGATTAGTTACCTTGGTCCAACCTTACATATACAGTGACTTTCACATCAAACAAAAGAACTAATTTTCGAATAAAAGTTCGTCAAAGCTGCGCGCGCGTTAGCTTTTTATTTGTAGGTAGAAGAATTTATGTTGAAGTGTAATACGCATGTTACACGAACATTGATGGCTTTTTGAAGTGAATATTTAATGAACCTGCCATAAACAAGGTATGTATCATAATTATATGTAATACATTGCCCTCAATTCCATTATATATATATACTCTTAACAATTGTTATATGTGCACTAGAGGAAGAATCCTTGAAAATTGCAGCCGTCCCCATTGCCCACATCTTCCTAGCTATACTTAATGCCAACTATTGAACAAGTGGCAAGGTGTTCCCAACTGAGAAATTGACTCTTGAGCTAAAGATTTGGTGCTCAGGAAAGGCATAGCATAGCATCAGTACTTGTTGACCACATGAGATCAGAGATGAATTAATGGTTGGAAGAATTCAATACTGTAGCAACTGCATGCTGGGGCTAGCAGCTGGTTGCAGGCTATGGAGGGGACTATGTATTTTTAAGGAACTTTGATGGGTTGGTAATGGTATTTAATATACTTCATGTTAAGAATCCATGTATGTAACAAGTATATCACTCCAACTAAGATTTTTTTGGACCAGGCCATCACCTGAGGGACTTGATTATGACCCATGGACATGGAAAGTAGGCAGAATGCACCATGCATGATTCATAGATGTGAGAGGTGGCATCAATCTATCCACCTTTTCTCCCTTTTCTTTTGGATTCTGTGGAACTGCTGGTCATGAAAACTTCAGAGATTTTCTTCTTCTTCTTTTTTCATATGGTGATGACCACATGCATGAGAAAATGATGTTAACTTTAGGCCCACAGGCAAGAGATATATATATATATAATTAATTAGGTCATCCCCACTGATCAAGAAATAAACTTAAGTTAGCCCCACTCAATTATATATGCAATTAAGTAACAAACATATATACCAGAATTAGGCAGCCAAAAGCTGGCACCCTGCGTGAGAGAACACCCAGCATTAATTTGTTGGGTACATGCATGTATCTATGAATGTATTTAAGAGAACCATGCATGCCACACGACATATATAAGATCGACTTTGTATGAATTTACATAAAAAGACTAGTTATAAGAGCATATATAGAAAGTGGTGGTCTCACATCCTCAAACTATTCCTTCCTAGGGCACTTTGTGGGAGCAGAATCCTAGCATGCACCTTATCAAGTACTCTTCGCTGTTGCCCTAGCATGACCCATTCTATTTGTCAAATGAAAGTGTACGTTAGGACATGCCAATTATCCCCTCCAATAAGTGATAAAGATCCACAAGAGTACTATAAACTTTCTATGATTATTCCAATGGTTGAGCGGTTGTGTGTTCATTCGAATCCAGACATGGGGTGGGTGAAATTCTCAGTTCTTGGCTATACACTTACATCTGTTGGAACGTTGATCGTAAAAAGATAATACGCTTATAAGTGATTTTATTAAATCTTAAACTAAGTTACATTAGGTGCCCACGCTGAGTACGTCGTTCTAGATCAAATGTACTGTTAGATTCAAGATTATATAAAAAAAGGTCTATCTATGATTGTCCTATATATATTATGTACTAACCACAATTGAATCTCAGTTGGATCTTCCTTCCAAAACTATCTCAAGATTTGTAGGGTTCTCCTCCTCCTCCACCTTCTCTTATTATTATTATTATTATTATTATTATTAGGTTCCTCGATCCATCTTCTCTTATAACCATCATCATCATCGTCATCATTAATTGCCCCTAATTAAAAAACTGGAACCGGAATATGGAATGTATATCCTGTTTAATTTTCCCATTTCTTAATGAATCGTAAGGCCACTTTGAGAGGCTGCGGACGAGAACATACGTAACCACGGACTGACCGAGCTGATTTGATGATCTTGTCGTACAGGATGGTCCTATGTTGATTAAGAATATGTACACTTCGATATATCTTGTGGAGAGAATCATAATATGTTGAATCTATAAAATCGTGATGTTGAGTTATGCAGGCTCATAATCATAAGCGCATAAACCACAACTCATTTAACTAATACGGGATTATTACTCAAGAGAGATTATACTTAAATATTTCAACACAACATATGAATGTTCGATACATGAGGGTCGTAATTAACCATTCATTGTCCAAATAGACCTAGCTGCATGCTTTCCCTAGAAAACGCAGCTTGCTTATTTGAGCTTATTAATTTTATTGTTACATAACTTTGGTGCACTAATTAAGGTGGTTCTCTTTCTTAATTTGGACCATTGCCGCCTGAGACATTAATAATATATATGGTGCAGTTCTCTCATCATCTCTTTTATTATTTTAAGTATGACAACATGTTTAGGCCACAATGATGCAGCTCCATGTGTAGGGGCAAGCAGACGGCGAGGTGTAACGAATTTCTTGTTTCTTACAATGTAATGTTGATGGTATATCAATATATAATTGTAAAATTATGTAATTAGAAAGCATATTATATATGGCACCATATTTTTTTCTCAGTCATTTTTGTTGGCGGGGTTGGGTTGTTGAGATTCTCACTCTATTTGTCCTACTCTTTTCTCGGATCCATAAATCATATAGTGCCTCTTTGATAAACAAATTGGTGGAGGTGGGTGGCGTACCCATGGGTAGCAGCCCCGGACGCTATCCTAACCAACTCCAAACAACTCATTCAAACTATTAATGGGCTGTGCCCATTAGACCCGCCTCAGTGGCGGCCTAGGCATTCGTGCATGCACGCACACAGGTGCGTAGAGCGCCCACGTGACGTCACCGGGGGAGCCGCGTGAACCTTCACCTGAGCTCCCCCATGTTCTTCTCCTCCTCGCCGCACTGTCACTCACTCCACTCTCGCTCTCTCTCGTTCTACTTCATGTTCTTCTTCGTCTTTTTACGTGGGGGTTGGGTTGTTGAGATTGTCACTCTATTTCTCCTACTCTTTTCTTGCTGTTTGATTCATAAATCATATAAGGCCTCTTTGATACACGAATTAGTAGAGGCTGGTGGTGTACCTAGGGGTAGCAAGCCTAGGTGCTATCTCATTCGACCTTCATTGCTCGACTGAGTTGTTCAGCGAAAAATCGGCAATTAATCCCATTAGACCAAGAGTAGGTGAAACCCACCCAAAGTCGGTTACAACGGATACCCAATCGTAATCTACTCTATTCGTTCATCAAACTTGGCCATAGTGAAAACGATCTCATCTTGATTATCTATTTGTTGGAATTTGGGTATAGTCCCTTGGATAATGATCATGTATTAGTTAAATGAGTTGTGGTTCATGTGCTTATGATCCTGGGCCTGTGTATCTCAACACCGCAGTTTTGTGGATTTCAACATGGTATCAGAGCATGATCTTGGCCCAACTCCCCGTATCACCTCCGCCCAATTAATGTCCATGACCCATCTTAACCGTGAGGGAGAGTGTTGGAATATTTGAACATAATCCCTGGACAATAGTCCCGTATTGGTTAAATGAGTTATGATTCATGTGATTATGACCCTGGGTCTGTGTATCTTAACATTACGATTTTATGAATTCAACGCTATCTCAAGTTGACCAGTTGAGATGAAAGTGACAAATGAAATACTACTAAAAGTTATGAGACTGCTACAACATTCTTCTTCAATTAATATCAGATTATAGCAAGTACACTGTTTTGAATGTTCTTTTTGCTGGATTATCAGGGAGCCCTACGTTACCCTAATCACAGCATGCCATAAAGAACCCACGGATGTCGTTCATCTATTTTGTCTCTGGGTGCTTTCATAAGATACAAGTATTTGTTAGAGTTTCAATCTCTGCACTACTGTTGTTGCAGTACCGCGTGGGACGAAGCCCAAGTAATAAAATAAAATAAAATATTTTTTTTTGCTTCTGTCTGTGGGCTCTAGCAACATCTCCGTATATTTTGAGTGAAGGCAAGTTTCTCGTATCAGAAAACTCGTCCACCTCCTTAGGCGTACAGAATCTGAGAATGTCGGCGGCATCATGATCAACGGATAGTATTGCAAGTATCAAATCATGTTTGGTAACGTTGGTCGGGCAGATTCCGATCATTGGAATCCGCCGACGACGTTTTAGCACTCCCAAAGGCGTCTTCCCTGCACCGGGTGATTTTGTGAGCGCTTGGATTCCCGCCGAAGAGAGGGATAGGCACGGTGCCTCCAACGGCCCGCCTTTGTTTCCCAAAAGATCATCGTGGGCTGCTCTTGGGCCTCTGTTTAATAAATATAAGGAATTTTCACATATATATCTTGTGAAGTTTGATTTTATCAAATATATCTTTTATCAGAGCATATTATGATGAATATCTTCGAAACATGATGTATATACGATCGGACTAGTCAATCTGACTCAGATCTAGTCCTCTAATTTATCGTTTGATGATTTGAGTATTAAGTTCATTTCGAATCGATTCTAATTCTCCCGTGATAGATCGACTCCGAACCGATAGGATACAACCATCGTCTTACTTGCATAACTAACTACCGTACGATTGAAATTTCACTGTTTAGAAAAAAAAATTAGCATAATCCGTTTGTGCATATTGTCATTGATTCACTTGATCGTTTTATATATATATCAAAAGTCTCACTTTGATTAGAGGTTATCCTCCATTTGTTGAGGGAGAAAAATCTAAATTTTTAATTTTTTTGACAGATAAAAATTAATCTAGTTAAAATGAGAGATAACTCTATGATTAACATATTTAACTTGTTCCACCCACGCAGATGGAATAGAGTTAACTCTGTGATGCGGAGCAGATTGCACGTGTTATATCGGAGGATGCTGATTTATTTGAGAAGCGTCGAAGACATCCATGTGGAAGATCATTTATTATTATTTTTATTTTTATAATTAGTTTATGAGATATTTTAGTTTAGAGTTTATTTGATCCGTTATGTATTTCTATTTTATTTTAAGTTAGGGATGATGTTGATATTAAAGTAGAAAAAATATTGAATCAGTTTGTAATTGTATTTTTCTATAAATAGTAGAAGCTAACTCTAATTTAGATTAATCAATGATTAGAAAAAATTTGCAGCGTCGCAGTGTGTTCCGTCTTCTGGCGAGATGCCAAAAACCCCTTCTATGTTATTCCTAGCGTGAGGCCAAACCCCTAACTCTCCTTCTTCTTCCCCGTAACCCATCTTCCCCACCGTGATCACACTTCTTCCCGCCACCATAAACCACAGGCCACTGCTCCTTTATTGGATGTGCTCTGTGTTTTTAATTTCTGCTCATCGTTAAATCCCTGGGCCTGCACCCGTCACCGCGGGCCTCCCTCCCGAGTCCGTCGCCGCTTGCTGGCCTGCACCCACGGCCGTGACCTCCGAGGCATTGTAGCCGCCCTACGTCCGCCATTGCAACCCACCGTCCGCAGGCGAGACCGGCTGCAGCTGCCGTTGCACCCTGCCCGCCAGCGATGTGGCCCAGGCAGCCCAGCCGCCACTTGAAGCCGCTGTGAGCCCTCACGACCACGGCTCTTTCACCGCGGCGCTCTGCTGTGACCTCCTCTGGCCGTTCTGTCCGTCGCCGTGGGACCCCGCTGCCGTGCCCACCACAAGCACTCTTGTCGCCTTCCAGCACCAGCGCCACCGCCATCCTCGGGTTACCCAGTAAGCACAAGTCACGATTTTTCAGATTTGTTGTCCAGCACATGTATGATCCTCCCACATACTTACTCTAAGGTGCTGTTCACGAGCATGAACGGAATGACAGTTGACAGGCCCCGTCACTGATGATGGGTGGCATAATTGAGGTAGACATGGAGATCACAAATATCTTTAAGAATAGATAAGACAAATGAAGTTACAGTAAGTTATATGGTCAGAACGTAAAAAAAAAAACACTTACAAAGCTCCTTGTGGCTCCATTGACGTCTTCCATATCACAAGTTATGAACCTGCCTCACAACTTAGGTTTCAGTTTATAGAGAGAATGATCACAGTCGGCTCGTTGGCCATGACTCCTTGTAGTCTGTTATGTGTTTGATAAAATGCTCACGAGAGTTCAATTTATTTTGATGAGCTGAACCGAATTTATCGTGCATCACTCTGCTTTGTTCTACAATGATAATTCATTACCTATTAAAATAAATGAGATTAAAATCTGAAATAGATTAATCCACTATGTCCCCTCCTATCTATCCCTGCATCAAATAGGGGTCGAAGAATGGACACACATCCCAAGTCTCTAGATGTTACTTCTAAACAGATACATCAGATGAACTATTAGAAGTAATTGGCATTGCCTTCAATTCAATTCCCCTATGCTTCCTCTCTTGGTTGACTCGTATCTAGGGATGTCAATGGATCGAGTTTGGCTCGGGTAGACCAATATTATATTCTATCCGTGAAAATTTTACTAATACCATATCCGGATAGTACCCTATTATTTTCGCGGGTATGAATACGGGTATATCCGTCACGGGTATAGATATATCTGCGGATATCCATATCCGTCCATAAAATATGAGTTCGCATTCACATCCAAAGAAATGTGAGATTTATGAGAACTAGAAAAAAAAATTCGGTCAATTCTTTCCTTTCTAAAGTAATTTTTATGTTTTATAAAAACGAACTTATAATTTTAGCAGGAAGTCTAAACTCACAAACTCAATAAGACAGGCAACGAATTGGGTTCATGTCAAAATCAGACCTAACATGCACAATAAATTATTAAGAGTGGATTCGGATCGGATACGGGTTTGAGTACACTAAATCTATTCCCTATCCGAATATGAAACGGATATTTTAAACGTATCCAAACCTGAATCCATATTCGTTTATTCGGATATTATCCGACCTATCACGGGTCGAATAATACGAGTAATCAAATTTACGGGTATTTTTGACATCTCTACTCGTATCGTTGCTATCTGAAACTCCAATTGCTAGAGAGGGTGAGTTGACTAAGACCAAGTGCTGCTGCCGGAACCCTCCAGCTCCTCTATTTTAACATGGGGGGATGTAAGTCTCATGAGATGCAATTGGTTCCACATATATTGGCAATGGCCCCCCAAAAGAGCAAACTACGTACATCCATTATAGTGTATCGTATGCTCATGTGCCTTCTTTATACCGTGCCTCTTGCCATCGACCATCAACGGTGCCAATGGTACAGTCCTTCACAAACCATAGTGATTAAGTCATCATTCATATATAACCCAAGTCATTAGAGAAGTGTGTCATCATCGTCAACGATTGGAATGAGTGGAACCAACTGTAATATTTTATTAATTATAAAGAGGTCGAAAATTAATTTTTTGAACTACGTGTTATATCTCTTAAATTTATTTGTCATAGAAGAGAGAGAGATATATATATATATATATTTCTAAGAGAAATATTCACGAGCAAAAATAAAGACATCAGAAGGAACTTCAAATGTGATTACAGAGCACAGCTCTTCGATACTTGACTGCTCGAAGTGACCAGATGAGGAATGTTACGAATGAGAAATAGAACAAGGAGTATTGAGGTGTAACGAGCGTAGAATACTTATCTCGTATCCGTTCAGTCATACCACTTCTTATAGAGTTTCTCTCCCCAAGTACATTAATGTATTTTGAATGCTTGGACCGGACATTACAGAGCAGCAGGCAGCTTCTTCTTCTCCTGGTCTAAAGATTATCAAACTCTCTGACTTTTTTTTTAAAATCTTAGTTAGTCTCTAACTACAATTAATTTTGACTTCCTCACCGAGTAGTAATGGCAGGCGACGGTGAGGTCTCCGGGTGACGCCAAGCTGGCATACTAAGTCTTGGTTCGATTCAGAGTTATCCCCAGGTTAACTCACTTTTTAGCGATGAGTTATCGCTTGCATTGGTTTGATTGGCCTTACTCCGTAATCCAACCAGAAGTGGGTTAACCCTGGATTTTTTAATCCACCTAGCCAGATAGGATAAATCAACCTAGTTGGGTTTACAAACCGTACTTGAGTTAAACAGTGGGTAATTTAACTCGGGTGAGTTAATTCGGGAAAACTTAACCACTATTAAAATGGAGTTGAGGGTATACAAGTCATTAACTCCCTGGTTGCACATGGTTTTTTTGATTTTTTTTAGATTTTGTGGTTTTTTTAATTTTTTTTAAAAATTAATTAAAAAAATTAAAATCACAAAGACATTCACAAGATTTGAACTTAAGACACATTAAACGGAGCTACAAACCACTTAATTATCAACTGAGCTAAAAATTTTATTGTATTATTTTACATATATTATATATACAAAGAGTCTTTTTTTATATCGACATCTTACGGGACGAAGCGGGACAGAGCGGGATGATACCGTCCAGTCCCATCCCGATAAAAAATCAGGACAGTCGAGACCAGGGTTTGCCGTCCCGCCCCGACCCGCATCGACCCGCACGACCCGACCCGACCCGACCCAGGCGGGCACCGAGTCGCACGGGCTGGGGGTCGTGGACGGGACGCACTGGACCGCAAGGTCCCGTGCGTCCCGCCACGTACCGCTCCGGTGCGCGGCGGGACCCGGCTCGGTACGGGCGGGTCGGGGCGGTTCGCCCATTTAACGGGCCGAAGGGGGAGGCTCCCTCCATCCCTCCCACCGGCGAACGGCGGTGCAGCGGCGGCGGACGGCGATCAGAGCGGCGGCCGGCGGCTTTGGGAGGCTCAGGGAGACGATCGGAGGTAGGTAGGTGAAATTTTTTTTTAAATGATCGGGGGTGGGGAAGGGGGGGTGTCGACCGCTGGATGTGGCCGGAGGTGGGGGTGGGGGAGGAGGCCGTCTGCCAGCCGGATCTGGCCGGAGGTGGACGGAGGTGGGGGACGGCGGGGGGGGGGGGGGGGGGGGCTGGGCGTCTGCCGCCGTGGGGGGGGGGGGGGGCGTCTGCCACCGTGGGGGACGGCGGGGGGGGGGGGGGGGTCTGGGCGTCTGCCACCGGCAGGCGGTGGGGGGACGGCGGGGGGGTGGGCTGGGCGTCTGCCACCGTGGGGGGGGGGGGTGGGGGGTGACCGTGGGGGGGGGGGGGGGGAGAGGAAAAAAATTATTTTTTAAAAATTTTATATCTTTTTTAATTTAAAAAAGTATAAGAATAAAATTTGTTAGATTATCATTGTTTAATATTATTTTTGATGTATTGTTGAATTCATGTTGTAGAAAAAATATAATTTTTATTTAATTCATGTTGTAGAATTAAATATATTGATATATTATTTAATTCGTGTTGTAGAAATAATATAAATATCGTTTAATTCATGTTGTAGAAATACATTTATGTTTGATATATTACTTAATTCATGTTTAAATATTAGATTTAATTGAGATGTATTAAATTTAAAATTTAATTTTGTAGAATTAATGATATTATTTTCATTATTAGTTGTAGACGTAAAATATTATAATAATTAATTTTAAAAATTTTAAAGATGTTTTTCATTTAAATATATCTATAGTGAGAAATATTTTACAAAAAATTAAAGGTAATATTTATAATTTAAATTAAGTAGAGATGTTTTGAATTTAAATATAAATTTATTGATAAATATTTTACAAATAATTTTAAATGTAATTAAGATATATAATGTAATTTAAGTAGAGATGTTTTTAATGTAAATAGTGTTGAATATTTTATAAATAATTTTAAAGTTAATTTAGATCTATAATATAATTTAAATAGAGATGTTTTTAATGTAAACTCTCTTGAATATTTTATAAATAATTTTAAAGTTACTTTAGATCTATAATGTAGTTTAATTAGAGATGTTTATAATTTAAATATATAAATAGTGATAAATATTTTACAAATAATTTTAAAGTTAATTTATATGTATAATGTAAATTATTTAAATATGTTTATAATTTATATGTGTCATGTAATTTAATTAGAGATGTAATTTTAAATATCTAATTAGTGATAAATAATTTTAAAGTTAATGTATATGTATGAATTATAAATATTAACCTTATATGTTTGTTATAGAAATAATGATATTATTTTGAACTAAACTATATTAACATGTATTAAATATTGAATTTAGTCTTGCATGGTACGCAAATAATGAAATTATGTTCAATGTTAATTGTAGATGGCAAATAATATATTTTCATAATTTGAATTTCTTAATTTTAGGCCTTAGCACTCTATGGCTCCTAAGGAACGAACAAGTGATATTGGGTGGTCACACGGAGTTTTGTTGGATGGAAACCGTAGGTGTTGGCGTTGTAACTATTGTAAAATAGAACACCGGGGAGGAGGGGTGTCTCGGTTGAAGAAGCATTTGGCAGGAGGAGCCGGGGCAGGATACTCTGAGGTTGCTGGGTGTACCCATGTGCCTAGAGATGTGAAACTTGCAATGGCTAGGCACCTGCGGGAGAATAGAGCTGAGATGCAAGAAAAGGAAAAAAAGAAGAAAAGGGATCAAGCGGCAGTGAGCGGAATAGCAAGCGGCAGCAACGAGGAGGAATGTGCATGGACACCCAGTGACGAAGACGAACAAGCACGTACTGAGCAGGCTAATGTGTATGTCACTGTGAACGATCCATACGAAGCCGAGTTTCGTGAGGCAGTACGTCAGAGCATGGAAGAGTCAAGACATCCCGAGGAGACTACAATCCGTAGCCGCGAGGCGGCGAGGACCGGAGCATCAGGGAGTGTTGGTTCATCTACGACTCGATAACCACGAGACATAAGGAGTTTATTGACTGGTGACTCGGGGACACAAAGAAAAAGGACACAATCGATCAACATTGAAGATTTGGAGTCCGGTGCACTATCCCGAGAGTATGGCAAGCAAACGAGGATGGACGATGTGTATGGCCAGAAGGGACCTAAATGGAAACTTGGTCAGACTGTTACAAAATGGTGGCACCACGCGGGTCTGCCTTTCAATGCAGCCAATAGCCCTTACTACAAGCCAATGTTTCAGGAAGCACAGGTCCTTGGGCAACACGTGCAGCCACCTACAGCGAGAGAATTGGCTGGCGTATACCTTGATGAACAGGTTGCTGAGATGAAGAGTTACATTGACTCATTCAAGCAGAAATGGACAAAGTACGGAGTCACACTGATGTGTGATGGATGGTCAGGTACCACAAAATCTAGCCTGATCAACTTCCTTATTTATTGTGACAGACAGGTATTCTTTCACAAATCAGTGGATGCGTCTGGTCAAATTCATAGTCATCAATATATTTTGTCATTGATGGAGCAAGTGGTGACTGAGATTGGGGAGGAGTACATTGTGCAAGTGGTGACTGACAATGGGTCGAACTATAAGAAGGCCGGGGAGGAGCTAATGAAGAAAAAAATGGCACATTTTCTGGACCCCCTGTGCAGCGCATTGTGTAGATCTGATGTTGAAGGAGATTGGGCAGCTTCGTATGGTAAAATCTGTGGTCGATGTGGCACAAAAAATCACGAAATATATCTACAACCACACACTTGTATTGGCATGGATGAGGGAGCATTGTGGCGGTGAACTGTTGAGGCCTGGCATCACACGATTTGCCACCAACTACATCGCATTGTAGAGCCTATTGAAGCACAAGGATGGGTTGAAGCAAATGTTTAGAGGTGAGACCTGGCTGAGTTCCTCTTTTGCTGCTTCACGTGAAGGGGCGGAGGTCGAGGGGATTATCAACACCTCGAATTTTTGGGAACGAGTGAAGGTATTAGTGTCATTGATAGAGCCACTGTATGAGGTTCTACGATGCGTGGATGGGGATAGAGTACCAACCATGGGGTTGGTGTACAGCAAAATAGAAGCAGCCAAGCGGAAGATCCTTACAACGTCCAAAAAATATGGACCTACCATTCTAGAGATTATGGAGGACATATGGGACAGACAAATGAGCCGCGATCTTCACATGGCAGGTAAACACTTAAATTCTCGTCCAATCAATGAGCTGTGATTTTCAGTTGGTATTAATATGTAATTCATTATCTTACGATTGCAGCGTACTATCTACATCCGGCCTTCCAATATGCTCGGGCCCTTGCTTATGACGATACGTTGATAGAATCGGTCAACATTGTGGTAGATCGATTGTCTTTCACCCCAACAGATGCTGCTGATGCGTTGAATGAGGTATACTTAGATATTTTAACATTGACAATATTAAATGAAATATACACTTCATATTTTTTGATAATGCAGATGAAAATATTTAGAGAGGGAATTGGTTCATTTGCGACACCTAATGCCATGGCCAGTCGTGATAGACTCGACCCAGGTAAGGTGTCTTCACAATGTACCTTCTATGTCTCGAGAAGTAATTTTTACATCTAATTATTATATTGTACGTGATCTGTCTTAAACACAGCTGAGTGGTGGCTAAATTACGGCACAAGTGCACCCGTATTAAGGAAGATCGCAATGAGAGTTCTATCGCAAACATCCTCGTCGAGTGGGTGTGAGCGGAATTGTTCGACGTTCTCCTTCTTGCATACTAAGCTGAGGAATAGGCTAACACACCGCAGGCTAGATAAAATGGTGTATGTTCATTACAATATGAGGCTAAAGGTCCGGCATGTACAAATGGATACAAGGAGAGGAGAGGGAGATTACGACCCAACGGATGTTGTGTACTTGCGAGACGATGATGACCCTATGGTAGCATGGGTTGCAAGAGCCACAACCGAGCGTGGTGAGGCAGAATTGGACGAGGAGGCTGAAGAACCTGGCGAGACACCACGGCCTAATACTTTTCTCGCATCAGCTGTACAAGAGGCAGTCGGGGAGGGAGATGACACCCATGTGCATTTGGGTGGTGACGACTCAGCAACGGGACGTGATGATGAAATTAATTTAGATGAAGACCTCGTCATTGGGGGTGGAGACACATCGTATGCGTATGATGATACAGCATGGGAGCGATTGATCCAACCCCCATTCATTGAGCGTCAAGAGCCACCTCAGGTGAATTAATACATGAAAATCGAATCGTAAATTTCATTAAATAGCATAGTGATATATTGATGTATGATAGTAATATATTACAGGTCGGTCCGACAAATGACAACATTGCGGGAGAACAGTGGTCCCGAGTTACTGTACCGCGGCATTCAATATCTGCGGAACCAAGAAGGTTATCCACTTCAAGAGAGGCTAGGGGGAGTTCCTCATTTAGAGATGTGAAATTATATTGTCATTTCTAAATTTGTTAATATATAATTCATTGGTAATTGAATATATTCTTCTTTCAATTGTGTAGTCTTCGGTAGCATCGAAACAACCATCTCAGTCTGCTGCGCCCCGACGCTCAACATCTAAGGCCAAGGCACCCAATCAGTCTTCTCAGGTATACGTACAGACTTACACAATAGAAAGTAAATTAAAAAATTATCTAAGCAGGCTTCTGCTTCTCAAGCATCTAGAGGGACACAACATGCAGCATGTAAGCCGCCCCCTGCTCCACAGAAGAAAAAATCATCATGGACCACATTATTCACCAACAAGAAGGACAAGGGACCACCATTAAATCCAATAGATTTTGCAGACATGGAGACATTAGATCCCAATGCAGATGACGACACTCCCGAGCTGTAATGCCCCGGAATTTTCAGATCCTTGTTCATGGATTCCGGATCTGATTTCTCAGAGTTTCCGACTCCGTTGTGTCTAAAATTTCGTTTCGGACATCTTTCGTGTTCGGATCGGCGCGATCCGGAGTCGTTTCGAAGGCCCGGAGGTGTTCCGCGGCTTTTTCCGCGTGTGTTTTCCGATTCCCGGCGTGGGTTTCGGCTTTCCCTTCAGAACCTCGTTGCGGGTGAACCGGGCCGTTCACCTAGGCGAGTGTGGTACCGTTGCGATCGGTGCGTTCCGAGGATCGCGAGGGTGTGATTTTCTATTTTTCGGTATTTTTCCGAATTTCTGGATTTTCCTATATATTAACTAGGGCTGTCAATGGGCCGGGCCCGGGCCGGGCTTAGGTCGGCCCGGCCCGGGCCCGACTTCTCAACATTAAGGCCCGAGCCCGGCCCGGGCCCGACTTATGTCGGGCCGGGCCGGGTCGGGCCCGACATTATATAAAAATTTCAAAGCCCGACTAAGGCCCGGCCCGACAACTTTAATAAAATAATAAAAATAATAATATAAAACATATAATCTCACTAAATTAATTAAAATTTTGATATTAATTACATAATTTGTGTAAAAAGAGAGTTTTAAAATTTATCATTAAGTAAAATAACATAGTTTTAACTAAATAGTTTTTAAATTTTGATATGGGAATAAAAAAAAGAACGGGCCGGGCCGGCTCGCGGGCCGAACTCAAAGCCCGAGCCCGACCCGCAGGTCAAATCGGGCCGGGCTTTTGAGCCCGACTAAAAACCCGCGGGCCGAAAATGACTTTGCGGCCCGGCCCTAAATCGGGCCAAGCCCGCGGGCCTATCGGGCCGACCCGGCCCATTGACAGCCCTAATATTAACCCACCCTCTCTCTCCCCTCTCATTTCTCTCTTCTCTCCCTCTCTCTTCTCACGCTCTCTCCTCTCTCCCTCTCTCTCCGGCGGCCGACGGGGCGGAGTACGGGTGAGGCGGGGACGGCGCGGGCGAGGCGCGGGCGAGGATGGATGAGGATCGAGGCGGTGGAGGCGTGGTTAAGCTCGGCCGTGGGTTCGTGGAGCGGCGAGGGCTTCACGGCGTTTTCTTCGCAGATCGACGAGCTCGGGGCGCGAAATCTTCGGTGGAGGTAGGGAGATGGACCCCCAGCTCGTGCACTCCATTTCCCGCGAGTTTCGTAGGTCGTGGTGAGCCGAGCGGGTGGAATCGGGGTTTTTTTGGGCAAAACCCATGTTTTAGGGCTTGTGGGCCGATCTCTCGTTTTACGGTATTTTTGGCCGATCCGAGGCCTTAGATGCATGCTAGGGACTATTTGGGGGCTTCCCCCTTGATTTCCCCCTCTCCGGTGGAGGCATGGGGGCGTGGTTGGAGTTTTTGGGCGGTTTCCACCGTTTTCGGGTGCGGACTGAGAACGCGCTATGCTCCAGTAGCGCGTTCTTGATGGTCGTGCTGCCCCGACGGGACGCGTTCATCGGAGAAGATGAACAGTATGGCGATTCCTATCGCGCTATAGGGCTATGGCGCGTTCTGGACTGTCGCGCTATGGAAACATAGTGTAGACACGCCATTTCTGACGTTACGATGAGTAAATCCCATATTGTACCGTAATGCCCTGAAGTGACTTACATTTTCTTTTATTTGAGTGATTTCCGTAATTATGGTTAAATTGCATTATTTTGTGAAAGGGAGAAAATTAAAATATGTGTACATATAAAATAAATAAAAAAGAGAAAAATAAAATTTCAAAAAAAATGTGTGTAGTTGTGTTTACGTAAAAATAATATAATTAATTTTCTTTAATAAATTTATTTTCATAAAATATAAATATATATATAAGTGATTAGTATATACATAATATATTTATTAAAAAAAGCAAAAAAATATAATAACCATAAATAATACATATATATAAAGAAGCAAAAAAAAGAAACAAAACAAATAAAAATAAACAAACAAACAAGCATAAAATATAAAAATATAATAAATAATAAGATAATATTCCTTACCCCATTTTATTCTCTCTACGTCTCTTTCTATTTTCTATTTTCTTCCCTCTATCTCACGTAACCCCCTCCGTCTCTTTCTTTCCCCTCTCACCTCACTGCTCAATTCCCTCTCCCTCACGTCACACACATGCACACTCATCCCCATCCCACTCTCATTTCTCTCCACCCTCTCCTGGACTCTCATTCTCCCCGACACCTAACTACCCACGTCGAACCCACCCGCTCACCTCACTCCCTCAGCTCCCTCCATCCCTCTCTTCTCCGCGAACTCCACCTCCGCTCCCCCATCTCTACGACCCCACCACCTCTGCTGCCACCGGCCTTCACCCTACGCACCCCTCTGTCGCCAATTTCCAGCACCTTCACCCTCGCCGGCTACCCCTTTGCATGCGGCCGCGTCGACGTAAAGCTTCCCCGCCGCACCGATAGTCACCCTCCGCCTGCCGCGAAGTCGACCACCGCTCGACCCCCACGCCACCAACCGCCTGCACCTAACCGGACGCCGCTCCCTCCGCGTCAGCCGCCAGCCAGCAACCACCTCCGCTCCCCCATCTCTACGACCCCACCACCTCCGCTGCCACCGGCCTTCACCACAACGCAACCCCGACTACACCGCAACGTCTCCAGCCACCTCCAGCCCACCTCACCACAAAACCCAGCCGCGACTGCACTGCCGGACACCCCCCCCCCCCGAGCTCCCTTGCCACCGCGACCGCGCCAACGTCACCGCTGTCCACCTCCCACGAGCTCCCTCCACCGCACCCTCTCCGACCGCATTTCTCCCCTTTGCGCAGGCACCCCCTGCCACCGCCGCGGACGTCGTCGACCTCGCCCCGTCGTCACCGGTGAGCCTCCACTGCATGCCGTTGCAAGCCGGCACCCTCTGCCTCGCCGCACGCGAGCCCTCCCCCTTGCCGTGAAGCCCACCGGGAAGCCCTCCACCGCCGTCGTCATCGTCGTTCTCCACCACCACGCACCGCCTTACACCCTTCGGCCACCTTCCACGTCGACTTCACCACCACCTTTTCTCCTCCACCTCCGACTGTCGCAGAGCCGCCCACGTCTGCGTCCGAGCTCCATCGCCGCAGCAACCTCTGCATGCACCGTCCGCCGGCCGCCACTCACCTCCCCGGCCGCACCGGCCATGCATGCACCGTGACCCCCGCGAGCCCGCGAGCACGCTGACTGCCCCGTCGTCGTCCCTGCCCTCGCCGTGCAACACCCTCGCGACCACCCTCGCCGCCGCTCGCTGCCGCCGCCCCCCCTTGCCGCCATCGACGGCCGGCGCCGCTGCCGCCGGTCGGCCGCTCGCCTCCACCGCGGTGACCTCTTCTTTCTTCCTCCACCCCCTCTCTCTGCGTCTCCCATCTCTCTTTCTGTCTCTCTTCTCACAGCGCCCCCCTTTCTCTCCCTTCTCTTCTCTCTCTCCCACTCTCTCCCGTGCGATCTCTCTCTCTCCTCTCCCGTTTCCTCTCTCTCCCTCTTCCCGTCTTCTTTCCTCCCCCCGTCGTGACCGCCGCGGTCGCGGCTCCCCACTCTCTCTTCTCTCTCCGTTTCTCTCCTCCCTCTCGCCGGATCTCTCTCTCTCCCTCCGTTTCCTCTCTCTCATTCTCTCTCCCTTCGTCTCCCGTTTCCTCTCTATCCCTCTCTCTCTCTCTCGCGGCAACCTGCCGCGATCTCTCTCTCTCCTCTCACCGTTCCTCTCTTCTCTCTCTCTTCCCCCTCTCCCGATCGCGATCTCTCTCTTCTTCCCCTCTCTCCGTCTCGCGCGCGCTCTCTCTCTCTCTCTTTTAATTTTTTTATTTTACTCTCTCTCTCATCCCGCGGTCTCTCTCTCTCTCTCTCGCCTTCTCTCTCCTCCTCCCCCCTCTGGCCACGTCTCTCTCTCACCCCCTCTCTCTTTTCATTTTTTTTATTATTTGTTTTATCCCTCTCTCTCTTTCTCTCGCCATTTCTCTCCCATTCCCTCTCTCCCCCTCTCTCTCTCTCTCCCTTTCCCTCCTCTCTCACCCTCTGCCTCTTTCTCTCCCCCCTTCTCTCTCTGTCTTTAGCCGCCCCCCTTTCTTCACCCTTTTTTATATTCTTCCCTCTCATCCCCTCTCTCCCTCTCTCTCTTTCTTTCTTTCCCCTATATATATATATATATATATATATATATATATATATATATATATCACATATGTATATATATCTCATCCCTTTTCTTCTAAAAACAAAGTCTTAAAAAAATAAATAATAAAAAAGGTTTTTCTCTCTTCCTTTCTCACCTTCTCTCTCAAATTCTTGTTCTTTTATTTTGACCAGTTCACGTATATGTTTATACACGTTTGTATTTATGAATATGTTAAATATCTTTAAGACGTATAGTATGTTTATATATATATATGTTTATATAAAGATACTTATCATTCATATGTGTAAGGTTGTGTGTGTGTGTTATTATGTTCGGCTTAATCAGCTTCTGAAGTTCTCTATGAAGTCCTTCGGTCGTGCTGCGCTCGTGATATTGAAGCCCTTCTCAAAGCTCGTCGCTGGCCTCCACCGATAAGCTTTTCTTCCCTCTCTTATTTTTATTTAGTCAATTAATCATGTTCCATGCATCATCTTAGCATATGTGCCGTGCCTTTCTCTCCGAGAGGGTCTCGCTTGTGGGTGCTTTTGTGTGTTTGTGCATTTTATCATGTCATTCTCCTACCCTTTTAATTCTAAAGGGGTTTTAAACACACCAACCAGGTACGTGTTCGTTTATGTTATTTACAGTTTCATTACCTAAGGATTGGTACTACACCACCGTCGTTCTCACCAACCAGTTTTCCTCTGTTTGTTCTTTGTGTAAGGGTAACCAGTTAAAGGCCCTCTTCTTCGGCCTGTCGAAAGAAGAGGAAGAAGGAACCCACGTAATTCCCGCGTCAAAGGCAAAAGCGATCAATCCACTCGGGACCCTCGGTCCCTGGCGATCACAACACTCCTAACGCGCGCTCCATTTTGATCATCTTTGTTTTAATAACACCCGCGGAGAGTTGCTTCCCGCAACGGTTATCTTCTTCTGTCTCTGACCTCACCCGCGCGGAGGATTATTCCCCGCGGCGGTTTCTGTGATTTACTTTCTGTATATCTAATTCCTAACTGGTGCGGTGGGTCACCTCCCGCGGCCGTTTCCATTTCAGCATTTTATTTTCTGCACTTTACTTTCTAATTCCTAACTATTTAATTTCAGCATTCCCCTATCATCGCTTCAAAACCTCGTGGAGATCAACATCTCGCGGCGGTTTATTTGATCCATTTTCCTTTCCTGTCACATATACTTATATTATAGTAAAGACCCCTCAGAGGCCACGGTCTCGTGGTGGTTTATATATATATATATATATATATATATATATATATATATTATTTATATTATTTATATTATTTATGTCACATTAAAGACCCCTCAGAGGCCAAAGCCTCGTGGTGGTTTCTATATATACATATATATATATATATATATATATATATATATATTATTTATATTATTTATGTCGCATTAAAAATCCCGCAGAGGCCACAGTCTCGTGGTGGTTTCTATATATATATATATACTTATACTTATTATTTATGTCACAGTAAAAACCCCGCAAAGGCCACAGTCTCGTGGTGATTTATATATTTATATACTTATATTTATTATCTATGTTATAGTAAAAACCCCGCAGAGGCCAATGTCTCGTGGTGGTGTGTATATATATTTATATTTATTATTTATAATGCATTAAAAACCCTGCAGAGGCCAATGTCTCGTGGTGGTATATATATATACTTTTATTTAATATTTATATTACATTAAAAATCCCGTAAGGCCAATGTCTCGCGGTGGTTTCTATATATACATATATTAATTACTGCTCATCTTGCAACATTGCGGTTAAAACCCCGCAAAGACCAATGTCCTGCGGTGGTATGCTTTTATTCATATTGTTCTTGTAACTGTTCGAGGAGTGACATATCGTTACAATTTTCGAGTCTACGTCTCTTCCCGTCTGTCAAATTCTATTACGTAGAGTCCCAGGACTCGAATTCGGTATCTGAAAAGCTGCTCTCGGAACGGTGGGTCACGCCAACCGGGAAGGGGTTCAGTTTGCACGAGAGGGTCTTCGGACCCCTATCTCCGCCACGTACCGGAGTTCGGCCAATTTAAATTTTCTCTGTCTCTACTAGAGTGTCATCTGTAGGTCGTACTTGTCCACCGTTCTTTCATATCCCCTATAGCGCGCGTTTCATTGTTTTGTCCTCATTTCTTTTACCCTTTATTACTCAGAGAGGGAGAAACCACATCTCTCTCTCTCAGTCCACCACGTGACGCGTTCACACATAGCGCGACCTGCCTTGTCGCGCTATAGGTTCCTAGCGCGTTCTGCTTGAACGCGCTATGGACCTATAGCGCGTTATTGTAGTGACCATCCGGGCTGCCCGGGGCGGGCGGTCTGCGACTGATCATGCCCCCCTTGAGCCGTGTGTGTCCTGGACACCCCGTGAAGTTCCGTGACCATGTCTTTGGGTGTCCAGAGATTTGGGTTACCTCGATAAGCGTGCCCGTGCGCTTGGCGGGTCCGGGTGACCTTCTAGCCTTCCGATTGTGTTGTGTTGGTCTCCGGTCGACCCGGTTGTGACCCAGTGGTCGACTTGCGGTCTCGTGAGTGCTAGACACCCATGGGATTCTGTGTCCGTGTTTTGAGGGTGTCTGGAGGACCGTGTTATCTCGTTTAGCGTGCCCATAGGGTTGAGAGTCCGGGTGACTTCTCGCGTGTTGGGCTTTCGTGTTACGCTCGATCGAGTCACCGTGTATTAGTGTGTGTGCGGTGGGGTCTCCCCCGCTTGTCGTGGGTTTCCTTTGGAAGGCGATTTCCGTGTGGGCCACGTGTTTGGCCTTGGACTGCGAGTCCAGTTGTCCGGCCTGGGGTTGGAGGTTTCCCGCTTGCTTCAAGATGGGAAATCGTCGTGGTGGCTTGTGTGCTGCCCTGGGAATCGTGCTTCTGTGTTTTCCGTGGGGCCCGTGTGGGTGGCCTTGGTCCTTTGCGTTCCCTTCCCGAGGGAGTGGTCTTGGCGACTCGTGAGTTGTCTCGGTACTTGTGCTACCGTGATTTTAGACCTAGAGATTGGGCTAGATCGACGGCCTTGTGCTGTTGCGTGCAACGGTCTTGACCCCGAGTCTTATGACTCAAGGACCGTTGGCTGTAGTGTGTCTAGAGGACTGCCCAGAGTCCAGTGGCTTAGCGCCACTTGAGCTTTCTCGACTCTAGCGCACGGTGCGTGCGTGGCCGTGGACTGTGAGTCCCGTTTCTTCTCCGACTGTGGTCACCGTGCGACGGGGCCGGTACGTGGGGTGGTCCCCGTACGTCGTCGGATTCGGACGTTGTTTTCCGTTGACTAGAGAGTCTACTCCTTCAGTGACCCTCCACTAGTCGTAGCCTATCAGTACGCGTGTGCTGATCGCACCAGGGAGTGGTGTACGGGCTTACCCTGAGGACGGTTTTAGACTGGTTACCGTCGGGCCCCTCGTCAAATCAGAGTCCAATGCCAGGGGAAAATCGGTCAGAGGGCCAGACCTAGGACGCGTGGTCTCTGTGTGCACACGTGGTTGGGGACAGTGGACGCACGTCGACGGGCGTGACCCCAGCTAGTCACTTGTTTGTGGTTACTTGTTCGGTGTTCGCGCCTCGGGTAGGACCTACCACGTCAGGCGGTTCACCTGCGGTGCGGTGTAAGACGTCAAGGGACGCTGCCGGTTGTACTTCTAGTGGGTGGTACTCCTGTCGAGTACGGAGTGACAGACTGTCAGTTTCCGTGACTTTGACCTTCGGGTTTCGGTCGTGTTGACCGTTGAGTTTCGGTTGGTTCGCCGTGACGCGTGTGTTGGTTTTCACGTCATGAGATTAGTGCTAGTGGCTTTACCGAGGTTGGGTCTTGTTGTGCGGTACCCACGATCGGATGGTCGGGGTTGCACCTTGGACATCGAGTCCAGGTCGGCTGTGTCCGGGGGACAGGCCTCTACGGCGTGGTTGCCGTGTGTTCTTACTTCGGTAGGTGGTACTAGCGTGGTTCGGTAGCTTCGACTGCATGATCGAGGGCTGCCTTCTGGCAGTAGGAGTAGCTGTAGTGCCGAGTTTTTGAACGGCCGCCGGTTTGCTGTTCCTGCTGTAGTTGTAGCTCTCCTTTCCGCTACCGCCGTTGTTTCCGGTTGGGGTTCCGCGGGATCCCTGCTGAGTCTCTGTTCTGGAGACTCATTCCCTGATTTTCAGGTGTGGCGGCCCTTCCTCGAGGTTCGAGGGTGCGGAGCGGAGGTTCTCAGTTGCCAGCTTGCCGGGCCGAGTGTTCACTTGGCATGTGGTACGTTTTACTACTTTAGACTGTAATTTCGGTTGGACTGGACTCTGTTGTAGCTGTGGTTGTTCTTTCTTTCAGCTTGTTGTTGTTGGTTGTCATGCTTTATTTCCTATTTCTTTGTGCCTCCACACTCCTTTTAGCCCTTCCGAGCCCTCCCGGCTCGTGGGCGGCGGTACGAGTCTCGGGTTATCGGGCCTTCCCGGTAATCGGATTCTCGGGTCGTTACAGCTGGTATTAGAGCGGTGGCTGTGGACGTACATAGGAATTCAAAATGTTGTAGTGATCAGAGTCCATAAGGTCCAGTACAGTCGGCAGCTGGCTTAGGGTTTTGTGTTCGCTTTCCGCCTTGTTTCTCGCTTGACAGCTTGGGTGCGCTGTGCGGCGCTGTGAAGGTGGTTGTTGTCCGTGGTTTTCATACCAGCATGGGGTCTAAGGATTGAGGTTGAGAGCCTTCTCCCTCATCGGTGATGGCCCTGGTTGTGCTGCGTTGGGCAGAGGTTGCTGGCAGGTGTGAGCTTGCCGTGTTGCAGTTCGAGGAATTGCGGCGGTGGTACACCGGTAGATGTTGTGACTATGGTCCGACGTGACACTCGTCGAGTGTGTCGAAGGCGCTGACCTGACGGAAGCGATGGTTTTTCTTGGTGCTGGATGGTGCTGTTTCCAGCGTGCGCGAGGTTTGAGGTCAGGTCGAGCATGGAGTTCTTCCGTTGGTCGGAAGTGCGCTGGTTTCTCCTTTGGTTGGAGAGATTGTGTTAGGCTAAGGTTCGTCGTCTTGCACTGTGTGTTCGGATTGGTTGGCCTTGTGTGCCATGAAGTCTGTGCGAGACGTGCTCCTTGTCTTGGCAAGGCGGTTGCCCGTGAGGAGTCGGGCCCATTCCCTTGTCGTGTGAGGGTGCTGGCACTGTTCCGGAAGAACGAGTGCTGGTTGGGCGGTGTTTGCTTTCTCGGCTGTGCGCGCGGATTTGAGTGCGCAGCGGAAGCGTGGTGGGCCCATAACCCATTGGTTCAGGATCGTAGCATTGGTTGCTACGGGCAGATTCCTGAGTTTGCGTTGAGCATTGGAGGATTGGTTCCTCGGTGTGAAACGTGTTGTTGCCGTGCCGTTGCTCGAGGTATTATGGTTGTTGGCACTGGCAGGATGGAGTGTTGGGGAAAAGTGCTGGCTAGTGCGTCGCATGAGTACCTTGTTCCTGTGTTGGAAGCCGTGCCAGGTGTAATATCTAGGACCTTTCGGATCCTTCTTCGTGGGTCCTGGATCTGGTTTTCGAAGCGTTCGGCTCTGTTGTGTCCGAAATTTCGTTTCGGACATCTTTCGTGTTCGGATCGGCGCGATCCGGAGTCGTTTCGGAGGCCCGGAGGCGTTCCGCGGCTTTTCCGTGCGTGATTTCCAATTTCCGGCACGGGTTTCGGCTTTTCTCTTCGGACGCTCGCTGCGGGTGAACCGGGCTGTTCACACGGGCACGAGTGGTGCCGTTGCGATCGGTACGTTCCGAGGATCGTGGGGGTGTAATTTCCTAATTTTTGGAATTTTCCAGATTTTCCGGGTTTTTCTATAAAACCCTTTTTCTTTTCTCTCTCCCCCACCATCTTCTTCTTCCTCCTTCCTCCTCCACCGTGTCTCCCTCCCTCTCCCTCTCTTCCTCCCGGTTGGCCACGGCGAGCTCCCCTCCGGCTGCAGACGGCCGCGGGGCGACGGCGCGGTGACGTGGGCGGCGGCGAGGCGGTCGTGGGGGCGTGCGGCGAGCGTGGGAAGCTTAAGGAAGAACGAGGGTTTTCAAGCGTTCTTCGCAATTCGTGGACGATCCGGCGGAGCATTTGCTCCATTGAGGTAGGGTGACGTTCCCTAGCTCTTCGCCGTTCTTTTCCGTGGTTTGTAGGCCGCGGGGAGGCCGAGAGAGGCATGTTTGGGCATTTTTTGGGTTTTTCCATGTTTTGGGGTGAGCCGCCCGATCTATGGTTTTAGCCCACGAATTTATGTTTTGGTGGCTTAGGTGCATGCTAGGGGTCCCCAGGGGTCTTCCCCCTTGTTTTCCCCCTCTCCGGTGGAGGTACGGGGGCGTGGTTGGCGTTTTTGGGGTTTTCCCGCCGTAGCGTGCTCGGAGGCAAGCGACGGTTCTTCCAGTGACCGCCACTTGCATGTGACGCCCCTAGGCAGGAGCATTACTTCTCCTGGGTGTTAACCCTTGGGGTCAGAGGGCAGCGACGGCCCTACGACTGACCGCCGTTTGGAGAATGACGCGCCAGGGCAGGGCCGCCGCTAGTTTCGACCGTTGGTTTTTGACCGTTGGGGGTCAGGCCATGTAACGCACCAGGCTAGGCGCGTTACATGCGTGTAACGCACAGGGGCAGGTGCGTCACTTCCTGTTGTTACCCCAGGTGGATGGGCCAAGCGACGCACTGGGCCCAGCGCGTTACTTACTAGTGACGCGCTGGGGCAGGCGCGTCACTTCCCCTTCCCACCCCGAGTGTAAGGGCCATGGGACGCGCTGGGCTAGGCGCGTTACATGTGAGTAACGCACTGAGCCCGACGCGTTGCTTGCAAGCGACGCGCCGAGGTAGGCGCGTTACTTTCCCTGTGGTTTTGGAGGGTGTGGGGCGCCGTGTGACGGCCTGTCTCAGGCGCGTTACTTTCAAGCGACGCACTGGAGCAGGCGCGTCACTTCCCCTACCCCTCTGGCCGTGTGACGGTCTGCCTTAGACCGCCATTTTCAAGTGACGGCCCTAGAGTGGACCGCCATTTGGCTGTGACGGTCCAGGGTCGGACCGCCACTTCCTGGGTTGCCCCATGAGGGTGGCAACCTTACTTTTCTCCGACCGTGGTCTCCGTGTGACGGGACTAGTGCGTGGGGTGATTCCCACACGTTGTCGGGCTTGGGCGTTGTTTTCCGTGACTTGAGAGTCTACTCCTTTAGCGACCCTCCACTAGTCGTAGCCCACCAGTACGCGGTGCTGGTCTCACCTGGGAGTGGTGTACGGGCACCCACCTTTCGAGACGGTTTGTGGACCGGTTACCGTAGGCCCCTCGTCGTAGCCAGAGTCCGGCTGCGGGGGAAAACCGGTCAGAGGGCCAGACCTAGGACGCGTGGTCTGTGTGTGCACACGTGGTTGGGGGCGGTTGGACCCACGTCGACGGACGTGACCCCAGCTAGTCACTTGTTGTGAGTTACTTTTCGATGTTCGCGCCTCGGGTAGGACCTACCACGTCAGGCGGCTCACCTGCGGCGCGGTGTCAGACGTCAGGGGACGCTACCGGCTGTGCTTCTAGTGGGTGGTACTCCTGTCGAGCACAGAGTGACAGACTGTCAGTCGTGTGTTTCCGACCTTCGGGTTTTGGCGGTTCGACCGTTGAGTTTCGGTCTGCGTGCCGTAGGGTCTAGTTTTGTAGAGTACAGGGCTTTCCTTTCCGAGGTACTCTCCTACCGCTAGAGTAGTGGTTTCTCGTTTTACGAGGTAGGGTTCGAGTGAGCCCTACTGAGTCTTGTTCCGAGACTCATTCCCGGCGTGTTTTCACCGTGTTTCAGGTGAGACGCCACCTTCGGGGAGCGCGTCAGGAGCGCAGCGTGGTGCGGGTGCCCAGAGGTAGTGCCAGAGGTCAGAGCCGGGGTATGCCCCGTGTAGCTGTACTTTTCTTTCTTGTCACTGTACTAGTCGTGGACTGTTGTTGTGGTTTTATTTTGTGGACCATGTAAATTGTTATCTTATTTCCTGCTTAATATTATAACTGTTTATTTTCTGCAATTACTTGTGATAACTATGTAGTTTCCACACCATCCTTTTAACCCTTCCGAGTCTTCGGACTCGTGGGTGGCGGTGCGAGTCTCGGGTTATCGGGCCTTCCCGGTAATCAGATTCTCGGGTCGTTACAGCTGGTATCAGAGCGCGGTTGTGGAATTACATGGGAATCATAGGTAATTGTAGTGGTCCACTAGTCCATGCCGATGATGTACAGGTGACGCTGGCCTTGGGCACCGCGTGTTTTATTCTGACATTGCCGTTTCCGTGTTTTCTGTCTTGTGCTTCAGGAGCGAGGATGGCGCCGAGGAGGAGTTCTCGCTCTCAGCAGGGGTAGTCGGCTGGAGGTCAGGAGATCCAGCAGGAGATCCAGAGGGACCAGGAGGAGCATAGCAGAGTTCCGGGAGCTACAGAGGCCGCGGATGCTGCGAGAGCTCCAGGGGCCGAGGATTTCTTCCGTGGCATGTACCATCTCATGTCTCAGCAGTTTGGCGGAGAGACTGCTGAGGGCTCGTCAGTTAGGGGTGGGCCGGGCCGAGCAGTGAGGGACTTCATGCAGTTCCATCCACCTTACTTTAGCGGCCAGGCAGACCCTGATGCGGCTCGTGATTGGCTTGATGAGATGGAGCGGGTGTTCAGTTCTGCGAAAAGTACTGCCGAGGACAGAGTGGTGTTGGCCTACAACCAGTTGCAGGGTACGGCTCGGAGGTGGTGGTCTTCCGAGTGGAAGACGTCCTTTCAGCTTCGTCCACTTGAGCAGGTCGAGTGGGGTGACTTTGTCAGTGCTTTCGAGCGTACGTACTGTCCAGACGTCGTTGCTACGCAGCGGATGCGGGAGTTTCTGGAGCTGGTGCAGGGTGACATGTCCGTGTTGCAGTACAGGGCCCGATTTGTCGAGCTGGGTCGGTACGCACCTCATGTCATGGAGCATGAGAGGGTGAGGACCACGCAGTTTGTACAGGGCTTGAGGCTGGAGCTGAGGCACCATTTGATCGTGAATGGGGCCACTGATCTAGAGACAGCGTCTCGTGTTGCGATTTCCTTGGAGATGGATATGCAGAGGACTCGAGGACCGATCAGCCAGGGGCAGTCCGTGTCAGGTCGCGGCCAACCGTCGGCTACCCAGCAGCAGGGTTTCTTCCAGCATGCGTCGGGTGGTTCAGGAGTACCGGCATCGGCAGCTTCAGTGACAGAATCTGCGTCTTTTAGCTCGAAGGTCAAGAAGTTCTTGAAGAAGGGTTTCCGTAAGAAGCCCAAGGATCAGGGACAAGCTTCATCGGGCAGTGTACAGCAGCCGATTCCTTTTCAGCGTCAGGGATCAGGGGGTGGATCACGAGGACCTTGTCCACGGTGTGGTGGGACCCACCCTGGCAGGCAGTGCACGGCGCCGATTATCTGTTTTCAGTGTGACCAGCTAGGGCACATGGCGCGTGACTGTCCACAGAGACCGCCGCAGCAGCAGTTTCCCCAGCAGCAGAGGCAGCAGCAGCAGCAGCAGGGACAGTATCCGCCGCTACCCAGGTCAGCCAGCGTGGGAGGCAGGCAGAGGGCTCGAGGCCAGATCACGCACTTGACCAGGGCAGAGGCAGTGGCGTCGCAGCTCGTGGAAGGTACCGTTCAGATTTTGGGTTGTGCGGCTCGGGTTTTGTTTGATTCTGGCGCGTCTCATTCGTTTATTTCGGAGGATTTCGCGTCGAGCGTCGAGGAGCCGGTGACCCAGTTGTCCTGTGATTTGGCAGTGGAGTTGCCTTCGGGTGACTTTATGGTCACTCCGTATTGCTTCGACCAGGTTCCGGTGTGGATCGATGGCCGGAGTATGCCAGGCAGATTGTATGCGTTGCAGCTTCGGGATTACGATGTGATTCTAGGCATGGATTGGCTCGAGACTCATGGAGCGGTGGTGGATTGTGGGATGAAGAGGGTCTACTTCCAGCATCCGAGCAAGAGGACCTTCTATTTCCAAGGTATCCGTTCCACCTCTTCTCGATTCCTTATCTCTGCTATTCGAGCCCGTCGGTTGCTTGATTCAGGTTGTCAGGGTTTTCTCGCGTCAGTGGTTGTGTCTGACCGGATGGAGCCGGATGTCGAGGACATCGCGGTGGTGTGCGAGTTTCCCGATGTTTTTCCTGAGGAGTTGCCTGGATTACCTCCCAGCGGGAGATCGATTTTGTGATCGAGGTTGTACCTGGTACGGGACCTTTGGCGAAGGCTCCCTACCGTATGGCCCCCGCTGAACTGAGGGAGTTGAGGGCGCAGTTGCAGGAGCTGCTGGCCAAGGGGTACATTCGTCCGAGTTTTTCCCCTTGGGGTGCGCCCGTGTTGTTTGTGAAGAAGAAGGACGGTAGTCTGCGGCTGTGCGTTGACTATCGGCAGCTGAATGAAGTGACCGTTAAGAACAAGTATCCGTTGCCGCGGATCGATGACTTGTTCGACCAGCTTCAGTCTGCGCGAGTGTTCTCGCGGATTGATTTGCGGTCAGGTTACTATCAGCTGAGGATTCGCGAGTCCGATGTGGAGAAGACTGCATTCAGTTCGAGGTACGGGCATTATGAGTTTCTGGTGATGCCGTTTGGGCTCACCAATGCCCCAGCTGCCTTTATGGACTTGATGCAGAGGGTGTTTCATCCGTATTTGGACCAGTTCGTGGTCATTTTCGTGGATGACATCCTTGTTTATTCGCGGTCTGCTGAGGAGCACGCGTACCATTTGAGTGTGGTACTGCAGACGTTGCGAGATCACCAGTTGTATGCGAAGCTCAGCAAGTGCGAGTTTTGGCTCAGCGAGGTGCACTTTCTGGGGCACGTGATTTCTGGTGATGGCATTTCCGTGGATCCCGCCAAGGTCGAGGCTGTGATGCAATGGCCGAGGCCGAGGTCGGTGACGGAGATCCGGAGTTTCTTGGGGCTTGCGGGTTATTATCGTCGGTTTATCCAGGATTTTTCCCGCATTGCGACCCCGATGACTAGGCTCACGCGGAAGGATATACCTTTCGTTTGGTCCGAGGAGTGTGAGCAGAGCTTCAGGGAGCTGAAGAGATTGCTCACCTCGGCTCCGGTGTTGGTTTTGCCTTCTGGATCGGGAGGTTTCGTGGTGTGTACAGATGCTTCCGGCGTTGGACTGGGTGCTGTTCTGATGCAGCATGGTAGAGTGGTGGCTTATGCATCTCGGCAGCTAAAGCCTCACGAGGAGAACTACCCTACCCATGACCTTGAGTTGGCGGCTGTGATCTTCGCGCTGAAGATCTGGAGGCATTATCTGTACGGTGAGAAGTTCGAGGTGTTCACTGACCATCAGAGCTTGAGGTATGTGTTCTCGCAGAAGGACTTGAACCTTAGGCAAAGGCGTTGGATGGAGTTCATGAAGGACTATGACTTCACCCTGTCTTATCAGCCGGGCAGGATGAATGTCGTCGCCGATGCCTTGAGTCGGAAGGTTGCGGTCAGTGCCTTGATGTTGAGGAGGTGGAGGCTCTGGGAACAAGTGCCCGAGGTATCTTTCAGGCTCAAAATTCCCCAGGAGCCAGGGTTGGCAGTGCTTGCGAGCCTGACTGTCACTCCTGCTATCCGTCGTCAGGTGACAGAGGCTCAGCATGCGGACCCCGAGTTGCCCCGGATTTTGGCTATGGCTGACGTAGAGCTCGGCGAGGACGGTGCTGCGAGGTTTCGTGGCAGGTTGTACGTCCCAGCTGAGGAGCAGATTCGTCGTGCGGTGTTACGCGAGGCTCATGGGAGCAGGTACACTGTACACCCGGGTGCGACGAAGATGTATCGGAACTTGCGGAGGCAGTTCTGGTGGCCTGGCATGAAGAGAGATGTCACAGAATTTGTGGCCAGGTGCCTGATCTGTCAGCAGGTGAAGGCGGAGCATCAGCGACCAGGCGGTACTCTCCAGCCCTTGGATGTTCCTGCTTGGAAGTGGGACCATGTGACCACGGATTTTGTGGTGGGGTTACCGAGGACCCCGAGTGGGCAGGACAGTATTTGGTTGCTGGTGGATCGGCTGACGAAGGTGACGCGGTTGTTACCGGTCAAGGTCAGCTGGAGCGTGTCTAAGTTGGCTCGTTTGTATGTGGAGCGGATCGTGCCGTTGCATGGGGTTCCCATTTCGATTGTGTCGGATCGGGATCCGCGCTTCACTTCTGGATTCTGGAGGAGTTTCCAGCGAGCTCTTGGCACGAAGTTGGCATTTAGCTCGGCGTATCATCCACAGTCAGATGGTCAGTCTGAGAGGACCATTCAGACTTTGGAGGACATGCTGAGATCCTGCTGCCTGGAGTGGCAGGGGAGTTGGATTCATCACCTACCGTTGGTGGAGTTTGCCTATAACAACAGCTATCATTCGAGCATCGGCATGGCTCCTTATGAGGCATTGTACGGGCGTCCTTGTCGGACTCCACTTGATTGGTTTGAGGTGGGTGAGCGTGTTTTGACGGGACCGGAATTGGTGCAGCAATGTGTGGATGTTGTGCACCTGGTTCGTCAGAACATGTTGGCGGCCCAGAGTCGGCAGAAGAGCTATGCTGACCGTAGGAGGCAGCCCCTCGAGTTCGCCGTGGGCGATCATGTGTTCTTGAGAGTTTCTCCGATGAAGGGGGTGATGCGTTTTGGACGGCGTGGGAAGCTGAGTCCCCGCTATATTGGTCCTTTCGCGATTGTGGAGCGCATCGATGAGGTTGCTTACCGGTTGCAGTTACCTCCTGAGTTGGCGTCGGTGCATGACGTGTTCCACGTCTCGATGTTGCGGAAGTATATGCCCGATGACTCTCATGTGCTCGAGTTTTCCGTTTGGCCTGAGGTGACTCCAGATCTTTCTCTCCCAGAGTTTCCGATCCGCGTGGAGGATAGGCGAGAGCAGCGCCTGCGGAACAAGGTCATTCCCTTTGTAAAGGTCGTGTGGCAGCGACACTCTGGTGGTGAGGCTTCTTGGGAACGTGAGGACGAGATGCGTCAGCAGTTCCCGTATCTGTTTGAGTGAGTCTTCCTCTTCTTTCCCCTTTGGTTGTTCTCAATTTCGAGGACGAAATTCCTTAAGGGGGGAGGGCTGTAATATCCCGGACCTTTCAGATCCTTCTTCGTGGGTCCCAGATCTGGTTTTCGGAGCGTTCGGCTCTGTTGTGTTTGAAATTTCGTTTCGGACATCTTTCGTGTTCGGATCGGCGCGATCCGGAGTCGTTTCGGAGGCCCGGAGGCGTTCCGCGGCTTTTCCGTGCGTGATTTCCGATTTCCGGCACGGGTTTCGGCTTTTCTCTTTGGACGCTCGCTGCGGGTGAACCGGGCTGTTCACACGGACACGAGTGGTACCGTTGCGATCGGTACGTTCCGAGGATCGTGGGGGTGTAATTTCCTAATTTTTGGAATTTTCCAGATTTTTCGGGTTTTTCTTTAAAACCCTTTTTCTTTTCTCTCTCCCCCACCATCTTCTTCTTCCTCTCTTCTTCTTCCTCCTTCCTCCTCCACCGTGTCTCCCTCCCTCTCCCTCTCTTCCTCCCGGTTGGCCACGGTGAGCTCCCCTCCGGCTGCAGACGGCGGCGGGGCGACGGAGCGGTGACTTGGGCGGCGGCGAGGCGGTCGTGGGGGCGTGCGGCGAGCGTGGGAAGCTTAAGGAAGAACGAGGGTTTTCAAGCGTTCTTCGAGATTCGTGGACGATCCGGCGGAGCATTTGCTCCATTGAGGTAGGGTGACGTTCCCTAGCTCTTCGCCGTTCTTTTCCGTGGTTTGTAGGCCGCGGGGAGGCCGAGAGAGGCATGTTTGGGCATTTTTGGGGTTTTTTCCATGTTTTGGGGTGAGCCGCCCGATCTATGGTTTTAGCCCACGAATTTGCGTTTTGGTGGCTTAGGTGCATGCTAGGGGTCCCCAGGGGTCTTCCCCCTTGTTTTCCCCCTCTCCGGTGGAGGTACGGGGGCGTGGTTGGCATTTTTGGGGTTTTCTCGCCGTAGGGTGCTCGGAGGCAAGCGACGGTCCTTCCAGTGACCGCCACTTGCATGTGACGCCCCTAGGCAGGAGCGTTACTTCTCCTGGGTGTTAACCCTTGGGGTCAGAGGGCAGCGACGGCCCTACGACTGACCGCCGTTTGGAGAATGACGCGCCAGGGCAGGGCCGCCGCTAGTTTCGACCGTTGGTTTTTGACCGTTGGGGGTCAGGCCATGTAACGCACCAGGCTAGGCGCGTTACATGCGTGTAACGCACAGGGGCAGGTGCGTCACTTCCTGTTGTTACCCCAGGTGGATGGGCCAAGCGACGCACTGGGCCCAGCGCCTTACTTACTAGTGACGCGTTGGGGCAGGCGCGTCACTTCCCCTTCCCACCCCGAGTGTAAGGGCCATGGGACGCGCTGGGCTAGGCGCGTTACATGTGAGTAACGCACTGAGCCCGACGCGTTGCTTGCAAGTGACGCGCCGAGGTAGGCGCGTTACTTTCCCTGTGGTTTTGGAGGGTGTGGGGCGCCGTGTGACGGCCTGTCTCAGGCGCGTTACTTTCAAGCGACGCACTGGAGCAGGCGCGTCACTTCCCCTACCCCTCTGGCCGTGTGACGGTCTGCCTTAGACCGCCATTTTCAAGTGACGGCCCTAGAGTGGACCGCCATTTGGCTGTGACGGTCCAGGGTCGGACCGCCACTTCCTGGGTTGCCCCATGAGGGTGGCAACCTTACTTTTCTCCGACCGTGGTCTCCGTGTGACGGGACTAGTGCGTGGGGTGATTCCCACACGTTGTCGGGCTTGGGCGTTGTTTTCCGTGACTTGAGAGTCTACTCCTTTAGCGACCCTCCACTAGTCGTAGCCCACCAGTACGCGGTGCTGGTCTCACCTGGGAGTGGTGTACGGGCACCCACCTTTCGAGACGGTTTGTGGACCGGTTACCGTAGGCCCCTCGTCGTAGCCAGAGTCCGGTTGCGGGGGAAAACCGATCAGAGGGCCAGACCTAGGACGCGTGGTCTGTGTGTGCACACGTGGTTGGGGGCGGTTGGACCCACGTCGACGGGCGTGACCCCAGCTAGTCACTTGTTGTGAGTTACTTTTCGGTGTTCGCGCCTCGGGTAGGACCTACCACGTCAGGCGGCTCACCTGCGGCGCGATGTCAGACGTCAGGGGACGCTACCGGCTGTGCTTCTAGTGGGTGGTACTCCTGTCGAGCACAGAGTGACAGACTGTCAGTCGTGTGTTTCCGACCTTCGGGTTTTGGCGGTTCGACCGTTGAGTTTCGGTCTGCGTGCCGTAGGGTCTAGTTTTGTAGAGTACAGGGCTTTCCTTTCCGAGGTACTCTCCTACCGCTAGAGTAGTGGTTTCTCGTTTTACGAGGTAGGGTTCGAGTGATCCCTACTGAGTCTTGTTCCGAGACTCATTCCCTGCGTGTTTTCACCGTGTTTCAGGTGAGACGCCACCTTCGGGGAGCGCGTCAGGAGCGCAGCGTGGTGCGGGTGCCCAGAGGTAGTGCCAGAGGTCAGAGCCGGGGTATGCCCCGTGTAGCTGTACTTTTCTTTCTTGTCACTGTACTAGTCGTGGACTGTTGTTGTGGTTTTATTTTGTGGACCATGTAAATTGTTATCTTATTTCCTGCTTAATATTATAACTGTTTATTTTCTGCAATTACTTGTGATAACTATGTAGTTTCCACACCATCCTTTTAACCCTTCCGAGTCTTCGGACTCGTGGGTGGCGGTGCGAGTCTCGGGTTATCGGGCCTTCCCGGTAATCGGATTCTCGGGTCGTTACACCAGGCGTCGGTGTTGGACCTGGATGAGGTTGTTGAGGATGTCGCCTGACGATGGTCGAGGACGTGTTGGTCAGAGTCGGTGGCTTGGCGCCCGACTTATGGTCCCAGTCGTGTCCTCGGATGAGATCATTTTTTTTTGGGGAAGTGGCCTCTGGCAGACTATGGGTCCCGATTGACGGCTATGAGTGGCTGGTGAGCCTAACCGTGTGACCGACCACAGCAGTGTCTGTTGGTTCTACGGTCTTGTCGGATTGTGACGGTGAGATGTTTATTGCTTAGGGACCCGTGAGCACTGTTCAGGTGGTGTCCCGTGGCTCTGTGGTAAGGGCGGAATCGGGATTGGCAGGTGTCCAGTTGGATTGATCGAAGGATTTGATGAGACCAGATAGAAGAGTGACGCATGTGGGCGGAGGCCTTTTTGGGAGATTGGCGTCGGATTGGTGGTCCTTGATAGGGCGTTGGTGTCGCAATGGTTATCCCTGGTTTGGTGACCAGCGTGGGATGATTCCCCTGTGAGTCTGAGTCCAGTGAGGTGATGACTGAAGACACCAGGATCCATCATTTGGTTTCGTTGTGCTCCCCGAGAGGGTCGAGTTGGCGTTCGCATGCGGAGTCCGAGAGGAGTGTAGCTCGAGATGTGGCATCAGTCTGTGTGTGAGTCGACGGATGGCTTGCCGAGGTTTGGAATGTTTCCTTTGGACCCGGTCGAGGACCCGGAAAGAAGGAAGAAGCTGAGCAAGCGGAGGTTTCCCGTTGACGAGCAGTTGGTGACCAGTGGATGGTCTTTTCAGAGACAGAAGATGCTGGTTGTTGGGGCTCGAGAGTGGCGAGAGCCGTGTGCCAGCGAGACCTTTGGTGGTCGTTTCTGTGATGTGCCTTTCCGGATGGGATCTGGACTTTGTCGAAGTTTATCTTCTGACAAGAGTTGGCACAGTGTTATGTCCGGCTTTCGGCTTGCCATGTGTGGGGTGTTTCTTGGTGCTGAGCCGATGTTCTGGTTGCGGTCTACGGAGAGGACTGCTTGAGCTGGTGGAGGCTCTGTATTGGTTGTCCCCTTGAGAAGTGTGTGCGGCCTGTCAGCTGGCTGCGAAGCTGATGTGCGTTTTGTCTGCCGACCATTGGATGAATCGGTAGCTATTGCTCGTGTCGAGGGTTGTGTTTCCGCGGTGAGCGAGATTGTGGCTGCGGTGCCATGTTGGTTCTCGCGTTGTCTGAGGTGATGCCGGACTGTGCCCTTTGGTATATGCCTGCTCTGTTGGCCAGTGTGCTCGGCGCGAGGAGCGAGGTGTTGTTTGTGACTGTAAGTCTGGCTGTGTCCCTCAGGACTGGTGTTTTCTTGAGAACCGAGATCTTCTGTGCTGGGGCTCTGACAGCGTTGTCAGTTGGTTCAGTGTTCTTCCCCTGTGACTTTGTGCTTGGTCCTGAATTTCGAGGACGAAATTTCTTTAAGGGGGGAGGGCTGTAATGCCCCGAAATTTTTGGATCCTTGTTCATGGATCCCGGATCTGATTTCTCGGAGTTTTTGACTCCGTTGTGTCCAAAATTTCGTTTCGGACATATTTCGTGTTCGGATCGGCGCGATCCGGAGTCGTTTCGGAGGCCCGGAGGCGTTCCGCGACTTTTTCCGCGTGTGTTTTCTGATTCCCGGCGTGGGTTTCGGCTTTCCCTTCGGAACCTCGTTGCGGGTGAACCGGGCCGTTCACCTAGGCGAGTGTGGTACCGTTGCGATCGGTGCGTTCTGAGGATCGCGAGGGTGTGATTTTCTATTTTTCGGTATTTTTTCGAATTTCTGGATTTTCCTATATATTAACCCACCCTCTCTCTCCCCTCTCATTTCTCTCTTCTCTCCCTCTCTCTTCTCACGCTCTCTCCTCTCTCCCTCTCTCTCCAGTGGCCGACGGGGCAGAGTACGGGAGAGGCGGGGACGGCGCGGGCGAGGCGCGGGCGAGGATGGATGAGGATCGAGGCGGTGGAGGCGTGGTGAAGCTCGGCCGTGGGTTCGTGGAGCGGCGAGGGCTTCACGACGTTTTCTTCGCGGATCGACGAGCTCGGGGCACGAAATCTTCGGTGGAGGTAGGGAGATGGACCCCCAGCTCGTGCACTCCCTTTCCCGCAAGTTTCGTAGGCCGTGGTGAGCGGAGCGGGTGGAATCGGGGTTTTTTTGGGCAAAACCCATGTTTTAGGGCTTGTGGGCCGATCTCTCGTTTTACGGTATTTTTGGCCGATCCGAGGCCTTAGATGGATGCTAGGGGCTATTTGGGGGCTTCCCCCTTGATTTCCCCCTCTCCGGTGGAGGCATGGGGGCGTGGTTGGAGTTTTTGGGCGGTTTCCACCGTTTTCGGGCGCGGACTGAGAACGCGCTATGCTCCAGTAGCGCGTTCTTGATGGTCGCGCTGCCTCGACGGGGCGCGTTCATCGGAGAAGATGAACAGTATGGCGGTTCCTGTCGCGCTATAGGGCTATGGCGCGTTCTGGACTGTCGCGCTATGGAAACATAGCGCGACCTGCCTTGTCGCGCTATAGGTTCCTAGCGCGTTCTGCTTGAACGCGCTATGGACCTATAGCGCGTTATTGTAGTGACCATCCGGGCTGCCCGGGGCGGGCGATCTGCGGCTGATCATGCCCCCCTTGAGCCATGTGTGTCCTGGACACCCCGTGAAGTTCCATGACCGTGTCTTTGGGTGTCCAGAAGTTTGGGTTACCTCGATAAGCGTGCCCGTGCGCTTGGCGGGTCCGGGTGACATTCTAGCCTTCCGATTGTGTTGTGTTGGTCTCCGGTCGACCCGGTTGTGACCCAGTGGTCGACTTGCGGTCTTGTGAGTGCTAGACACCCATGGGATTCTGTGTCCGTGTTTTGAGGGTGTCTGGAGGACCGTGTTATCTCGTTTAGCGTGCCCATAGGGTTGAGAGTCCGGGTGACTTCTCACGTGTTGGGCTTTCATGTTACGCTCGATCGAGTCACCGTGTATCGGTGTGTGTGCAGTGGGGTCTCCCCCGCATGTCGTGGGTTTCCTTTGGAAGGCGATTTCCGTGTGGGCCACGTGTTTGGCCTTGGACTGCGAGTCCAGTTGTCCGGCCTGGGGTTGGAGGTTTCCCGCTTGCTTCAAGATGGGAAATCGTCGTGGTGGCTTGTGTGCTGCCCTGGGAATCGTGCTTCTGTGTTTTCCGTGTGGCCCGTGTGGGTGGCCTTGGTCCTTTGCGTTCCCTTCCCGAGGGAGTGGTCTTGGCGACTCGTGAGTTGTCTCGGTACTTGTGCTACCGTGATTTTAGACCTAGAGATTGGGCTAGATCGACGGCCTTGTGCTGTTGCGTGCAACGGTCTTGACCCCGAGTCTTATGACTCAAGGACCGTTGGCTGTAGTGTGTCTAGAGGACTGCCCAGAGTCCAGTGGCTTAGCGCCACTTGAGCTTTCTCGACTCTAGCGCACGGTGCGTGCGTGGCCGTGGACTGTGAGTCCCGTTTCTTCTCCGACTGTGGTCACCGTGCGACGGGGCCGGTACATGGGGTGGTCCCCGTACGTCGTCGGATTCGGACGTTATTTTCCATTGACTAGAGAGTCTACTCCTTCAGTGACCCTCCACTAGTCGTAGCCTATCAGTACGCGTGTGCTGATCGCACCAGGGAGTGGTGTACAGGCTTACCCTGAGGATGGTTTTAGACTGGTTACCGTCGGGCCCCTCGTCAAATCAGAGTCCAGTGCCAGGGGAAAACCGGTCAGAGGGCCAGACCTAGGACGCGTGGTCTCTGTGTGCACACGTGGTTGGGGATAGTGGACGGACGTCGACGGGCGTGACCCCAGCTAGTCACTTGTTTGTGGTTACTTGTTCGGTGTTCGCGCCTCGGGTAGGACCTACCACGTCAGGCGGTTCACCTGCGGTGCGGTGTAAGACGTCAGGGGACGCTACCGGCTGTACTTCTAGTGGGTGGTACTCCTGTCGAGTATGGAGTGACAGACTGTCAGTTTCAGTGACTTTGACCTTCGGGTTTCGGTCGTGTTGACCGTTGAGTTTCGGTTGGTTCGTCGTGACGCGTGTGTTGGGTTTCGCGTCATGAGATTAGTGCTTGTGGCTTTACCGAGGTTGGGTCTTGTTGTGCGGTACCCGCGATCGGATGGTCGGGGTTGCACCTTGGACAGCGTGTCCAGGTTGGCTGTGTCCGGGGGACAGGCCTCTACGGCGTGGTTGCCGTGTGTTCTTACTTCGGTAGGTGGTACTAGCGTGGTTCGGTAGCTTCGACTGCGTGATCGAGGTCTGCCTTCTGGCAGTAGGAGTAGCTGTAGTGCCGAGTTTTTGACCGGCCGCCGGTTTGCTGTTCCTGCTGTAGTTGTAGCTCTCCTTTCCGCTACCGCCGTTGTTTCCGGTTGGGGTTCTGCGGGATCCCTGCTGAGTCTCTGTTCTGGAGACTCATTCCCTACTTTTCAGGTGTGGCGGCCCTTCCTCGAGGTTCGAGGGTGCGGAGCGGAGGTTCTCAATTGCCAGCTTGCCGGGCCGAGTGTTCACTTGGCATGTGGTACGTTTTACTGCTTTAGACTGTACTTTCGGTTGGACTGGACTCTGTTGTAGCTGTGGTTGTTCTTTCTTTCAGCTTGTTGTTGTTGGTTGTCCTGCTTTATTTCCTATTTCTTTGTGCCTCCACACTCCTTTTAGCCCTTCCGAGCCCTCCCGGCTCGTGGGCGGCGGTACGAGTCTCGGGTTATCGGGCCTTCCCGATAATCGGATTCTCGGGTCGTTACACGAGTCTTCTGTTGAGCCCCGCATTAGTGGGAGTCATGACTCCGATGCTGAGAGTACACCGACAGGGTCTTCATCCCATGGAGGTGGTGGTTCTCCAGGTGACCAACGGAGTCCTCGTCAGAATACTAGTGCTGGTGGCAGAGAGTACAACAATGGTCATAGTAGAGGTCGTGGGGGGCGTCAATATGGCGCATGGACAGAGGAGCAGCACTTCACACATGCCACGTAAGATGAGGACCACGGTGCTCCACCGACAGGGACGAGACAGGCAGTTGATCATTGGGATCCCTACTATGAAAGTTCGGTTGCAGACAGTACCAGCTATCAAGGCATGTTGTCTGATTTTGAGAGCATGAGCACACATGACTCCCATAGATCTGGAAGCTCGTATGGACGGTCATGGCCGCAGCAGCCGATGTATCATGGCGACTCAGATAACAATAGTTCATTTTTTCCATCGTATCCATATCCTTATGCCACAGCTACGTCAGTAGAGGTCCTGTACGCACAAGGTTCGCAGCAGTATGAATACTACGTACGCATGTACTGGGAGAACTATTCAGGTTCAATGCGCTATGAAGACTATCTGTCTTATCTGCGGACCACATTTAATGTCAGATTGTTTGGAGATGGGCACTGGCCCAGTTTGGGTCCATAGTCTTTATTAGTATGTATCATTTGGTTACATTTATTACTAACTAATAATTAATTGTAGATTTCTTCATATATAGAGTTCTGTACTTGTCATTGAAATTACTAATGTAAACTTTTACATCATTTGCAGGTCATCATGGACGGACGGCGTCACCCTGTGTGGGAGTATGTATACTCTGTTGAGGGTGATGGACATGTGCACTGTAGATACTGCGAACATCGCGTCACCGGCATACACAGGTTTGCGGAGCACCTTGCGGGAGTGGGACGCGATGTTTGTGCATGCGACCGAGTTCCGGGAGATGTCCGACATTCATTTCGGACACAGTTACAGGATAGATACGGTTCTCGTAGCACACCGAGGACATCTTCTTCTACCTCCCGGGTACCTCCACCACGAGCACAGGGCGGAGCAGGATCTTCCTCCACGTCCAGAGTTCGAGCAGCACCAGCACCAGCACCAGCACCAGTCGCACATGATAGAATTGAAGCTATAGATGTAGTGATGACTTTTTTTACAGATTTTCATGTACCCTCCACCGCAGCACACGACCTATCATTTGTGCAGATGGTTACATATTTTCAGTCCCACCCACATGTACCTCCACCCACTAGGATAGAGTTAGATTATACAGGTGATCAGTCTCATGTATCTGATGATGAGTTTTGGGATTCGAGCTTCACTGATGATGAGGATGAGTGAGTTTTGGGATTCGGGTTACACAGATGAGGAGGATGAGTGAGTTTTGGGATTCGGGTTTCACAGATGGACGAGGATTAGTGAGTTTTTGTATTTTATACTTTATGAATGAATGTCATTATTATGTCAATGTTTACTTTTACATATTTAGTAATTGAAATAAATTTTTATGTATTATATATAATAGGATGTTTAATTAAGCGGTGTAATATGTAATTTTTATATAATTAATGGTGTATAATTTAGTATGGATCTATTATCTTAAATAAACTCTACATTCTAATATTTTTAAATATACATAACATTTAATCTTTGAAAATAAATTTATTACAAATTTTTAAAAAATAAAAAAACTACGCGTCGCGAGCCCAATGGGGCGGACCGGGTCGCTGTGCGACCCACCCGACCCGACTCGTCCCGCGCCGAGACCGGGTCGGCCGGGTCGGACGGGTCGGCAAACCCTGGTCGAGACAATCGAGCTGACAAACCTTGACAAAAGTAACATAGATTTTATGCGATTTTCATTTGAAGAGAGATTTGCACATATGTAAATAACATTGGATAATTAAGAATGCCAAAATCTAAATATATATATATATATATAATGTGATGTCGGCACTAGACCTATAAACGGATCGGATACGGAGCGGATAGTGTGATATCCGAATTCGTATCAGATTAATAATCGAATTATCCTATTAGTAATCGAATTATCCGTCAGATACTTTATTCGGATAATGATCGGATAAATACGAATTCGAATTCGGATCGATTTTTAAACGGATAATTAGTAGGCCTACTTAGGGGTGAGTTATGTTAGCCTTGTGAGAGCATCGTATATTGTTTTCTAAAAAAAATGATTTGGGAGATGTTATCAAAAGATTAGACTTCATCCTAAAAAATAGGAGATAACTTATCAAGTGGGTGTAAGTGAATTTCTTATTTTTAAATTATATTTTGAGACAAGAAAAGATTAAAAAGAGTAATCAAACAATATATTAAGATTTAAGTTAATTATATATAGAATATGTGTATCATTAGATTTTTATCTAAGGGTTCATATTAGGTCGGATAATATCTGACACAGATATCTCAATATCCGAATTCTTATTCGATTAATAATCGGATATCCGATATCCGATATCCGATTAAATTATCCGTCGGATATTTTATTCAGATAATTATCTGATTAAACGAATACGAATTCGAATTCGGTTTGAATTCGAATTCGTGGGGAGAGGAGGCGCAGGTTCCCCTTCCTCCGCCACCACGGTCTTTCCCATATCGCCGGCGATTCTCCTACTGGAACTCCTTCGCACCATGATGGCTCTTCGCTCGTTTCCCACAGACGGCGCCAGATGAAGAGGGGTTATCTCGCGCTGGTCCTGAGTCGTGAAATCCTGGAAGTATCTTACTTGCGATCACCACGTCTGTAAGAGCTACAAAGCAGGAAACGAATCAGGGGCGCCCAGGGGAGGAGTCTATGGGGAAAACCCTCCGATGCTTAAGTCAACGAATCAGGTAGAGTATTGGAGCAAAGAATGTAGTAGGGGAGGATGGGGGGCGCGAGATTGTTCTCCACCAAGGAGTGTGGTGGTTCTCACTCAGGATTCTTGCCTTACCTTTCCGGAGGGTCTCCATGGGGTTTATATAGCAATCCGTTTAACATAAGTGTCCAGGGAGCTGAGGGGATTTCGGGGAGATTACGTCTTTGCAGTGGGCTCTTTATGACCCAAGGACTCTTGCTCTCCCTTATCCTTTGGAGTTCCTTGCTCCGATTGGATGCGTAACGATCGCTTGGACGAGCTTTCGACAGTCGGTCCGGACTTGAGACGCTCGCTCGGAGGCCTTTCCCGAGCGATGGGGGGTGGCTCGGAGAGGTTGCCCTGGACCTCCTTAGGGGCCTTCTTGACCGACCTGCCACTCCCAAATCCGGAGGTCGCCTAGGGAGCGCTGTGCCGAATGTATTTTTGGGCTTCAAGTAAGTGGGCCCGAATGTGGGGCTGTCACTTTGGGGAGATGAACCTGGTCTAATTTGGACTTAATTGGGCCGTGCTCTTGGGCGGTCGATTATTTCCCTCTCTAATAGTATGTATATAAAGAGTCCTTTTTCATATTGACATCTTACGGGACGAAGAGAGATGGAGCGAGACGGTCGAGCCGATAAATCTGGACAAAAGTAATATAAATTTTGTGCGATTTTCATTTGAGAAGAGATTTGTACATAGGTAAATAACATTGGATAATTTAGAATGTCAAATTTTAAATATATATATATATATATATATATATATATATATATATATATATATATAACGTGGGGGGGGGGGGTTGCCGGCATCACCTGATGCCGGCACCACGGGAACACTCCCCCATTTATATATATATTTTTATATGTGAAGTTAACATTTTTATATATTAGTTTCCACAGCTGGTACGAGCCCTCCCATGCTCCGAAGTCAAAACCAAGGGAGGACGCGGTCGCATTTATTTCGTCTTTTAATAATATTTCAATCTGGTGCTCTGCATCTGATCCCACTCTGCAGCCGGGGATCGGCATCATCCACCACCGTGCAGCTCCCTCCGGCGTCGTTAGGGCTTCCACCGTCGGAGGAGAGGAGGGCGAGTGGGCGGGAAGGAATGTGGCCGTTCAGCAAGAAGGGCCCCTCCGGGTTCTCTTACAACTCGACGGCGGAGGAGGTCACGGAAGGGGTAGATGGGAGCGGCCTCACCGCTGTCGTCACAGGTCTCTTTGCCTTCTACTTCCTCCCTCTCCTGTTCTTCCTGTAATTCTGTTTACTTTATTTCACGTTTAATTCGCTTCATTTCTTCTTGTTGTTGTTGTTGTGTCATCGGTTCGTGATTGTCTGACTCCTCCTTAGTTGCTTCTGGCAAGCAGTGGATTGATATCTTCACCAAGTCCCAGGCTGCATCTCCCTTAGTTACTCGGGTTTGCATTCGTGCATACATATTGTAAAGCTTTCTTAGAAGACGATTCACAGTGCATTTAGGCTGTGGAGATTTTCTTATAATAATCTCAGACACTTCCTATGCATTTCTTCTGTTTAGCAGACTTAAAACGATCTGACTAACTGTAGAAATAACACTAGACTGTTGCTCTAAATTATTTCTGTTTTTTTATTTAAATTCGGATTCATGTCGATATTGAAGGTTTATGTCCTGATCTCTTCAGATGATATTGGAAGATTTACTTCTTTGTGTTATCTGTTATGAATGGTATTCAAAGTGAACGGCTTTTCTAAAAGTTCGGTAACATACTCTAGAATGATAAAGGTCACTTGCTTGTGGTTGCGGGTTTGTTTGATTTCTAATGGCAACGTTAATATTCTCAATGCTTAATGGCAGGGGCGTCCAGTGGTATTGGGGCTGAAACTGTGAGAGTTCTTGCATTGCGTGGTGTCCATGTAGTTATGGGTGTAAGGAATTTGTCTGCTGGTGCAAATGTCAAGGAATCAATTCTCAAGGAAATCCCTACAGCAAAGATTGGTGTCTTGGAGCTAGATCTAAGTTCTTTGGCGTCTGTGAGAAAGTTTGCCTCAGAATTCAACTCATTGAATCTTCCACTGAACATTCTTATGTAAGATAGCTTATGTTCAGAGATGCCTTTGCTTTTCGTTCTTAGACTGTGTGAATGGCCATACAATTTGACCGAAGCAACTTCTTCTCACTAGGAAGAAAATGTAGTTTCTTCATTTTTTTATCATTTATATCTGAAACATATAATGATTTTTTTTTGAATTCTTGCTTGAAGTAACAATGCAGGTGTTATGGCCATTCCTTTCTCACTTTCGAAAGATGGTATAGAACTGCAGTTTGCAACAAACCACGTAGGTATGGGGCATGTTTGGGCGTATTTTTATCATTAGTTGGCTTTTGTACCTGGTTAATAGTTCATGTTGAAAGGGTTGCACTGATAACAGCTAATTTTGGTCATATTAGCTCTTTTTTGAAAAAAAAAACACTAGAAAATGTCTATCAAAGCACATTTTCTTTTGAAAACAGTCTCATAATCTTCTCAAATAAGATGGAAATATGGATGTTCCTCTTTTCTTCATTGTTGCAGTCCATTGAGAATACTGACTAATATAATTTGTTGAATTATTTTTTTCTACTGTATAGATTTAAAATCAATTGGCTAGTGCTTCTTTTCCATTCTATCCTGGGTCTCCAGGTCGGTGATTGGCTGACACCCCATACATAGAGTTTTTGGGTTCTTGCTCTTGCACCAAGCAAAAAGCCTTGATAGTTGATACCCAACCTCTGGAGAATTACTGTAGATATCATATAATAATTCATTGACAGGTCACTGATGTTTCCAGAGACTGTTAGATGTTTCAAGTCTAAGGTGACATAGGCATCAATCTACTGGTTTCTCTCCATCCTTTTTCTTTATCTCTTACCGACCTGAACCATCTATTCACGAGGTGCACTTTTGCGAAGGGTATTTAGTTGAGGATTGGGCAGAGTTTCCAGCAGCCCCTTGGGCATTTTGATATGGTGCGGCAGCTATTCACCATTTGGCATAGGAGGTGGATGATTAAGGGGGATTAGATCATATGGTGGCTTATTCTCCATGCCACTCTCTGAGCCTTGTGGAACGAAAGAAACAATAGAATCTTCAAATGGGAAGCGAGGCCAGAAGAGAGGGTTTTTGCTTTTGTTTGTGAGATAGTGGCTTTTTGGGCTAAGCACTTTTGTAAAGTGGAGGATCATATCTCCTCATTCTTTTTGTTTTTGAGGTGTTGATGGGGCACACCATCTTGGTGTGGTGATTTTTTGTAAAGGGGCTGGGTGAGCTGTTAGCTCATTCATGTACATCCTTTTTTTTAATATATTCGTGGTACCTCCCATGTTTAAAAAAATGCTTTTTGTGCTGTTCCAACTGTTGGCTGCAAAAGGTTATCGAGGGAGCATTACATGGACTCCTGTTAGATATTCTTTTGATTTTTTCCAATGATGTCCCTTTTGCCACACCAATCCCTCAGCCTCACTTTGATATGGAGTTAGGTTAGAGGTGGGCTAACTCAACCTGATTAAAGTAGTCTGGAGTTAACCCATTTTTAGTTTGATAGGAGGGTAGTTAATCTGATAGTAAAGAGGTGGGTTAATCTACTTTTAATCTAGTGTGATTTGATAAGTAGTAGGTTAACCTGGTAATGATGTCAAATAAAATAGTATATTTATATATTTTTAAAATTTTAAAAATATAAAAATTAAAAAAACTATTCTCACAATCTTTGAAAACGCACAACGCGTTTATAATGTCTCGGAGCTAGAAAACACAGCGGTTCGCCCTACACGGGGTTCCGTAGGTTAATCAGCCAAAAACTCGAGTAAACCGTAAAACGTACTCCAGAGTCCACGAAAGCGATCCGAAATTCACGGATCATGATCTGAAAAATATCTAAAAAGCCTAGAACGTCACATTCTATATGATAACTATATTTTTATAATTATAAAATTTTAAATAAAATATATATAGAAATATTTTGAGATTTTAAAAAATCTAAAAAATACAAAAAAAGAAAAAAAAATCATCCCCACGATTCTCGGAAAATCCACAACGCGCCTATAACGTCCTGGAGCTGGAAAACACAATGGTTCGTCTGACACGGGGTTCTGCAGGCTAATCAGCCAAAAATTCGAGTAAACCGTAAAATGCACTATGGAGCCCACGGATCTTGATCTGAAAAATATCCAAAAAATCCGAGACATCACACTATATATGATAAATATATTTTTATAATTATAAAAATTTTAATAAAAATATATATATATATATATTTTGAGATTTTAAAAATCTAAAAATATAAAAAATTAAAAAAATCATCCCCACAATCCTCGGAAAACGCACAACGCGCCTATAACGTCCTAGAGTTGGAAAATACAGTGGTTCATCCTACACAGGGTTCCGCAGGCTAATCAGCCAAAAACCCGAGTAAACCGTAAAACGCACTCCGAAGCCCATGAAAACTATTCGAAATTCATGGATCCTGATCTGAAAAATATTTAAAAAATCCGGAACGTCACATTCTATATGATACATATATTTTTATAATTATAAATTTTTTAATAAAAATATTTTTAATATTACTAACTAAAAATTTAACAATGATAAAAATTATTAAACACAAACTTTCGAGATTAAGAGAGAGAGGATAACATTAATTATAGTAGAGAGAGAGAAGTGTAGCATTAATTAGGAGAGAGAAAGAAGAGAAATATATATTATTAATTAATGGAGAGAGAGAATAACATGGGTTAACCCACCTAAGGGGGTGGGTCAGACTAACCATTCCATCATGCAAATATGCAATTATTGCTTGCCACAAGCAAATAATAGCCTGAGGTAGTCATCATTAAGTGGACATTAATTTTGGGTTGTTTCTTGAATGATGGTTAATTGGGGTTGAGAATTCCAAAGGTGAGTTCTCAATATTGGATAGGGGATCTCCATAAGGGAAGAGAGCTGTAAGAGCGGAAATAAGAGGCTGGCAAGAAAGAGGTCTATGTGAGGATGTGTGGAGATGGTAGCACACAGTTGTCTGATGGCAATATTTATTCATTGTTGTCATAATGGCTGAGGAAGATGAGAAGTGGGTGTCTGGTTGTGATCGCTCTTGGTTCAGCATTGCATCCAAGTCACGATGGATCTGTTTTACTGGTTCCTCTATTCCTCGAGTACCTGTGCTCTATCCTTACTGTACTGGATAACTTACTCTTTTCCAGTCCTTCAGCTTATCTGAAATTCTCTGATAACTTGAATGATCACCCTACTCAGTCTGGTACTAGGTACAGTCCCGCATCCATAAGTGGGCCTGCCATCTTAGCCACAAAAAAAGACACCTAAAAGTGTTCTTAAGGCCTGTAAATACTTCCAGTACGTATAAAATTACATCCTCTAGAACCCATCAAATCCACTTACTGAGATTCTAAAATCATCCATGAAGATCATATTTGGTTTTTGTAGAAGCTTGAGACATGATGTTTACATGCTTTTGCAGGTCATTTTCTTTTGACTAATCTTCTACTGGAGAATATGGAAAATACATCTCGTAGTAGCAACATCGAGGGGAGGATTGTGAATGTTTCATCTACAGGGCATAATTTTGCATACTCTGAAGGAGTTCGATTTGATAAGATCAATGATCCATCAGGGTACCTTATGCTGAAATCCTATATACCTGTGCAGTCTGTTTTCTCGTTCACAGTTTGACATATGTAACTTAGGGAAATGCCGTCAATATACATATATTCAGATTGTTTCCTTATTTCGTTTTGAACATTAACTGCCTACAGGTATAACCAAATCTATGCCTATGGGCAATCAAAGCTTGCTAATATCTTGCATGCCAATGAACTCTCTAGGTGTTTCAAGGTAATTGCTTGCTTTTTGGTTGCATCAGAATCTGATTATGTGTAACTAAATAAAGCAATAGCAGTAATAATAGTAACAGTTTAACTATGTATTGATACATCTATATTGGCCAGTTTGAATCTTTCTTGCTGTTTAAAATTCCTTATTTTGGAAGTTGATATGTTCCATGATTTTGTCTCTCTTTTATTTATGTGTCAAATCACGACTTTACAACTGATGGTTTGTGCAAGAGGAAAAAGCTGTTGGAAGCTACATTCAACCTGTTCATGCAGGCTGTGTTTCTTTGATCTGACATTGGAGGCTGCAATGTGCTGGGTGAAATCAGCACATGCTAGATCAGTGTGCAATACAAGGAAGAAATCTTTTTTGATCTGGGCCTGTTGTGAACAATATTTGGGTTGAAACCAAGGCTTAAAAGACCAGTTTTAGGAATTGGACGAGTCCTGGCCAGTTCCATTTCATGTTCTGGTTGCAGGGCCAATTTTGGCCAGAAAGTGCGCACTGCAACTGGGTGGTTCTGGCTGCTTCCAGTCTGTTTCACAAGGTTTCGGTCTGGACCAGCCGGTTTTTTAAACCTTGGTCGAAACTCATCAACCACACATCTCATCCTTGGGTCAAACTGGTTGGTGTTGGGTCTGGTTAGTTCATTTTGAAGGTAACAGATGCCTATGGATCTAGCACATTTGGGTCGATTGTTTACTGACCCTCATTCCATCCAAAGGTGTAAGGATCAAAGAATTCCTAGCTACAGGCTGTGGCTGGTCCTACTACTACAGGTTGGACCAAACCTAGTTTTCCCAGGAGGGGAAGTGGTCTAGGTGGATGTTCAAAAGAGCTGGAATGTCAAGACAATCCCATTTGACAGAAACTTCGCCAACAACTGGAACCTGAAGATGATCCCCATAAACAGATAAAAAAATCACAAAGAGCTTCCTTGGTCTCTATTTTTAATTATTTTTTGGTTTTTAAACAGTTCCAAGTCTCAAACTGGCTGAACTACTCAGTCCCATTGGTTTCACTCTTATTTCACTTGAAACTGTCAGTCTTCGGTTCTTTCTAGACAGAGGGGGGGGGGACAAAACAGGTACAAGATGGGGTATGATTCTCTATCTAACATGGATGGCAATTTCGGTCGAACCCGATACGTTTCAGCCCTGGACGATCCGAAACCAACCGGGCGAAACCGGATGCAGTATTTTATTTGGTTTCAAGCCGAAACCGAAACCGATACTGCTTCAGTTTCAGATCCGACTGAAACCGAAACTGAAACCGAAACTGCCATCCTTGCTATCTACCCAAATTACACAGCAGAAGAGAAATCAGGACCCTTTCTGCTTGAGTTGACACAGCCCAATAAGCTACTTGGTCCCATGTGAACCACACTACTCGGTTTTCAGTCTTGCTCCCCCTGTTAAAAAAAATGGTTATCTGTAAGCAACCCATACTTTCGCATGCAAGATCAACCTTTATACCAACTTGTCTCCTCTGTACATACAAGTGTATTTTATCGATTGCATTATAATACAGTGGAATCTGGTATGCAATTTCTGTATATATGCAAATCTGAGCTCTCAGACTGGTAAATATATATATGGTGCTTGTACTTGAAACATTTCTTACTGGAATTAATATTGTTGGTGAATAAGCTATGTGTATACTGAGAGAGTGACCCTTCTTTGCACTTGTTAATGTCCTTTTAGGATGGCGTACATGAACAAAAAGTTGGTTCTTTTTCATTTTCTTCACTGAGTTGCCGAGAATGACAAAATGAATAATAGACCTTTGTCATTTGCTCTAGTAACCTGCTATGAAAAAACAAATCCTTGTGCAGTCTTCATTGTCAATTTTTGTTAATGTTTATACTTGGATATTTCCGTGGTTGACCATTCTTCTGTTTCTTGGTTTGCACAGGAAAAGGGGGTGAAAATAACTGCCAATTCACTCCATCCAGGATCCATCATCACAAATCTTCTAAGATACCATAGTTTCATAGACTGTAAGATAACATGAAGTTTTTTTTACCATTTACTATTTTCTTTGATAGCAATGCCTCACAAACAATACATTAGACTTGTGTTCTGAAATTGCCAATATTCTTTCTGCATGCCTTAGCAGTAAAATATGGTGCCATATGGTGAAGCATGTCAACAGAGGTAATGCCCACTAAAAAACGAAGACAAAGGAGGGGGGAGACAAACCAACAATAGCAGTGGTTATGTGGGGCGTAAAAAATTGTAGTGACCTAGTTGCAAGCCATGCAGGAGGAGAGGGCTACTTGTATAAAAGGGATACCCGGTTGTGGGGGTGTATGTGTGCCTATGTGGAACCACCATGATGTGGAGCTACCACTGCATATAGGAGATGCGATAGGGATGAACTGGATTAGTCTCATATCGAAAGTAAAAAAAGTTGGGTTTTTTGCATCTAAACCACTGTTAAATGCCTATTTGCAAAAATATCATGCCTAGAAATGCATTAGCAAAGATATCACTACGTTTGTCAAAATAGTGCAAAAATGTCACTGTAGTTAACTTATGTCGACAGAAAAATGAATATTCCAAAAAGATTCGAATATTATTTTTATTTTGTAATGAAAAGATTAAAATACCCCTCTAAAATATGAAATTCTCACCCTGTCAAAAACAGAGAGAGAGAGAGAGAGACCTACGGAGAGAAAGGGAGGCACTAGAGGGGACTTCCCCCTCCGACGCCGGTAACCCCCACCCTCCTGACCTTGAGAGAGGGAGTGACTGTGAGAGAGAGAAGGGGGGCGAAGGAGAGCATGTGACACAGAGGAGAGAGAGAACCTGTGAGAGAGGAGAGAGGGAGAGAGATTGTGTGAGAGGGGGGCAAGAGAGGGGAGGATGAGCCTGCCGCAGGAGGTGAGAGTGGCAGAGAGATGACAGAGAAAGTGAGAGAGGGAGGCGTCGTACCCTACAACCCCACTCCCCCTTGCTCCTCCCCCCCGCCGGCCGGCGGAGAACCTGCAGCCCACCCCCTCCCTCCCGCCAGACCCCACTGCAAACCCCCTCCCTCCTGCTGCACACCCCCTCCCACCTGCCGCAAGATGTGAGAGAGAAAGAGATGACAGAGAAAGAGAGAGAAGGAGATGCTGGACCCTGCAACCCCCTACTTATCCCTCCCGTCGACCGGCGGAGAACCTGCAACCCACTTCCCTTCACTCCCGTCAGACCCCCCTACAAACTTCCTCCCTCCCGCCACACCGCCCCTCCCACCCATTGGACCCCCCCTTCAACCTCGTCCCCCTCCCTCCTGCCTCCCTCCGGACCACCCCTCCTTCAACCTCGTCCCCCTCCTTCCTGCCTCCCTCCGGACCACCCCCCCTTCAAGCCTTCTTGTCGGACCCTCCTCCCCTTCACGCTCGTCCCCCCTCCCTCCAGCCAGAACCCCCCTCCTCATGCTCGCCCCCTCCCTCCTGCATCCCGTTTCCCACTGGAGCCCCCTGCAAACCCCCCTTCCCATCGGAACCCCCCCTCAAGCTCGCCCCCCTCCTTCCCATCGGACCCTAAATCCCTTCCCTCCGGGTCACCATCTCTCTCTCTCTCTCTCCCCCTCTCTCTCTCTCTAGGTGGGAGTCCATGGCTGATCCTTTCAGGTACGCCCTCCTCCCTGGCGAATCCTCTCCAACGAACCTCATTGATTAGGGTTTTTGTGAATTCGGGAAGAAGTTGAGTGAGATAAGTCTTTGTTTTTTAACCCGTGGATATTATTGACTTTTTCCAGGTCGAGTTAAGGTTAACTAGGGTTAAGTTCATGGCTTGTAATGGGGGGTTAACGGCGATGGCATGTTTGCACTATTTTGGCAAACGTAGTGATGTCTTTGCTAGTGCATTTTCAGGTATGATATTTTTGCAAATAGACGTTTAACCGTACTTCTTTGCATGTAAACCCCAAAAAGTTACTGGGCTATATACGTAACGCCTAGATCCATAGCTTGTGAGTTATCTTTTGGGGACAAAATCGTGCGGGTTTAGACCAAAGAGGACAATACATCAGAAGGGTTGGATTGGGTCGTGACAGCTGGATAGCTAAAGTCATTGTGACCCTTGTCCAAATAGCTTGACTGTCATTCCTGACCTACCATTGTCATTTTTCCTTGTCTAATTTTCTGTGTGGTAGGAATGGCTATATTAATCTGTAAGACTACTTCAACTTGTCAACGTGGGGAAGCTGATTTGTTAAGCTGTTTGCTAGGACGGAACCAATTTATTTTGTTCACGCATGAAACACTTGCCAGAGTTTGGTTTGAATAGGAAAGCAGAGAGGTCCTTGAACGTGATTGTCATCTATAGAAATCATTTATGAACATATGTTAAGCCAATCTATCTGATTTTTTCATGCACGAAGGTTCTTTATTAATATTTTATTCTATTTTTTCTCAGTCATTGCCAGGACAGCCGGAAGGTTAGTGCTAAAAAATGTTCAGCAGGTGAGTTGAGTTCATACTGTGGTCTTAACTTTGGAGCATTTATCGAGACATACTAGAGTGCTAAACTTTTATTGGAACCGATATATGTTTCTCGGCACATTTATGTGAATCAGAAAGTAATTTAAGCATGAAGAGGTCCTCAATGCAATGAAACATTGCCATGTCAAAATAGCTTGTTAGCATCTTCCTCCTGTCATACGAAGCAATCATATTCATAGGCCCCAACAATGATATGTGGAAGATGGTTGACTTACAAAAGTCTGTTTATCTTCCTCATTTGCTGAGACGTGAGTGAATGAACGTTGTCAAAGTGAGCACACATCTTTATTTGGCAGTTCCACCCGTAACTTGCTGTTTTCCCCTCCGTTTCATCCTATTCCTATATGCTATATATGCGACCAATTCAGCACCCTAAGCTCCCAGGCCACCACGTTCGGCAGGCCCTGCAACCATGCTATTTAACTCCAGCATAACAGCCACCCTTGCCACCGCCCTGGAGCACCTCTACCACTGCCACCAGGTCTGGCCAGTGCACATTCACCCTGAGGCCATGCTTCGTGAACAGGGTAATGACACCTTCTGCTCCACCCAGTGGCTGGGGGCCACCATGAGGCGGTGCCGGAGCACCAATCATATTTGTAGGCTCCAACAATGATATATGGAAGAAGGTTGACCTACTAAAGTCTGTTTTCTTCCCCATTTACAGAGATATATGATGGCTGGGATGGGATGAATGAACACTTGTCAAAGTGATCACATATCTTTATTTAGCAGTTTCACCTGTAACTGGTTGGTGTAGATGTGAATAGGCCGTGATTGATCTTCTACCCTTCTTTTTTTTGATGTGGACTTCGTTAGCTGTTATTGTTATCATCTGATGTCCTTAATGCTGCAAAGATTGCATATGATCATCGGCTGCCCTTGAGTGATTCCTGGTTCTTCATGTTCCCTACTTGCTTCAGCGTTTCTAACATTTCCTTCTGCAGGGCGCTGCAACAACATGTTACATCGCATTAAATCCCCAGGTCCAAGGAATCAGTGGAAAGTATTTTGAAAACAGCAACCTAGCCACTCCAAGTGCCAAAGCCACCGATACGGACTTGGCAAAGAAACTCTGGGATTTCAGTTTGACCTTGGTCGGCTAGTGTCTGTATGATAGCATACTTATCTTGTGGGCTTTCAAAGTGAGTGTATGCTTCCACAGTTTGTTAATCACCTGTTTTTTCTCTGAGCTGTACCTTATATAATATTTGCAACAGAGAACCCCTGAACAGTGTAAATCAAATCCAATAGCCTTGTTGTCCCAAGGTATACAGTCATATTACTGAATGTTCTGACTTGTTATATCACAAGGGTGTGTGGACTCAGAAGCCGACTCCCATTTCTTGAATGGCCCCTTGACACATTTATGTATGGTTGGTAAGTATTGCATACTTGTGTTAGGGTGGTGCCCATGGTTATGGTGGAGGGCATTTGATCTGAGAGTAGAATTCATGCATGGTGTGTGTCCTGTTATCTCAGATTATGGTAATCTAGCCTTTAGCACCTTTGATTTAACAGCGTCAAGCAATCGACTGTTTCTATGCACCTGCATAGTTTGGTAATTTCTGTAGACGCTGCTGGGAGTCGAAACTTGGTCGTGCTTTGTCGAAGCGAAGTTACCTCACTGATCTCAGTCGGGGAGTTGCAAGTAGGGGTGATCATTATTTGGGTTTAACTCGAAAATCAAACTGAACCGATAGATTTGGTTCAGTTTGGTTTGGGTTAAAATTTAAAATTTTTTGGTTTGGGTTCAAATCCGTATTAAAAAATTTGGTTTGATTTAATTTTGAAGTTCAAAAAATTGAACAAAATCAAACACAATCGAATAATTTGAATTTAAGAATATTTTTATCAAATTAATATAAATATATATATAACTATAAATCTCAATTCAAAAGGTCTAATTTCCGTCATTCTAATGGGGTTTTTGATTTTATGAAATAGGTTTAAAATCAACTTCTATTTTATTATAACTGAAGTTCTTAATTTTTTATGTGAAAATATTATGGAGTTTGTTCTTACAAGTTATAATTTTTTATGTTATTTTTTTAATATTTATTTTATTTGGTAAAAATTCTTTTATCCTAACTTTCTCTAATGTTGTTTGAATCTAATCTAATTTAAAAAAAGGGATATGAATATGGTTCAAATTGAATCAAATTAAATCAAATCAAATTAATTCGATTTGATTTGATTTGATTTCAAACTAGTTTGGTTTGGTTTGATTCGGGTTGAAACTTTAATTCGATTCGATTTGGTTTGAAAAAAATTCTCTTAAAATCAAATCAAATCAAATCGTACTCACCCCTAGTTACAAGTCACTTAATATGTTCTTCGTTTTGTCAATTGTTGATGCTTCGAGTAATAACATCCGAAGATTGCATTTCAATTATGCCGATTAACGTATGCAGAATGCCAAAACTCTCTCTGTTTTTATTTTTTTTGCATGACTCTTCTTTTAAGTGCAAATTTGTGCCGTGCTTTGGGCTTTCACATTCATGAGGAAGTTTACAGAGTTGATCTAACTAATTTTACATATCTCCTTCCAACTCCATTTACCTCCTGTCTTAAGCTTTAATTTTTTCTTTAAAAAGAACCATACAAGAAATGAAAGTCCACCTATCTGAACATCTAAGATATTTTAGGAGACTTTTATAGATGCTTAACCCTGACGATTCGTGATGACAATATGTACATTAAATGAAGTTAACTTAAGATTTTTTTATCTTAACAAGATGTAACAGAGAATGGCATCTATGGTACTTTGTAAGTGTACCCAGTAAATGAGATAATAAGTACAAAAATGGTACATGGATTACAATTATCTGACATTATGTATGCGATCCTATCAATAAGTTTCACATCTTAAACCATACTCGAGGACTTTCCTGTATCTCAACTCATCATTCCATATGCACCAATCACATGAAAATTTGCAACATGACTATAAGTCAGCATTTGTTCACTTCAGATTTTTGAAATGGCCTTAATCCGTACTGCATCTGATAGTCCATACCATTGTTATCAGAATCAGATTGGCTGGTCGGATCGATCCGATCGTGAATTAGTCCGGAAATCGGTCTGATTAAGGTCGATCCGATCTAATGTTAAAGAACAGGATGAACCGGACGAACTGCGGTTCAACCGGTGAATCGGTCTAAACTGATCTGACTCGATTCATCCTTTAAAATAAAAAAATAAACGTAAAAATAATTATATATTCAAATTGATATTTACGTGTGAACAAAGTTATATTATTATTATTGATTTATTATTATTTATTATTTTATTTTAAATATATTTGAAGTTTAAAAGTTTAAAAGAGCATAGATGTCAATTGTGAAGAGTGATGACCAATGAAATATTTTAAAATTTTAAGGTCAATTTATTTAATTGTGTTATTGTTATTTTTTTGCTTGTGTAGTTATGTAATCATGACTAATAATTATACATGTATATTTTTTATTTTGATTATTATATCTTATATCCTATTATCTTGGGTTATAGAATCGGGTTGAACCATCTATTAATATTATAATGATGTCACGGTTCAAATCAGTTCGGTTTAACGGTCCAACCGGTTCGAACCGAACCAACTCATTAACTGCTTCAGGCATTGGTTCGGTTCTGATAACATTGGTCCATATCTAAAATTGCCTGCTCAAGAAAAGTTGTGAAAAATCTCATATGCAAAGATTGTTCTAGCTTGGACTTTGATATGAAGAAATTACGAAGTATACCCTCACCTCTTTGTCAGGATGAGTAAATAATATATCTACGACTGATGATGTTGACGATGCTTGTTAGACTTACGATCAATGCACTTATGATTAATGAACTAGAAAGATTATATTTATTTCACTCTTTAATCCACAATTGTCCTTGATATTGGCCGACAATCCTCATATTAGGTGCCTCTCTCTCTCTCTCTCTCTCTCTCTAAACTCTTTCGAAAATTTGGAAGAACTTTTGAGAGTTGCTTCTAGACTGCAATTCATATGAAACATGCCAATATATAGATCGTCTTAAATATGGTGTGGGTTAAACTTATTTACAAATGGTCGAGTCCTATGTGATAGAGAGAGAGAGAGGGAGAGAGAAGGGTTCAGTATCTTTTGGATAAAAAAAAAGAAGAAAATCTTCCACTCCGAGTTTGGAGTGAAAGGTCTATTTTGCAAAGTTGCATTCATGGTGGAGATCATGACTCAATCCTGTCCTCGACGAATACTCTTAACTGAAGTTGATCCATCTAAAATCATACATAATTTACTTCCACACAATTGTTGCCCAACTACAATGACTATCATCCTTCTTAAGAATGTGATAACAACACCCAACTTCCACCTACCACACTTACACCAAGCAAGCCGCGGTCGACTTCGACGGACTTTTTATTTTCAGCCTCACGCCAAGTGTTGCTTGCAACTTCTTCTCTCATGTGATCTTCTTGAAAGCAGGCCCTCTCATTGGATTCTGCGTTCTCTCTCGCCATATAATGAGTCAAGGCATATCAAGTAACAAGGTAACGTTGTTCCGAGTGATGTATACAGAGTCACAAACAACACAAAACCTTTCTTATAGGCCATCCGAGAGCAAGGTTCAATCTAGTCGGTTCGATCTAAATACGATATATTATGACTTGACTCGTACATATTGGGACCTGACTCGAAGAGACTCGAATCATCTCGTACCGAGTAGATCGTCTAAGTCTTACTCAAATATAATACGAGTCGCACCGATACAGCAAATCATGGATATAAGAATAAACTAACAATAGATTGATTACTTCCAAAATCTAACATCATTTTCTGTCGAAAATGATTAGCTCTAAAGTCGTAAAAATGTGGAAATGTTTTTTTTTTCCCTGAGAAGAGACGCAAGTTAGCCACTTGAAACGAAGAGGGTGAGCATCCATGATTATCTACAGCATCCTTTCTGCAATTGGAGATGCACACAATGCCCACGGATTGCCCCCCCAGGTCTTCTCAGAACATAATTATTTAGCATCCTCTCGTCTCCAATGAAACATAGCAGCTTATAAAATTGATGCCGGAATAAGATGATGGTTGAGAGGCCTTCTATATGACAACACCCCCCCTACGTCCCATCAGATTTTCCTTCCATCTTCATCCGGTTGGCCAACCCTCAAACCGATTTTTTCAAGACAAACAACTTTTGACCTTCATTGGAGTGACTGGGGTGTCAAGTCGATGACATTGATGCCAGGGATTTTCTTCATAGAATTTTCCTTCAAATAAAAATTATAAATTTATTATTTTTATATTTATATTTACACAATGAAAGATTTTTGGGACGGAAGGTGTTCTTCTGATCTGCTTTGTTTCTGTACATCTCGGCGTCTTTCTTACTATAATAAGATGGGAAGCTTCCTTCTGTCGTTTGGTGTAGCTGGTTTTTTTTCTAACCCTGTTGTAAGTTGCGAGTTTGCAGCCACCGTTTGCTCTCACCAACTTCCTTTCTATGTTCATCGTTCTGCACCTTCTGTCCCTGCAACTGGGTTCAAAGGCAAAGAGCAGGCAGCAGTGACGGTGATGCCGTTCTTACTGTTCTTGTGGAGCGAACCCAGCAGAAAGAAAGAAAGAACATGATTTGATCCCCCCTCCCCGGAGGTGCGGAGGAGAACAAAAGGGAACACCTTTCTGTGTTTGATCCGCCCTCTTCGTCTACTTACACTTGTTGGGGCGGAGGCGGAAGCTCCGGAGCGCTGTGCTGCTGGCGCCCAGCACCGCGCGGAACAGCCCGTTGACAGCGCCGCCCAGCCAGTCCAACCCCACCGTCAGCCCCCCCTCTGCCGTCACACCCATCGCGGCCCCTCTCCCCCAGCCCCTGTGCGGCCCCTCTTCCCCCACAGCCGCTGCTCTCGAAGCCGCCGCCGCCGCCGCCGCCTGGTCCTCCCGGTGCACGTTCACCCTGACGCCGTCCTTCGTGAACAGGCCCTGTTCAACAGGGTGAGACACTGATCACCCCCACACAGCAGAGAGGAAGCAAGCAGGTGGGAGGGAAAAGGGGGAGGAACGAATACTTGGGCAACTTCCTGGTCGTTGTGTCCGGCGAGTGGACACGTGCAGACATGGCCGCTCCACACTCGGGTGGTATCGACGAGTCCGAGACGTACGTTGCACTCCGACACCGTTGGATCCGTGACTAGGACACGGCACGTGCGGAGGAATTTAGTGTTTTCATTGCACGATATATAAACACCCCATTTCATCTCTTCTTCTCTCTATTTCGCCTGGCCGCCTGCTGGAGTGTCGCGCCCTGTTCTCGGAACCCTAGCAGCCAAATCCGCCATGGGTGAGCTTGCCTCCCTCCTCCATCTCCATGCTCTGCTCTTTCTCCAAGTAGGGTTCTCGTTCTTTTTCGTTTGTGTTCTTCCCTATCTCACGAGTTCCCTTCTTTTTCTGGCTGCCCAGGGAAGGTGCACGGATCTCTTGCCCGTGCCGGGAAGGTGAGAGGGCAGACGCCGAAGGTGGCGAAGCAGGACAAGAAGAAGAAGCCCAGGGGTAGGGCTTACAAGCGCATGCAATACAACCGCCGGTTCGTCACTGCTGGTAATGCCCCCATCTCTGCTGTCTTCTTCTCTCTTGACCCTCCTTTCTGCCGCGCGCGTGTTCGGATCTCGTGATTTGTTGACTAGGGTGATCGATACCATGCGGCTGTTATCCTCTTCGGTGACGGGGGATTTGATGGAAGCTCACTTTTTTTTTTCTGAAACAGCATATCTTTCGGGATCATACTGATCCTTAGTCGACATGGTTATCCTGTTCCATTTTCGTTTTGATGGGAAAATCATTTTTTTGAGACAGCTGTACTTGTGGATTAAAGAGATCCTTATTGCCACATCTTCTGTCTTGCCTTTCCATGGCTTTAATGGGAAGCATCCTCTCTGAAGCGAAACTAAGAATCACCTGTTGGAGAGACCTATATTTGTTGAGTTGAAGTCATCCTTAGGACACAAACTTTTCTATCAATGTTGTTCTTGATAGGAAACGATGGAGAACTTGCTTGTTTAGACAAAATGGTCTCTTTTGATGGTTGCTACTGTGGGTGGATCATGCTGAGGGGCCTTTTGTATTTGCATAAACAGATATCTTTTAGATCATGTTGCCAATGTGTTTGTTTATACATAGAATTTTGAACCAGCCATTGAGCTGTTTGTTGTTTATCTGCTGCCTTTTCAGTTGTTGGATTCGGGAAGAAGAGGGGACCCAACTCATCAGAGAAGTAAAGGAAGATGCAGGTCTAATTTGTCGATGTAGGGTGTGTTGTTTGAGGAATTACTTACTTTTTTCTCTCTACTTACTTTTTTGCATTGTATTATGGAACACCTTATTTTGCTATGGCAGACTATGGTGCATCACCTATGCTACTTATAAGGTTTAGTGACAAGTTTCTAGGTTGATATGGTTGGATTCCTCTTCTCTATGGAAGGATGAATTGCATTTGTTTTCTTGAAATTGGAGAGAGCATTTGAATTGGTGCTAAGTTTGTGGGTATGTCTGGCGCAGCTGATGTTTTAAAACAATTGGCATAAGCATTCTCTGCATTGATGTCGCCACCAAGGCCTTCCAAACGACGCAGACTTTATTTGTCTTGATTTTTTTTTTTTAAGAAATGCTTGATGCAGGACAAGCCATCCTTAGTTTAAGCATGATTTGAAGGTTCTTTAATCTAGCTTATTCTATAACCGTTAAGATGGATCCTGCATTTATAAGGTTGAAGGTATGATTTCTGCAGTTTCTTTCTTCTAAGGCTGCCTCCAAGCTGCGGCAAGAAACAGGGCAAGCCAAAAGGGTGTTTCACAAGGTTAGCCTTATCGGTAATTTGTATTGACTCATGTCCAACCCACATAACAATAAGACATGGGTTGACTTGAGATTGACTCTAAGGTCAGCTCTAATTGGCCTAGATACGATATTGATAGGTAGGGGTGTCTCCGAAAACCCGATTCGAATCTGATTTTTTTTTTCGGATTCGGATCGGGCTGTTGATCCACAATTTTGAATTTACGATATTTTAAGGTGAATTTTCTTTGATCCGAACACAGCAACTTCGTATCGGATTTTTGGGGCGCCATAAAACACCCCATTTCGGGGCGATCATTGCCCCGAACGATCTTTGGCCTTCTGCCCTTCCTTCCTTCCCCGTGTCGAAACCCTTCCTCTAGGTTTTCTCCGGCGGCGGCGATCTTGCGACGGTGATGCGATCTCCTAAGCCAGCCGCGACGACGACGGCGATGGCGACCTTCTCTTCGATCGGTGAGGAAGAGAAGGCCAGGGAGAGCTTGGCCGGAGAGGAGGCGGCCGGGAGGCGCGGCATTCTCAGGTTCCTGGCCCTTTGAGTTCTCCTTTGCGAGTTCTTCCTCCTTTTTTTGTCTGTGGTTTCTTTCGGGGTGTAAAAGGGGGCGTGAGCGCGTAGATCTGCAAATCCGGAAGGTGGGTTTGGTGGGTTCTTGCGGGGAACCCTTGTGGTTTTCAATATCGGGGTGGTTTTCTATGTGGTCTTACACATGGGTTCTGTTCTATACCCGGCATGGTGCAGTTTTCGCATGAAGTGGCAGCAGAGCTGACCAATAATGTTCTGAAGGTGTGTGCTTTTTTCTGGGTGAACTCCCCCCCAACCCCCCACTCTTTACATGTCTCTGAGCTGGGCGTAAGACGTTACACATGGTAACTCTGGCTTCTGATTTTTGTTTTCCTTCTTTGGTGACAGGGAAAGTACGGTCCAGGAAGCCTTAGGAGCTCCCGTGAGTTCTCTTCAACACTCTGCTGTTTCCTTTCTTCCTCCGTCATTTCTATTACAAAAAGAAAGGATATTTAGCTTTTGCATCGTTCTCCCATACTCCTCTTGTGAACATGGGAAGCCCAGTTTTGATTGAAAGCCTTGATTTGTTGTTAAGGCATAGTTTCAATCTACCTTCATTTTGATGACTGACTGTAACAGGGAAGTTACTTTCAATTTAACTTTTAATGTTACTTTTTTTTTCTGTAGTTTGGCATATGAGGCGCGTGCATGTAGTTGCTTTCAATTTAACAATATGCCGATGTAGTTGTTTAATTTTTGGTTCTATTCTGTGTTTGAACTAATCTTTATTTTCTGAATACCTCACAACATGTTTCCATTTGTTTTTGTTCAGATAGTTCTTCTCTCTCATTTTTTCAGAGAAAAAAGAAGCTTTTAATTAGCCCTAGCACGTGCTCTTCAAATATTCTCTTTTAATTAGCTTTTAATTTTTTAGGTTTTGTTCTATTTATTAATGGATCAGATTAAGTTCAATCTTTCCTAAAAAAGGGACCGGATGGTGGTTTCTGTTCATGGGGAAAGTCGGACGTGGATTTCCAGGGGAGACTAAATAGAAAGGACCTGTTTCAGTTTTTAATGTGTAATGCTAGAATAAATGTATTTTGGCATAGATATTTAGGGGCCAAGTTGGTATCTTTTGTATCTGTTGTTTAACTCATGTTTTTTTGATCTAAAAGACAATATTTTTAACAGATCTGTAAAAGGGACCGGCTCAGGTTGCTATGTGTTTTACTGAATTTTCAATTGCACAATGGGAGATTAAAGATTGGAAGGACATCTTTCTATTCAGTGGTGCTGTTGCACAATGTACAGATTCTTTCACATTGTATATACAAGGTGAAGAAATATTGGGGTTTTGTGCAGATCAATTCATGTAACGGATTCTACTGCGATCAGTTCACTCCAAACTCTGGCAACAAACCAAAGATATGGTTTCTTTCATCTATCCATCTTCCACAGTCTTGAGATTGTGAAGCATTGCATTGTATTATATGTGCATGTTGCCCCTTTTAAGTTGCATTTTCTCATGCATTCTACTTTTGCTTGTTCATAGGTTTCAAAACTTCGGTGGTTAAGCACCACATAGACCAGTTTGAGAACTTAGCATTCGCTGTTGCACGATTTTTCCAAAGAGGGGGTACTTTCCAGAATTACTACATGGTAAGCTTGTGATCCATCAAACTTTGGATCAAATCCAAGTTTGTTTGGCTTGGCTTTGGTATCTATGGCATCTTTGTTCCTCATTTGCTGTGATATGTTGCAACTATGCTTACATCAGAATATTCATTTGGATATTCTATCAGGCAAACCACTATGTAAAACATGTTAGTTATGAGTTCCTTTTTTATCAATTTGCAATCCTTAATACTTGATTATAGTTACTAATCTTTATTGCACCATGTAACTCATATTTGATATCAGTTGATTCTTAAAACATTACTCTAAGTGTGTACCATCTGAGAAAGGAGTTTGTATGGAGGCAGCAGAACAGTGCCTACCTCTTTTTAAGAACTGATCATCCGGGCATCTAGAGCGAGCAATAGAGTTTACCTTTCAAAATCTGACAGAATGCATTCTATTGTATTTGCACCTTCTCCCTCCATTGAATGTGTCTTAAACCATGGTGCAAGTCTTCTGTACAAGTCCTAATGCTACTTAAATCCTAACACATTAATGCAATGAAGGCATGACTTCAGACATGTGACTATAGGTGGAGGCAGTGATTGAGATGTGTTACTCTACATTCTTGATGGCATTCTAGTACCAGAGATTGGAGATTACTTTGGTCCCTGAGTAGCTGGGCTTTTTGAGGATCTGTATAAATCTCTAGCACTCTGCAAGGGAGCAAGAATTGCACTTGATTTATAGCATTATTTTTTTTTTCAAATATGCCTATTATACTAACATCTCTATTTGTGATGCTTAGACAGAAAGTTGCCAACTTATATATGATTTTATTCAATGTCACTTTACCATTGACACTGTAGGAATTATTAGGCAACCACTTGAGAGATCTACATAAAGCTATAAAGCTTTCCTCTATCTATAAAGCTTTACTCAAGATCCGAAATTAGATCCATAAAACTATAAAGCTATAAAGAGTTACTCTCTGGATCCAAAATTAGATCCATTGGGTTTGAAATGTTTTGGATACAATATGTAAATTCTGAACCTTTCATCAAATTACTGATGAAATTGGATCTAAAACTCAAGATCCGAAATTGAAACCCATATGAGTTGGAGCATAAGAATGGATCCAAAAAAAGATCAATTGGTTCCTAAAAAATTTAGGAATGCAATGCAAAGAATCCCACAGAAGGTGTCATATTGTCATACATTACAATGCAAGGGAAGGAACAGGTCACCGCATTTGCATCCTTATACTACCAAAGAGAAAAACAACTGAAGTTGAATCTATTTGAATTAGAGATCACTAAACCTAGTTAATTTGGATTTCAGATGCCTTGGAATAAACATAATGTATCGTGATGTTTTTTCTTCTTGATCTTCATGTTCTTTTTATTTTTTCCCCTACTCCTGAGCTTTGACTGTAGTTATAATAAGTTTATTTCTCGTAATATCTATGCTTATGCTTATCTCATGTTATTCCTGCAAAACATTTATGCAATACATTGTAGTTGTTCGTTGGCTAACCTATATAGTTCTGCCTCTGGTGTTGCCAAAGAAATGTTTTCACATACATAGTAATTGACCGACATAGTTGAAATAACGTTAAATGGTTCAACACCTGCAGGTAAACTTTAAAGCAATTTTAATTTACAATATATCACTTGTATGTTTCTCTGTTAATGAAATTCTTCTGGGTGCAGAGATTGGTGAAAGAGGTTAATAGCATTAAGTCATCAAGTTCAAGCTTTCATCAGAAGAAGAAATGAATGATCCTTCCATTTGTTCCAATTGTAATGTTTGTATTTGTTATGTGAATCCCCAAATAGATCCGGATTTGACTTTCTGTTTGTGTTTATTAGGTGGATCCGAAAGCAAGTTCCACATGATTATTAACTGATGTGTTTATTATGTGGATCCAAAAGCAGATTCATTAGATTCGAAAATTTCTTTAAGCCTAATGTGTTTGTTATGTGTATCCAAAAATAGATTTATTAGATCCGAATTTTTCTAAGTGATGTTTTGTTATGTGGATCTAAAGTAGATCCATTAGATCCGAAAATAAGATCCAGATTTCCCAATCCAGTTAACTTATATACCCGTCGATGTCTATGCTTAATATCCTGCCCAAAAATATGGATGCAAAATAGGATCCAGATCCGGATCCAAAATCAGGAACACAGTTGAGAAAATTCATATTAAGAGATTCGGGTCAGATTCGGATCTCGGGATTATATGTTCGAATTTGGATCAGGTCCGAATTCGAAATAACATTTTATTTCGGATCCAGGTCGGATTTAGATCTTAACTTATTAGATACGAATTCGGATCACGAAGGATGCGATCTGGATACGATCTGTTGACACCGCTACTTCTGGGCAGAGGTCAAGCGATTCTGACATGAAAACCCACGTTTCAATCTCACCCCCACAACGCTCCACACTCGCCTTCGCCTCTCGTCAGCCAGAGCTCGCCCCTCCGCTCGTCGCTGTGCTGCAACCCGACCCTGAGACCCCCCTCTCCAGAGCCCCCCCCACCCCCCAATCCGTCGAGAACTCTCTCTGAGAGTGGGAATGGATTCCCCTAAACTCACTCCGATTGGGAGCGACTCCCCCCCGGTGGAAGCCGCTCCGATTGGGTGCGACTTCACCCCATTATCAAATCTTTTTTCTTTTTTTTCTTTTTGTTCTGCTCGTTTCCCACCCTGAAGAGTGGAGGGTTATGCGCAGAGGTACAACAGTCATTCATTCCCCATGCCCATTGTGCGCGGGGAACGCCGGGATTCAAAGTGCCCCACCACCGGTTGGCCTCCCCCAACAACACCCCCCCCCCCCCCCCCCCGACAAATCCCACCCGTGATAGAGAGAGTTCGGCACAGAGGATTTTGAAAGTCTCCCAACAGCTGAACATTACCAAACGCGCCCTGAGAGGCAAATTGTTAACCTACATAAACATGTAAGTCAATGTGCTTACGCATGTTATTGCACTCTCACTTTTGACACATCTTTGCTTGCGTAGATGTTAAAGTTTTGAGTTTTTTACATATTAATCCTTACAAATTTAACCGATCACCAATTAATCTCTCAAATTTAATTATTATCTTAAAAGTTCATACAATCTTCTCCGTTATACATACCGGTCATTGCCGTTCATTCCGTACTATTAAAGTTAACCAAACTATGATTAACTTACACTTAAGGTGAGTAAAAGATTAAATTAACCCTGATTAATCATGTGTGTGTATGTGATAGAGAGAGAGAGACCTCTGATGGCCTCTCTTCTCCCCCTCCAACACGTCGTCCAACCACCCCATCCCCCTACACTGACAATCGACATCCATTCTATCTATTGTTGGGCCACCACAAACACAGAAGGGTTCTGGGGCTACGGAGGGAGGTTTCACAAAGGGGGAGGGGTCGTCGGAGGGAGAGGGAGAAAGGGAGAGAGAGAGGGAGGGGACGGGATGAGAGAGAAATATAATGCAGAGAGGGCCTCCGGCGTCCCCCCTCCAACAGTCACAGAGAGAGGGAGAGGGAGAGAGGGGGATGATGAAGGTGTTTTTGACGTCCCCCCCTCCGACGGTGAGAGAGAGAGGGAGAGGGAGGGGGGAGAGGAAGGGGATGGGATGTGAGAGAGAGAGGGAGGGAGGTGACGTTGGAGGCATCTCTCCCTCTGGCGCCCTTCCTCCGATGGTGAAAGAGAGAGGGAGAGGGAGGGAGGGAGAGAGTGAGAGAGGGGGGAAGGAGCAGATGGGATGAGGGAGAGGGAGGGGGCATCGGAGGCGTCTCCCTCTCCGACCGTGACAAAGAGAGGGAAAGGGAGGGAGAGAGAAAGAGAGAGAGGGAAGGGGGACGAGAGAGAGTGAAAGTCGACGGAGAGAGACAGACAAATGAAAATCGCTTCGTATGAGAGCAACTTCAGATGAAAATCGTTGCCACACGAAGTGATTATCATTTTAAAAAAATTGAACCCCCTACACTGATTCCCCCTCCGACGGACCCCGCTCCCCCTCCAGTCCCCTTCCTCCCTACGATGGACCCCCGTCCTCCTCCATCTCCCCTTCACAATGAATTTTGCCATATCGTTGGAGTCAAGATTTGTCAACCCGATAGTACCGACTGCACTAATTTTTTGCCAATACGATACAATACGATAGTGTACCACAATGTACCATTAAGTGCCAATAAAAATACATTACTTCATAAATATTATGATAGTAAAAAATAATAAAAAAATTATATGTGACTCAATTGGTTAAAGAGTGTCTCATTTAAGCCAGAGGTTAGTGATTTGAATCTCATAAGTTTCATTAATTTTGACATCAATTTAAAAGAATAAAAAACACAAAAATGAGTTGTTAGTAGATTTTGAACCCGAAACCGTGTCAAACCAACGAAGACATTCAACCAACTTAATAGGACATATCGCGTATAAAATAAGATACTAAACATTTAAAAGATACATAGATCGTACCGATTGTGTATCACAGACTAGTCACACCGATCTTTAACTGATATGCTCCGGTATAGATATTTCGCACCATATCGGATCGATTTCTAAAACCCTATATGGAGTCCCCACATACTAGATTCCCCCACGAGAGTCGTACTAGTAAATTACCCTCTGTGAGACTCCAGAATCATGATATGTTCGTTTTAGCAATGTGCCCTTAATTGAAAAAGAAATAAATGGTGTGAATGACTTTGGTCAAGAAACCAAATTTTGGGGTGGTTTCCTGTACTAGATCCTTCCCAGAGAAACCAAGCCCCAAAACAGTCCTGCACAGAAGCTGACCCAAGTGGTGATCCCCTGAGAGGTGCCTAAAGCTTACAAGCATGCCAGATCCACACAACAAGTATCACATTCGTCTTCTAAGGCATAGAAATGGATTTATTATTTTATTAATTTCTTCAGCAACTGTTGTTCATGCTGTGTACAAGTTTTTCTCTCTTCATACATACATCACGCAACAACAGGAAGGAACTTGTACCATTTGTTATCCACTAAAAGACATACAGAGCCATCCTTTTAAGAGACGGGGATTACCTCCAGGAGGTCTGCCATAGTAATCTCTCCTTGCACGTCCAGGAACACATGCAAGGGTAGCACAGAAGGGCTACTGACCGGGGTCTGGAATTCAAGACCCTTCTCAAAGGGAAGATTTTGAGTTCATAAATAAATCTGAAGCATGTAAGCTGCCTTACTATCCCTTCAAAAAATAGGTTAGTTTGGTTGGGTGGCGGGGACAGAGGGGGGACAAAGAGGTGGAATGGATTGGGCGACCAACGTTGGTAACCATAACAAAACCCTACCCTTCGATTGATCAGGGTCATGAGAGACCTCAGCATGAAGTTTTCGAAATCGGCAACACGACATGGTCACCTAATCCCTCCCCTCAACAATGGTCCGTTGTAATACTTGTCAAGACTCTGTTGCTCATTACCACCACAGCATCTTCCTTCTCCTGGAGATGGGAAAGACATCTTTGGTAGGAATTTTCAGGATGCCAACTTTGTTGTACCATGCCTCGGACTTAATGCTACATCTGGGAGCATGTTTTTGGTGTTGCAGTTCGTGAAAGCATATATGCAACTGAAACACCAACCGAGAAAATTTCACCCCTTCATACAGAGGCATCATAAACGGATCGAAATATTGAATAGGGGACAAATTGACAAAAAGAATGTGGACGGTACCTTCACATGGAAGGATCAACCTCGAGGGACTGCTGGGTCTATGAGAACCACCTTTTTTCCTTTTTCAGAGACTTGAGCTTCATTACAAGATCTTCACGCTGGGCCTCAACTTCTGCATATTGGAGGCTCATCTGGAAATAGCGTTCACGCATATCTTTCAACTCAGCCTCAAGCGATGTTAACCTATCACCGGTGCCTTCGACTCTAGCATCTTCTACTGTGGAGTTCTTGGACGCACTGGAATTGGTTGTTTGTCTCTCCGAAGCAAAGCTGCAGAAAGCATGAACACAACAAACTTATTCAGGTAAATTATTCAAATAACATGAGTATATATTTTCAGGGCATTAGCTAATATAAAAGTCTATCATAGTTGAACAGAGTGATCCAGCAACTCCAACAAGAGTACAACGGAAAAAGACCAAAGGGAAGTGAGATTGTCCTGCTCAGTTATGTGAGGAATCAAAGTTTAAGAATAACAATTAAGTAAATGGTCACGTCTTGGAGTTCTCTTGAGTAATATGACAAGTACTGTAATTAGCAAGGATCCGATGTTAGTATGTTACGAAGGAAGATTATATGGGTTACACATGACTGCCAAGTGTGTACTTTCTAGTGCGTTTCATGTATGCATGTACATGTGCTTGTGTGAGTTGGGGGAGGAGCAGGGTTGTATTTGACTATTTGTCTCTACGGCACATATAAAATAGAAGCACATCCGCATATAAATAAGGATAGACATACATGTAACTCATACATATATGCATATATGCACATATGAATTTATATATGTATGTATGCATGTATGTATGTATGTACATAACAATAAGATAGCATTTACTCCCTCAACTGGTCTTGTTGAACTTTCAACCAAGAAAACACATGTAGAAAGTCAACTTGACCAGTTAATGCACATTAGCTGCCAGATAGAAAAGCACACCAAACCTTTGAACCTTTTTGCTGAATTTAGCCACCTCAGATTCGTGGGTTAAGGTTAGGGGTGACGATGGTAACTGCTTCTTTTCCCGGAAGTTCAATAATGTAAACACGCTACTCCTTCCATGGTCCTATATTTTGATGATGTGATCAAAGTTGGCCTCTTCTTTACTTTACAGATACATTTCACTTACTTTCCCCACACATAATTACTGACATAATCAAATTACACTATTAACATAATTTGCTGCACTAACCTGGGGATCCCATAGTTCAATGAAGATATGTTTGAAACTACGTTCTAGGATCTGGATTTTCTCATATTTAACGATCAGTTGCATTCATATTGCAAAAATACCCGCAACATCTTCATGGCTGTTTTAGGCATAGATTTCAATTGAAATCACTTTTATACTTCCATGGGATCTGGCCCAGTAACTTCGAGGAGGGGATGATGGGCCTTGAAAGCTATCTATGCAGTTTTGGAGCTGTTTTTGGCTTCCAACCAAAAGCTCCAAATTATAGATTCCTAGCTGGGTCAAAATGAGGTTGTCAGGGAAGGTTTGACTTCTGTAACTAACCAAGACCAGTTAAAACCATTCACAAGTTATATCTCTATGTTGAAAGAGGAAGCCAAAAGTGATTTTCGTCCAAAAGTCTTGGCAAACATGCCCCAAGTACATTATCTCACGCTACAACATCAGTTGGTCGGTTCTTTATGGCTCCATTGTCTTTTTTTATTATTCTTGGAATTTTACCCTCCCCAATTGAAGGTATCACGGATTGGCATTCACATTAGTTCTTGATTCAGTCACATTGGCACATAGGGGCAGGGGCAAGAAAGGATGTAAGTCAGGCTTGAGCACAAATCTATCCATGTGTTTGGCAAAACCTTTACCTCAGTAGTCACTTGCAGCTTCCACCTCCAACATGATAAATAGTGAATGTTTGGACAATCATACTCATCAACCCTTTTCCCACCTTTCCTCTCATGTAGGCAGCTCCACATGTTGGAGTTTCTGCTCGGAAGCCAAAAATCACCTAAACAGCTTTCATGGTCTCATATCCAATTTGAAGCACTTTTAGGACTCAAAACTGGAAGCATTTCTAGGCTTCCATAAATTTCTGTCCAGTTACTTTGAGAGAAGGACAAGATCTTTTTTTTGAGCCATTTATGTGGCCTTTTGAACTTCCAATCAAAGGTTCCAAATTAGAGCTTCTTAAGTGGAAAAAAGAAGGCGGGGTTAAGGAGGAGGGATTGATCAGTATGGCTATTGAAAACCAGTTAAATCCACAAACATGATCCATAAGCACAAAATATTTTTATGTTGGAACTGGAAGTCAAGAGTGGCTTCTACATGAGAATTTTGCCAAGCATCCCCTTGCTGCCATATATTTATACAAATGATGTCAAGATCATCTAGTAAATAGCATAGATGTCACAATCTTCTATCAGACCACTGCACTTGATTTAAAAACTAATTCACAGTATCACACTAGTGCGGCCTCTCTAATACTTCAAATGCTACTCAAGCAAGTCTACTGACTTTTACCACATTCAATAAATTCACTGCACCTAGTTGTACTAGGTAATCTTTGGGTGTCCTCTTCTCAGCCTTGTCTCACTTCACATCATTTACTTTAGAAACATTGCCCATATAGTAAATCTTGGCACATTATAGAATCCCCAAGGCAGGCTTATATTTATTGGTCAAAATTCTTGGTGTTAAGTACATCTATCTTGGGTTCAAACATTAAAATCCTACTTTTGTGGCCTCTTACCACGTTGCTTTTCTTCAAAATGTACTAGTCCTATTGAAGCATAGACTTTAATGTGCAAATGGAAAAAAAAACATATTGCGTGACATCTGCACAGGCATGGGAATCCATATTTAGACTTACCTTTCAAGTTGCAGTTTATACATGTTATTTGTCTCTAAAGCCTTGGCAAGTTCAGTTTCAAGAGATTGAACTTTCGACTCAAGATCATCCGCGCTCAAGAGACTTTCCTGCAGGTGAAGAAAGATAAAATAATAAAAAATCTAAAATAACGGCACATCAAAGTAATTCTATGAATATGGATGACAACCACGGTCTAGGATGTACTCATGGTTACACAATAATCCAGTCCTCAGCTTTACAGAAGCAAAAGAGCAAGAGGTAGAGATTATATAGAAAATGGTTCCAGATATATGCGCAAGTACCTAAGCTTTCATTATTATACCCAGGATCAAATGAAGTTGGCAACAAAAGATATAAAAATCTTACAGACCAACATCTTCTAGAAATGTGATAAACATGGGCAACATACTCTTAAGGATCAAAATAATCATCCAGTTGAAAATTCCAATTGTAACATCCTGAACTTTTAAAAGCTTAAAATACATTAAATTCCACAATAAGTCTAATATATTTATTTATATCTCTTAAGGATCAAAATAATCATCCAAATGAAAATTCCAATTGTAACATCCTGAACTTTTAAAAGCTTAAAATACATTAAATTCCACAATAAGTCTAATATATTTATTTATATCTATACATATCAGATTTCCTTTCATGAACCCCTTAGACAAATCCGCTTAGTTAGACTGAATTTTAGGTGATGCTCAAAAGGAGTTAGATGGAAGAAATGACTCGAGGCTTTCGAAATTTGGACAATGGGCATAAATAATGCAAAAAATTAGATCAAGCGAGATCTTCAAGAGATTTAGGCATGTGACTGAGCTTCAAGTGGTGTAACAAGGTGAGGATGACTTACTAGAAGGAAATTGCCAATGTTAAAAAATATATACCCTTTGTAGGGGTTGTTCAACAGGATTTCCGGTAGGCAGAAGGTAGGAAGAAGATCTGACATTTATATGGAAATGTTCTGGCAATGCACGGAAAGTGTGGCATGTGGAGGAAGAGGAACGACACATGTCCGACATGCAGAGATCATGACATTAGTTTGGGAGTGAGGATCCTATTTAAATCTCTCTTTCTCTCTCTTTTCCCTTCTAGCTCTCTTTTTCCTTCAATCCTCTTAACTCTCTCAAAACCACTCTGAAACATCTATACTCAACTCATTCTTGGCTTCCTTGTATTCTCTCGAGTGCTCCTAAGGATTTCCTTGTCTTCGAAAGGAGTTGTTCTACACTGGTAAGTCTCATGTAGACCCTTAAATCGCATTCTAACCCCTTGCCTTCAATGTATTCTACAGTCATCTAAGATCTGTATTGTATTCCTCTACTCTATTTCGTTCATCTCTAAGCTTGGAACTTGGAAGGATAGGATTGGAAGCTTGAAGGAATGGGTTTAAAGACCGGTGGTAATAAGCTTCTCGTTGAGATAGAATTTCTAAGCACGAGCCATGCATGTAACCTTTAAGCCTATCTTTGCCCAATTAACGCTCTATGCTTCCTAACTTATTAAAGACCGGAAGAGCTTGGGCCAAGAAAAGACCCATAACAAGTAGGGGCACTTTAAGGCAGCTAGGGTGGCTCCATGGCTCACCTCCGCTTACCGGGGTTCGTCTCCGAAGGGGGTGCTCGTAGGCAGGAGGGTCGGGGTGCTATTTTGTGCTTCCGGTGTAGCCGTCAAGGACACATCCAGCACTTCTGTTAGTAGCAGGGATTGAGGTTTGCTGCTCCGGCTGGCAGGATAAGTAGCTCTCGCTCCTACCGTGACGCTCTCTTGTCCCCCCTTCAGCGGTGTTTCGGGTTGGCAGGCGGTGGTGTAACGCAGGAGAGCTCCAAGCGGAAGTTTTGTAAGGCAAGAGGGCTTGGCGGAGGAGGTGCCTGTGCGTGGCTATGTTCAAAGGACAGGTTGTGGCTGAGGTTGTCCGACAGCGTCTAGTGGAGGTGTCTAGATGTGGGTGGGATGTCCCGAGGGCTATCTCCAGCACGTTTCTGGCGGTGGGGGTGAATGAAGAAGTGGCTGGTCGGATGGTGGAGGTGGGGTGTTTGGATCGGCAGCTCTCTCATCCGCCTGTTGTGATGGTTGGAGAATAGGGGTACATTCCCCAACCCGCCTGTGAGGAGGCTCAGGCTGGCATTTGAGGGGGTTCCCCTATTTCTATGTGACGACGGAGGGCTAGCTTTTCTGGTGAGATCCTTTGGGGAGGTGGAGCCCGGTAGCTTGGGTTTCCCCCCAAGGAGCTCCCGTATGTCGGTCACCACCGTGATGAAGGTGGCATGCCCTTCAGAGGTGCCGACGGTCACATCAGTGCTCTTTGATGATGTCCCGATGGTCATCCGGGTGTGGGTGCTCGAGGAGGTGGCGGGGCCGGTGGAGCCCCTAGGGCGTCAGGCGGTGCGGCTGGAGGTAGGAGACTATAGTTCGCCTCCCGTTCTCACGATTGATTCAAATTTGAATCAACCGCCCAAACCGGCTGGTGTTTGGGCCGGTCCGGTGGAGTCTACTCGGGTGGGAGGGTCGGGTGAACCGGTTCTTCACTTAACGCCGAGTCTGCTTCGTATCAGGTCGCTGAGACCCGATAAATGTCGTCTCCCCTGCCCAACTCCGCTGTCCGCCCTGCAATAGCAGTGCAGCCAAGGTTTGCCAGACCCCCCTGTGCAGCTTTCCTTTGCCCCTTCCTCATTGGCGGCTGGCCTAGCTCCAGTGGCTCCGGCGATGGGCTCTCCGGTGCGGCCTGTGCTGAACAAGCAATGGTTCCAACCTGCAGCAGTTGCGGTGGCGGCATCGGCGAGTGGGTTTGTGAGCGCGGAGGACGGTTAGCTCCTATTAACGTCTGCCCCCCCCCCCCCCCCCCCCCTCTTCCTCAACAGGGTCCCCTACTCCTACGTCCTTCTTAGGACCTCCGTTCATCTGTGTCTGCTGGGGTTGAGGAGGCAGCCTCGGCTTAGGTTGGTGCCGTCATGTGCCTCTCAGGGCGGCAGGTTCAGGGAAGTACGTTGGAAGGGGCTCCGGGTGCTGCCGTTCTTGGCTCCTCTGGGCAGCAGTCTCAGGACATCAGGATGGAGAATGTATTGTAGAGTTTCTCGGACGAGGCGCAGTTCACGGAAGCCAGCGAGACGTAGCCCTCATCCCGCAGGCCTGTCCAAAGGGTCCGATGGCCCTCATCACTGATGGCGAAGAATAGAAGAGGAAATACCACATGTTTAGAGAGGAGGTGTGGGAGATGATGGTGAAGTCTCATAAAGTGATTGAAGAGCAGCTGAGGGCAATGGCCGATCAAGTGCGTATCTCCTTTGAGGCGGGGGCGGAGAAAGGTGTGAGGGGGCGGAGAAAGATGTGAGAGGGGCCTGTAATAATATTTGTAAGAGGTGGAGCCATCCTTCAGGAGGAAAGGGCTCAACAGAGGGGGGGTGAGAGAGGAGGTAGAGGTAGGGGAAGAGAGGGGCTGATTTTGTCTTGATGAGGATTGTCTCATGGAATGTGAGAAAGTTGAGATGGGTTGAGAAGAAGAGGGCAGTCAAGGAGTTAGTGAGGAGATATAGGGTCGGCATCCTTTGCATTCAAGAAACGAAGTGTGAAGGGGAGGGGAAGTGCCTTATGAGGGAGGTAGGGGGTGATAGACTTTCTAGAGGAGTTGTCTCGTCGGCTGACGGTACGTCAGGGGGCATCATCATTCTGTGGAACCCCTTTGAGGTTGAAGAAGTGTCAGTGGATAGGCACATTAGTAGGTGGGCCACCTCACTTCATTTCATTTCGGTGAAGGATGGCTTCGCTTGGGATTTCACCGGGGTGCATGGGCCATAGGGCAGAGAGGAGAAGTGGCCGCTTTAGGAGGAGTTGATTAACCTACACTTCCACTTTGGTAGGCCCTGGTGTGTGGGAGGGGATTTTAATGCTGTGGCAACTCCTTGGGAGAGGTCAGGTGGTGCGGCCCTCTCAGGGGACATGGAAGACTTCTCTGCCTTAATCGAGGAGGCGGCGTTGGTTGATATTGGCATGGCACATGGTTTCTTCACCTGATCTAACATGAGAGCAGAGGCTTCCTATTCGAAACTAGATAGATTTCTTGTCTCTGTGGATTGGGAGAACCATTTCTCGGATGCTCGAGTACTTCCGTTGGCTAGATCAATTTCGGATCATCAGCTAATCTTGTTGAAGACTAGCCGTCTACAGGGGAGAAAGGCTTTGTTTATATTTAAGAGGTATTGGCTCAAGGAGGAGGACTTCTTGGACACTATCAAAGAGACTTAGTTTGGTCAGGCTATTGGAAGCTCTGCTATGGCTACTCTCGTCACCAGATTAAGGCACACTGCTAAGGTTCTCAAGACCCGAGGGAAGGGCAAAACCCTCCCAGGGAGGGCGGCCAAGGACAGAATTCTTTAGCAAATTGAGGGTCTAGATAGACTAGAGGAGGCTGGCCTTATGGATGCAGATGATAGGAGGCTGCAAGACACCCTGAGGCTTCAATTTGATGATATCCTTGCTAGAGAGAAGATCTATTAGAGACAGTGATTGAGGGACAGATGGATCAAGGAGGGAGACAGGAATACAGCTTAGTTCTAGTGCATTGCTTCTAATAGGAGGGTCAAAACCCTTACTAGTATTCGGGTGGGGGACATCTCCGTCTCTTCGAAGGAGCAGATTAGAGAGCTGGCGAGGGATTATTACTCCAGGCTTTTTACTAAGGAGGACATGTTCAGACCGAGAGTTGTTGATGGGCTCCTTCCACAGTTGTCTCAAGAAGAGAGGTTGGCTATCTCGCATGCCTTCACTGAGGAAGAGGTCAGGCAGATTGTATTTTCCCTTGCAGGAGATAGAGCTCCAGGGCCAGATAACTTCCCTTTGGTGTTCTTTCAGCACTGTTGGGATATTATGAAAGCTGATTTGTTGGGTGCCATTGCGGAATTCCAGGAGGGGAGAGCACACTTGGAGGGTATTAATAAAACTCTCATTATTTTCATCCCCAAGAAGCAAGGGGCACAGGACTTCAGTGATTTTAGGCCTATCATCCTGTTGAATGGAGCATACAAAATCATTACAAAATTGTTGGCAGGGGGATTGGTTGGTGTCATGGACAAGATGGTTAGTTATTTCTAGGGTGCTTTTATCAAGGGAGGTCATATTCAGGATAACTTTTTGGTGGCCCTTGAGTATTTGTATGCTATGAAACTACAGAGGAGGAGAGCGGTGGTCTTGAAGTTAGATTTTGAAAAGGCCTATGATAGGGTCAACTGGTCGTGCCTTTTTGATGTGCTGGAGAGTATGGGTTTTGGGGACAGATGGATCCGTTGGGTCAGGGCTTGCATTTCTTCTGTCTCCTTTGCGGTGCTTATTAATGGAAAGCCATCGTCCTTCCACAGTGGTAGGGGCCTCAGGCATGGAGATCCTATGCCCTGTCTTCTTTTTGTGCTGGTAGCTAATGTTCTGAGTAGAGTTTGGCAGAGGGCAGAGGTCACTGGTTTGATTAGAGGATTTCAAGTTGGGAGAAATCATCTATCGATTACCCATCTACAGTATGCCGATGATATCATTCTTTTCCTGGCAGAGGATGAGAGGCAGATGTATGTGATGAGGGCGTTGTTGGAGCTGCTGGAGGATACTACGGTGAAGGTGAATTTCAGCAAGAGTGTGGCTGTTGGGGTTAATATGGATGACGTATTTCTTTACAGGTCTGCTCGGATCTTGGGTTGTCAGACAGGGACTTTCCCCATTTCTTATCTGGGGCTTCCCCTTACCCCAGGCGCTTTTAGGTATGTGGATTGGACCCATGTTATCCAGAGATTTGAGGCAAGGCTAGTGGGTTGGAAGGCGAAACTTATACCGTTTGGGAGTAGACTGGTCCTGTGCAGATCGGTGCTAGATAGTTTACTCTCCGTGTTCCGCATTCCCAAGACAGTGCTGAAGAAATTTGAGTCTATTCAAGGCAGATTTTTTTGGCATGACAGTGGTGGGAGGTGTAGGGGTTGACATGATATTGCATGGGGGAGAGTCGCCTCTCCTAAGAAGCAAGGAGGTATTGGCATCAAGAAGGTGGGGGACTCTAACATAGCTCTTTTTAGTAAATGGATTTGGAGGTTGGGATCTGGTGATGAGGGCCTCTGGGCGCAAATCATCAGGCACAGGTACTTCGGGAGGAGTTTAGGGTCTGGAGTTTCCACCTCTAGCCTAAACATCTCCTATCTGGCGCGACATCTTTTCTTGCAAGGACCCTCCTTTCCTCTGGGGTCCGTGTCCATCTAGGAAAAGGCAACCAGTGCCTTTTCTGGAGGGACAGATGGTGTGGTGACTTCTCCTTAGCGGACTCTTTTCCTAGTATCTTCGCGATCTCGGCAGACCCTCTGGGAACCGTCGACCGTGCTTCGACCCCCACCTTTCAGGGGGTACCTGGATGCCGACTATCAGGAGGGACCTCTCGAGTGTTGAGTTGGAGAAGCTTCAGGACCTCCTTTACTTTCTCCTGGACTTCGCTCCTCTCCCCTTCTATGAGGATGCATAGTCGTGGAGGTGGGACAGTGAGGGGCTTTTCTCTGTGAGGTATGCTTATATCGTCATCTCGGCTAGTGGCCTACGTCATGCTTTCGCTCCACAAATTTGGAGACCGAAGAGTCCTTTGAAGGTGAAGATTCTTATTTGGAGGATTTCTCATAGGAGGCTCCCGACTAGAGATTGACTCAGACACTTCCTTCCGGAGATCCAACCCTTTTGCTATTTATGTGGCCTTCATGACGAGTCAGTGGACCATCTATTTGTTGGTTGTCAGTACGCACAGTCCGTGTGGGAGGGTTTGGCTTCCATTGCCCGATGTGTCTTGGGTCATCAGACGGACATTCGGTTATTCATCAGGTCGTGGGGCAGGTCGTGGCCAATCAGAGGTGATCGTGTTGTCTGGTGGCTTATTTTGCATGCCACCCTTTTGTCCCTTTGGGGTGAAAGGAACAACAGGATTTTTAGACCGGAAACTAGAGTGGAAGATTCTCTTATTGGGCGGAATTGTTTTGTAATGTGAACGCCCTTAACTCACCCCTTTTTGCTTTGTTGGGAGGGTAATTGGCCATACACTGCCTTGGTGTGTTTGTATTGGGTCTCTTTTTGGGGAGCTTTCTTATACTTGTACACTCTTTTGTCATTTATACAATCAGTGGTATTACCCACTTTCAAAAAAAAACTTATTAAAGACCATACGTAAAAGACCATGATTAAGACCATGTTTTAATCTCCTTGTACCCTTCTCTATGTACGTTTTACGATGCTTTCTGTGCAAGACAAGAAATGTTGATATATGGATAATGCAAATGACGTATATTAATGATTAAGGTAAGTTATGAGCATAAGCGGACAAAACAAGTATACATGTATGTGATTTCTAAAGTAAATGAACAATACATGTAGGACATGATATTATGTGACATTTCATGAGACTAGATCCATCTGGACAGGATGTCCATAGCCATGTCATGATAAACTATACATCTGAATCAAAATACCTCACTAGAGTCATGTTCTTTTTTTTGGAAACCCAAATTATGGGACTACGCTTGAGCAATAGGATAGACGGTGTAGCACCCACACTGGGTTGGGACCTTGGGACAGCGGGGCATGAAAACGCTATACTCCCCTGCCCGAGGGTATGGTATATGCCTAGGCGGTGCGCTAAAAATATCCCCACGAAGTTCGGGGTGAGGCAAAGGCCTCCGATTTGTGTACACGGCCAGAACTCACTCGGGACGTGCCAGTGTCGAGTGAGGGTATGCAAATATTAGAGCCTGCTTCTTGCGATGGTGATAGTCCTTCAACTTAGCTCATGATTTATGTTTTATGCTCTGATTACTCGGGTCAATATGTTGATGGGGTTGGTACGAGCACTATGTTATGAAAATACTATAAAAAGAATGCAAGTTATGTGCAAGTATGCTGACTCACTGACTTTGCATGTTGACTGTTCATGCTAAGAGTATATGTTACGTAGAATCGAATCCATGCATGATAAACCAAAAGTTTCTCTTAGGAAAACAATAGAAATGTTATGTAATACATGTTGTCTAAACTTTTTAAGTTGCAAGTTCATGTTACAAGTTTACGATACATGTTCATGTTGTAAGTTCATGTTGCAACTTTATATTCTGCCATGACATCTTTAACCATCATGTCTAGTGTTCATGTTTTCTTCCTTGGCCTCAACAGCCTTGGACGGTGGTATGAATCGTCCCCATTATTGTTCCACCTAAACTTAATTTGAATGATCAGCTTAAAAGATCTTTCTGCTTTATCCTTCTTGAATCAGGTTAGCTCCACTTACGTATAACTATATAGCACGAAAAGTTAGTTTTACACGCAAGTTAAGTTCTTAAATTGTGTTAAGCACATTGTATCGGCGGGGTGTAGCATTACTATGGTGCTGGGAGTTCTACTGAGTCGGTACTCAAGTTGTTCTTTAATCTGTTTTTAGCTGCTGATCTGTGACAGCTTGTAGTGCTGTTTGGCGGGCGGTGTTAGTAGTTTTTGGAGCCGTGAGCAGTACCGGTTGGCGTAGTGAAGAGTGGTGGTCAGCAGGTTGGAATATCTTTAGGTCGTCTTGTGCCGGCGGATGTTATTGTTCCAGCTGGATTTGAGTTGTTAATTGTTTTGGTTGCCCGTGTGGACATTTGTACTATGACACTTCTGTATTATGTACATATTATGAATGGGAAACAATCCTTGTTGATTTCTTTTCATAATGTGTAGATAAGTATAGATGGTTTTATGTCGTGGAATGTGTATGAATATATTTTCAGATGCTAATACTCTCGGCCAAGTACACGTACGTAGCGCACTCTGTGCTTCCGCTTTAGCAGGGTGTGACACCAACCAATCCAGGCCTTATGCCACAGAGAAAGAAAAGTAGGATAATGAAGAAATTGACTAGAGATTAATAAAGATAAACAAGGCTCCACCGCTCCAGTTGGGTTCAGGGTGACTTAGATGGCTGACATTATAGTTTGCCGTTTGTGCCAAAGATATTAAAGTGCAATGGACAAAAGGGTTCACCCATGGTAAAAAAAAGCAAGAAGTTGCTAAGGTTTCAGATCCACTAAAACTGTTTTATTCCTTCCTTTCCTCCTCTTCCTCCCCAGATGTTTCTTGTACCAGTGACTATTACCCATGGTTATCACACCATTACTCGGAATATCCCCAAAGTGGGATGGAGCTTAAAGATTTGATCGTCAGATGGCTAGCTGCTTCAATATCCTATTTAGTAAGGGCTTGCTGGGCTGGGCTTCAATATCCAGAGTCAGGCCTGGTCCAAAGGCCTGTGGACCTTGCTTGGCCTTGGCCCACTGACAACCCTGAAGCTATTATTGCAACCCTGTTAATCTACTCAGAGGTCTCACATTGCCCACAAGTGCATATTGTGCCAACTTAGTACTAGTATCAAATAAACCACAGCAGGACAGCGCATCTCTATTCTTATCACATCTCCAATAATGCTTTTGTGGTTTACTGATACTTAATGGGCTAATGATCGCAATAATCATTGCTCCGCCAGATCATTGGTGTGTCAATCACTTTATACAGAAACAAATTGCTGCTTCTTTTTCTCGGGGAAAAAAAAAGATCTGACACTAGAAGCTGAGTGTATCCCACAACTGAGACTGCTTCTTTGCTCTATCTCCCATGGCATGGGTGTTGATGTACCTAGTCCCCATTGTGATAATAAGAGTGCACTCTAGATAGTGAATGATGTGTCTTTCAAATAGCAACAGCAGCTCTACATTACCATTTTATTTGCAGCAGGGTCTTTAATACCTCGATCACATTTCTTCTAAAGAGCAGCTAGCCAAATGTCAGTAAATTTCCACATAGCAGCTCTCCTTGAATGGTGGATGTCATATTCTCAATACATGTTCAGCAGTAAGGCAACAGACGGTCAAGAATTGGAGGTTCCATCTAGCTTGAACACAATTTACATTTGAATTAGTCTCTAACAACAAAAGTCAGACGTTATCATGATGGGTGCTCATCAGATCTGTATATCTTGGTTTCCACCCTGTTGTGGTTTAGTCCCATATCGTAAATCCATGGAAGTCTTTCCTCTATCATGTGAGAGATTCCCTCAACTCAACGCCTAGGTTTTGGTTAGAGTTCGGGCCTCTAACACACCCTAAAAATTCAGTCCATCACACAAATATCAGGACATAATGTGATGAAGGGCTACATGGAACAGAATCCTATGATATATTAAAAGACATCAGATGCACTACTGGAGTTTATGTGCAGACATAATCATATTTGAATCCAAGAAGCCATTGGATGTAACCACACATCTGAATAAAACTATAAACATAACATGATTATTAGGCTCCACTTACTGCTCAATCCATCATGACTTGCAAGGGTATGTTGGATAGATTTGTATAGATCCACATGCATATACAATATGTTTACTAGGATTTCATAACATATTGTTGCCACCCTATTCATAACTCCACAATATTTTTTGAGAAGTGGATAGTACCACAAATTGTATTAATTGTAAAAGAAAAGAGATGTACGAGTATAATCAATTGGCTCCCAAAACCCCAATACAAAAAAACTTCCACACCAAGCAGGTGTATCCCTAGTTAGCCTCCCAACAAAGGGAAGAGTGAAGAGTTATGAGACTCCACTTTACAAAGATGATTTACCTAAAGACAAACTTTCTGACAAACAAAAGAAACTATACTATCTTCCGATCTTCCGCTCTTGATTCTCTTTTGAAGATTCTATTATTTCTTTCACTTCACAAGGTCCATAGAGTAGCATGAAGGACGAGCCACCAAATGACTCCATCCCCCTTTAGGTCCCACTTCTTGTACCATTTGAGAAAGAGAAGTTGTACATTCTCAAACTATCCCAGAGATTGATGTAATCTATCCCCAAGCGTAGTCCCAACCTCCTTAGAAAAAGGGCATCATGTGAAAAGATGGTTAAGATCTTCCTCTTCTTCCCCACACAAGCAGTACAAGGTAGATATATCCTGAAGGAAGGGTGCAATCATGTCGCATGTGGGTAACCGACCATGAGATATCCACCATAACAACAGCATCACCTTGAGCGGGCTCTTAGGAACCCAAATCTGTGGAGCTAAGTTGTGGCGTACTCCCCCATCTGAAATGAGTGTGTAAGCAGACCTGACTGTGAAACCTCCCTCCTCCCATCTCCACACCCATCTATCAGCCATGTTGTCCATCAGTCTATAGTCTAGGAGGAACAGCAGGAAACTCTCTCTCCATCTCCTCGTGAGTAAGATTCCTCCTAAAGGTGGCCGTCCAAGTGCCCCCAATAGCTACGTATCAAAGGAATGTGCCACCGTTGCCCCAGGTGCAACCGCAATAGCAAAGAGCTTCGGAAAGGCCTCTTCTAAAGTGAAATCCCCGCACCACATGTCCCTCCAAAACAAACACCTCTATCCATTACCCAAGCTGACCCGAACACTGGCCTTGATTATGTCGCCACACTGTAGAATGCCTCTCCAAATCAGTGAGACATTACACATGTAAGCCGATGACAAATCCCACTCTCTAGTCCTGCTATAATATCTCTGCCTAATAAGATGTGACCACAGTCCATTGTCTTTGGTCCCAAGCCTCCACATCCATTTACACAGTAAAGCCAGGTTGAAATCTCTAATATTCTTGATGCCCACTCCACCTGCTTCTTTGTTGTTGCACACTCTGTCCTATGAGATGTCATGCCAACCCCTGTCACTCATGGATGGTAGTTTCGGCCTGAACGTATCAGTTTCGGCCTGAACGATCCGAAACCAACCAGGCGAAACTAGACGCCAACTCCCCTGCAAAAAAAATAGTATTTTATTTGATTTTGGGCCGAAACCAATATTGCGAAACCGAAACCGAAACTGCCATCCTTGTTGCCACTGTCCCCACTCTCATGCGAAAAGAATATAACCTGAATGGACTCCAGCTTCTTGGCCACGATTTTATGGATCCTGAAGATGGAAAGGTAATAAATAGACATGCTGTCAACCACTGATTCGCATAACACCATTCTCCACCATACGAGAGAAGTCTCGCATTCTAACCTGCCAGCCTGGACTCATATCTCTGCACCACCACCTACCAATCCCTACAATGAAGAGCCCATGGGGATAAAGGAAGACCCAAATAGGAGTTATGTAGTCAGAGGCGTGAGGCGACCGAAGGGACCAAGGAGTCGCCTCATGGTTTAAAGCGTTTGAGGCATTTTATTAAAAATATATATATACAATACAAAAAATATAAATGTTTGTCTAAATATCACAAAAAATACATACATACAATCAAGATTTTCAATAAAATTAACAATCAAGATTTGAGGCGAAAATACATAGGGTAAGTCAATCAAGATCTCCTGGGACTAGCCCTCCTAGGAGTGAGGCGTTTGAGGCGAAAGCGAGGTGGTTTGGGGCCACCTCACCTCAAAAACGGCCTAAGCAAGCGCCTAGACAGGCTTTTGATAACATAGAATAGGAGAAAGGAAAGTCCTCTATCTGATAGCCCAATATGAATGTTGCTCTCCTGAGAGACCTCTCCTTCATGTTTACCCCAACTATACGACTTTTGTTGTAGTTCACCTTCATTGCACTGACCTACTGACCTCCTGCAATAGCTGTAGCATCATTCCATTGGTGCCTCTTATCTACTAAGAAGAGAATAGTGTCATCAACATACTGGAGGTGAGTGATACTAATGCTATGATGTCCTGGTTGGAACCCTCGAATGATACATGCCATCTCAGGCCTCATCCACATCCTGCGTAAGATCTATGCCATTAACACAAACAAGAGAGGAAATAGGGGATCTCCCTGGCTGAGCCCTTTGCCACTATGAAAAGGAGATGCGGACGGGCCATTAATCAAGACTGAAAAGGAGGCTAAGGAGATACAAGCTCGGATCCACCCAATCCATCTCTGATCAAATCCTATCTTGGCTAAAGACTGGAGAAGGCATTACCAATTGATACCGTCAGATGCCTTCTCGAAGTCCAGCGTCAGTACCACACCCCTCCTCTTCCTCTGGATATGTCCTTCCCTAATAAAGGCCCCTTGATGTCCACTGACCACTCTGCCAATCACCGTCTCTAGTCTCCTGGCTAGCAACTTCGTGATAATTTTGTAGGTATTATTCAATAGACTGATGGGTCTAAAATCAACGAAGTCTTATGCACCCTGCTTCTTTGGGATCAAGGGGTTTTATTGATACCCCTCAAGTGAGATTGCCCTCCTAAAACTCTCCCAAGGCCTTAATCAAGTCCTCCTTTATAATAATATCCCAGCAGTGTTAGAAGAAGACTATAAAGAAACCATCTGGCCTTGGAGCTTTGTCACCTGCAAGGGAAAAAATCGTCTATTTGATCTCCTCCTCCATGAAGGGATTGGAAAGAGCCCCACACTCTGTAGTAGAGAGATGGGGGAGTAAGTCATCTGCAATCTCAGGTCTGTACTCTTGCTCCTCAGTGAAAAGCTTGGAATAGAACTCCTTAACATACCCTCTTATGTCCTCTTTATCAATAATCTGATCACCGACCTTGATGGAAACAGTATGGGTGATTCTCCTTCTTCCTAAGGCAATCCTCTGAAAATCAGCAGTGTTCGCCTTCCTTGAGCCACTTCTCCCTCGATCTTTGCTTCCAATAAAGCTCCTCCCTAATGAGAATCTCATCAAACTCTGCTCCAAGTAAATCCCAGCGCTACCTGTCAATGTCATCCATCAACCCCGTCTTTTCCAAGCAGTCTAGCCCTTCCAACTGTTAAAGTATCCTCTCCTTCGCCAATCTTCTGGGTACGGTTTTGTCAGCACCCCATTTTTTGAGAATTTGGGTCAAATGTTTCAATTTTCCAACCAAAGTTGCCATGAAGGAACTATCCTATCTCTGCACACACCACGCCCTCCTGACTGTGTCCATGAAGTCTACCTCTCAGAGTCAATATCTCTCAAACTTGAAACCTTGTCTCCTCCCCTAGTAACGTCTGGTCTTCAAAAGAATGGGCTTGTGCTCTAATGTTGATCTAGCCAAACAGGATGCTTACACATGCAAGAAGTGGTCTTCCCAATCCACTGACACTAAGAACTTGTACAGCCTAGAGCAAGTCAGTGTCACCCTCAAATTGGACTAGGTGAACTTAGCATTCAGCAGTCCCATGGCAATGAAGGCTGCCTCCTGAATGAAGTCACAGAAGTCCTCTATCTCTTCCGAATGGGAGTTGACTCCTATCCTCTCTAAAGCCGTTGTCACTATATTATAATGACCACCCACACACCAGGACCTACCCGAGCTATAGTGATAGAGGAACAGCTCCTCCCAAAGTGTTTTCTTCCTCTCCCTAGTTTGAGAACCATAGACTCCCAAGAAGTCCCAAGAGAAGCCATCTCTCACGCTACAAAAGTGCAGGGAAATAGCCCCCCGACGAACCTGCCTATCCACCTCAACCTCCTCAACCTTAAACAGGATCCATAAAATCATGATGCCTCCTACCCTTCCTACAGCTTAGGAAGCCACCCCCTTCGAAAGTCTGACACCCTGGTCTCCCTCATGCGCCCCTCCCCTTCCCCTTCACACTTGGTTTCCTGCAAGTATAGGATATCAGCCTTGCATCTCTTCACCAATTCCTTCACTATCTTCTTCTCTCCCCCAACCTTAAACCCCTCACATTCCAAGAGATAATTCTCATCAAGACAGAACTGCGTCCCCCTCTCCCTTCTGCTCCTTTCCCCCTTCCTCACTCTCAGCCCCACCCCTCACAGCCCTCTTTTGTGATTTTTCCTTCTTCGCCTCCCTTGCCAAAGTAATAAGCCATCTTTTTTGGACTTTGATGAAACCTATACCCTTTTCCACTCCCTCAAAAGAGACCCCTAGCTTGTCTGCCGAGTCTCTCAAGTGAGTCTCCGTTGTCTTCTCCACGACCCCCATGAGCTCTCTCCCCTCCTACTTGCCCAACCTACTCCCCTCTGCTTCCTCCTCCTCTGAATAGCCCTCCTGGGTGTGGCTGGGACAAACTCCTCCTCCCCCAGCTCCCCCATCTCCTCAGGTTGTTCAAACTCATACGTGCAGGCCGCAGGCCCTAGTTAGTCGCTCCCTGGTAACACCACCGCTGTCCAGGGGCCTTCAGTTGACTGGTCCTCTCCCGCCTCCAACATGAGAGGCCTCGAAAGCAAGGCTGCCAGGAGTTCAGCCCCCTGTAACCCATGAAACGGCCCTACAAAGGCTATTGGGAGCCGACTATATAAGTGATGATTAGCAGCTGCATCGGCCTCCGAGTCATAACTCCATAATAGTGTTTAAATGTTTGATGGCTCTCAACGGTAGGAGCACCAGCATTCAGTTTTGAGTCATCTAGCTTCCGGTTTCTGTAGTAGTCGGTAATGTATATTTTCTTTTGAAGATGCACTCCCTTTTTAGGTATGAACTCGTACCCCCTTTGCCGCACCTTATTTCAGCTATACTAAAGTATATGTATATTAATGAATGGACCTTGAGCCTTTGTAGTGGACTCAAACAATTCCATCCTCTTGGCTTTGTTGGGAGGGTAGCATCGCTTTGATGCAACAACCTTTTGTATAGGGATTCTTTTGGGGCATACTCCTTATACTTGCACATCCCTTCTTTTTCAACTTTAATACAATTTAGTGGCATATCGGCCACGGAATTTTTATCGTAGAAAAATAAACATCTATGTTCTTATTGAAAATAAACATTTTCTCTATGTGTAGAGGTTTACTCCGTGGGTGCGTATAATATCAGACGATTTGGGTTCGGGTGCTGGACCTCTCCCCACTGACCGCAGTCAATGTTGATTTACATCGACCTAACATCCGAACACCTTTGTTTAACTGTCAAAGAAATTCCAAAGTCTTCTACGGGAATTTTGATGTTGAGGGCAAACTCATTTGGAGGGCTCACAATGTCCACTCACTTATCACCGACCAACAGAATGACTGAGTTAGGGTTTCAACTGAGGCCCCTCATATTTAGGCAAAACCCTAGAATTTAGGAGTGGAAAAATGATTTAGTGGAGGCCGTAGGCATATTTGAAGTCACGGGAGGTTTCCTGGACCCTGGGGGTATTTTGGTGATTTTACACTTCCAAAGGTATCTTGGTAATTTTACCAGGCCAGGGGTACCCCTAAAACTCTTGGGTTGGGACGGTAGTAGGACCGGCTTCTTGACTTTCCAAGGCGCTAAGGCCATTTATGAAAGGTTCTGGGGCGACTAGGCCATTATTAGGTCGTAGGGGTATTTTGATAATTTTACCGCACCCTATGTAGACCTAGGTTTAAGGCGGCACCCAAGTGTCGGAATGAGCTGACAACACTCTCGGACCGAAGGAATGACAAGAGCTTCATAGAAGGCTGGCGTATGTCAATTTTGCCGAAGGAAGGATATAAATGCAATTCTCACAAGTCGAGGGGTTCCTTATAATTTTCCCGATCGATGTACAAAGAAGATTTGCGGAATACACCAGCTACATTTATAGCCCCAGTGGGTACAAGAGTTGTCGGCGGGTTGTCGACTGTACAAAGATCCACGCTAACGCGGGAAGTAGAGACGTAGTCCCAATTACAAAAGTTGCAGGGTAGAACTGCAAATGACAGGACATTTGTTTCCCACGACCCCGGGGGGGAGACATTTGCATAATTCCTCCGTCGTAGAGGTGGAACTACATAATTTTGCCGTCCCGGGACGTAGACACTCACAAACATGACCCGCTGAGGGGCATAATTACAAAAATATCTCGTAGGGGCATAAATACAAGACCCGGGGACTTACCCCCCACAGGCCAAGACAGACAAAACAAAGTCCAAGTGTTGGATGCTCCTTCCGCGTGGATCCTCTATGCTTAGTCCAGACCCTTGGGGGTCTATTTATATAAGGTGGGAGGACCCAGGTTGACAGAACCGGAAGGAATTGCCTCCATTTTGACAAAAAACTAGGCTTTAGCCCCAATTCTGACAAGGTGGGGTGACAGAAATATTTTTTGACCACTCTCCCTCTTTTTTTTCTTCTTTTCTTTTTTTTGTTTTGGACGCACGGGACTCGGAGGTCCCAGCGGGGTCAACCGGCCCCGCGCGGGGCCAATGGGGTCGGTTGACCCCGTTGGGAGCCAGCGGGGTGGGTCGACCCCCCGCGAGGGTGGAAGACCCCGCTGGGCCCATCGGGGTGGGCGCGACCCCCCCGCGGGGTGGGCGGAGCCCGCCGGCCTCCCAAAGGGGTCATTTGACCCCGGTGTTCCCCTTTTGGTCCCTCTCGACTCTGTTTTCCTCCGTTTCTGTCGCCCTGAGTCAAGGAGAAGCTGTGGTGGAGCATTTATAGCCTGTGGAGGCCCGTTCTTCGCCGCGTGGCAACCGTTCGTCGGTGGAGACTTGCGCAGGAGCGGAGGATCGTTTTGTTTGTTGTTTGGTTGTGCGTCGCCGCGTGGGGAGGAATCTTTGCGCCCGTCCGTGCCGTGTGATACACTTGCTCGGCCACTTCGATAGGTTTGCATGCACGTTTTTCCTCCTAATTTCCATTGCTGCGACGCCGTTTGTAATTGTATGATCGGGTCGATAGACCCTAAATCACGGAGGTACTCCGCGGTCCGACGACATCGGTGCTACGCCGTATTTTTCGTCGGTTGTCATGAGACAAGTTTCTCGAAATATTTCGAGATAGGACCGGGTGCAACAAATGCCCCCCACGGGACATCCGTCACAGCCGAAGGCAGGGGCAGATGACCCGTGCCCTTTGAAGGAAAATATAATCTGATGTCTTCTGTGTAGACTTTGCGATTTTTTGGGACTACATTCAATACTTATATTGTTGTCCTGAGTTGTTTGGCCTGATGTTCCCCTTCCATCCTTGCTTCTCTGCGCTTGTAGGCATGGCTCGTGGCAATAGAGATGGGAGTCGGTCGAGGAGCCCGAGGGCTAGGGGCGCCGACGAGTGCCGGGTTGAGCGCACTGACCGGCGCATGCCGCCTTTCCCTCCTCGCATCATTGATGATGACAATTTCAGCCGACTTGACTTTGGTTATTTTTGGGTCGCTGAGGCCCCAACTGAGAGTGCTGGAGAGGCTGAAGGCCTAGTGGTCGTGTTTCGTATTACGAGACGGGATGGCCTCTACACATATGACCGTTCGGGGGGATATCCGCGTCACTACCCCCTGGATCGTCATCTCTATCGATTTCTCCAGAGCTTCGCACCGATTGGCATAGAGGATGACGACCCCTCGTTGCCCGAGGAGAGGCGCCGCCTTGAGCGGGCCATACTAGCAGGGAGAGACAGCATGCAAGGATTGTGTTCCTTGACTTATCCGAGTTATCTGAAGGGTTTTACTCAGCAGAGGCAGTACCCAGATCGGCAGAGTCTGGACACTTTTCAGCGGCATGAGAACCTCACAGTTCGGACTGCACCACTGGCTCCAGCGACCTGGCACATGCATGGGCAGCACAAGACCATGGATCAGATTGTAGATGGTCTCTTCCTGACGCCTACAGGGGCGAATTTTGCACAGGAGGAGCACGCCCATGACTGCATGATTGAGAGGGTTTTGACACTGAAGACCCTCAGTTGGTACGGAAAATGGTCTGTTATCCCGTCTCATTGATATCACCGAGGAGCGACATAGTGGCTCTGGGGTATTCTTACTGTCCACCGGTCGGTGTTGGACAGGGTGGGGATCCATCATGCAGTGACGGCCGCCTTGTATTCCTACCCCTGTCACACAGGCTTGCTACAGGCCATGGTAGAGAGGTTCAACCGCCGGTGGAACACTTTCGTCACGGCTGGAGGAGAGACTTCCCTGGACCTCTGGGCTCTTCAGAGGATTTCGGGTCTTCCGATCTGCGGGAGGCCATACGAGGAGCTATCACTGGATGACCTGCACCTTAGCTCTACTGACGGCGCTGGGCGGTACACCTTGCTATACTGCTTCAGATTTTTAATGAAGACTTGGAGGGATCTGGCTCGAGTTGGCACAGATCGAACCCCTCGCACTCCGAGGGTGACTTTGAATGCAGGGGTGAGCCATTTTTATAGTGGCCCTTTCTGCTTTCACGAGGAGTTTGCTCAGTCCGGCACCACCTGGGAGGAATGCAAGGAAGTCAGAGTAGACATTCCTCCCCATCCGCCCCACTTGCCTGCACCGACACAAGGATGGAACTCGAGGGGACTACCTCCTGTCACATATTTGGCAGCTTACTTGGCCTACTGGCTGGCCAGTTTTGTGATTCCCCATGGAGAGGACGGGGTTATGCGGCCGGAGGTGATATATCCAACCTGCTTGCTTGCCTGTGGTCAGAGACTCGCCATTGCACCAACAGCTCTGGCGAATATCTTTCATTTGCTTGGGACTTTGTCTTCCCACTCTTCACCGCGGGAGAAGAGCATTATTGTGCCCACCCATTACTTGAGTGCCTGGGCAGGACTGTTATTTCCAGAGCTATCCCGGAGGACTCCAGTTGATAACCCGGCGGCGCCGCTGATTTTTTGGTTCATAGGGCAGCCATCACAGGACGCAATGGTTCAGCTTGTAGGGGCCCAGCGGGCCTTGTCTTTTGTTCCAGTGAGGAGAGGAGAGGGCCTAGCCCTTGACTACTTCTCCTACCTTCACCGCCCTTATGTTGGGCAAGAGGGGGATGTCGTTGTCAACAGAGTTTCTACACATGCTTTACTCTCTCCTCATGGTTTGGCAGAGTGGGTTATCAGCATCCGCCACAGTGTTCTTGTATACCGGCGCTCTAGCACAGCTATACTTGAGCCCTATTACCCGCACCGGTTCGTCAGGAACTTTGGGTATGATCAGGGCGTTCCTTCTAGTGCAGAGTTTCCTCTGGCCCTTCGACTGTAAAGGCACCGGGACGTGCACTTAGTGGCGGCAGCATGGCAAGACTTCCTCTGCCGTGAGGTATCACAGGGGTACCCTGTTCCGGAGCAGGAGCACAGAGGCCAGTTTGATATCCACTATGCACGCTGGTGGTTCAAAGCCAGCAATGTCTTCCGAGAGCATCGCAATGCCATCCGAGCCGCAGAGGAGCAGCGCCTGAGGAGGGAGGATCTGCCTCCTCTATCTGTAGACCCAGCCTTTATCACATCTCATTTTTCAGCAGCCGCCCGGGTTGTCAGTGACATTGAGGCGCAGTGGCGCGAGAAAGGCTGGACGGTTCCTGTGGACAGGAGCCAATATAATGGGGCTTTGAAGCCCTTGAAGAGCACGCTGGCAGCAACACCTAGAGCTCCTTCTTCCTCTGCCTCAGGGGCAGCCCCAGGCCTTTCAAAGGCCTATTCTTGGTGGGCAGATTTGCAGGCATCTTGCAGGGTGAGGAGGAAATCTCAGTTGTCCCAGCCGATACATAATGGAGCGCTCGGGGGCAACACTTTTGCAGAGTGGAGGGCCCACGTGATTAACGCCGTGGACTACGCAGGCCCGTTGGAGTATATTTCTGGCCTTGAATGGCGATGACTCCTATTGCCCTTTTTGAAATTGTAAAGACGGTCGCACATGTCATCCGAGTGAAGCCGGAGCAAATAGTTTTGAAACCCGTAAGGCCAATAGAGGCCACAGGTAATTATCTCCTTTGCTAGCTTTTTTTTTAGTGTGCGTACATGTTCTCATATCTTGGAACATGTATCTTACACATTCCTTTGATAACTGCAGGTGGGGCTGCTAGGGGAGCCGACGCCGGGGCATTGGAGGGTCCTCCCGATATTGAGATTGAGAGGGGTACTGTTGCCTCAAAAAAACCTCGCACTGAGGGTCCTGGAGAGGAGGACGTGAGGTCTTCGTCCCACCTTCGGCTTGAGGAAGAATCTCCTGCGATCGAGACTATCTCCAGTGAGTAACATATTTTAATACTTGCTGCTTTTAAGCTTTAGATGCAATGTCATGAACATATTTTGCCTTGCTAAATGCAGCTCCCCCGGAAGTCAGGGCCGACGTGAGCTTCTCTCCTTCTCAAGCGAACACTTCTGCGGGAGCAGATACGCCTCTGGACAAGTCTGCACCGAATGTTATTTTCAGTTTTGAAGAGCTGGTCTCTCCCACAGATGATTATACGCCGGTGATGGCTAACTCTCCCTCACCCATTGCCGCGGGGACCATAGGTGGTCAACCCTCAGGTAATTTACCCAGCCTCGTCTCTTCATTGATGCATGAAGCTCTGGAGATCACTAATTCTTTAGTGTTATGCTTTAGATGTGCAAGAGTTTCCGATGTTGTTCCTCCCGTCTTGACAACAGACAATGCCGGCTCCTCTTCTGGGGACGGGTCCACTTCTGGGAGTGGGTCCACTTCTGGGAGTGGGAGCTCTACGGCTTTTGACCCTCTTTCTAAAAGGAGCTCAAGCTCTACTTCAGGTGCTAAGACCTCGAGCTCTTCTTCCAGCGAGAGTGGCTCCCGGGAAGAGGGAGAGTTGGAGGATGCTGGCGGTGAGTGCAAATGCATTTTTGCCTTTCTCGCCCGACCTCTTCTTATAAAAATTTGTTTGGCTCATATGGTTCATTATTGAACAGGAGTTGACCTGGCCGGCTCAATGGAGGAGTTCTCACAGCTTATGGAGTCCGGTTCATTCATGGATCTCCTGAATGGCGGCGACGCTGCAAAAGCTGCAAAGGGTGTGGAGGTGGCGGGTGTTGAAATTGCGGCACCGAGGAATTTCCCCCATCGCACCACCACCACTTCCGCTAGGGCATTCCCCTCATGCTGGCATTGGCCAGGATAGCATGGCTGATCCTTCAGGTAAGAAAGATGCAGACTTGTGTTGCCTCTCCTTATTGCTTCATTGCTGAGTTGACTAACACCTGTCGCATTGGCTATATATAAATAGCAGCAGGCCGGGCTGCAGAGAACGGCATATCGCAATCCGGTGGGGCTGCCCTAAGAGACGGAGTTCCCCAGGGTTCGCCAGAGGGCCAGCGCAATTCCGGGCATAACGCCTCACCCGTGGATGACCAACTTACAGGTATCTGCCAATGGAGAGCTCAGCTTATGCCTGCATTTTCTTTATGGTATTAACCATTTCTTCATATCTACCTTGCAGATGCTCTTTCCATAGAGCCGACAGTTGGGGTCCCTGTGACGGGAGAGTTTCCAGGCGAGGCCAGGCCGGCTTTTGTGGGTGAGCAATCTTGCTCCCAAGAGGTCCCCGATATGGAGTCCGCCCCTCCTAGCATAGCTAAAGGAGGGGATGGAGATACCTCTGTAGCGATTCGCATACAGGAGACAGCTTCAGGTATCTCACCATGTTGTGCCTCTCAGGGCTCTTCGTGCATATCCTCTTGATTGCGAACAAGCACTTATTCTACTTTTCCTTGATTGCAGCCCCCTTGAGAGAGGCTCCAGAGGTGCCCGCGGACTTCCCTGCTCTTGGGGTTGAGTGGCCTGACACCCTTGCGCTTGGGATGGCATTGAATGCTGCCATGGCTGACCAGCTTCTCTAGGGTCTTGATCAGTTAATCCAGGTTGACCCCTTGCCGTCTGTAGAAGCTTTGAGGGGTAACCTGGAAGCCTTCACCAGGAGCTACCACATGTTAGGTCTCCCCAGAGATGCATGGGCGGCGAAACTGACAGCGTTGTGGAGCGAGTTCGCCCGCTTTCATATCACGCAAGAGCGGAGACGGAGGACCCAGCTACAGATCCAGCAAGAGGAGGAGGAGCTCCGCGGACTTCGAGCGACCCAGGCCGAGCTCAGTGTCGAGGTCGAGGCTACTCGCGAGCGTAGCAGGAGAGCCTCTCTCCGAGTCGAGGAGCTACAGAGGGAGCTTCAGAAGGCTAAGTTGGCGTGCAACGGTACGCAGGCCGAGGTAGAGGCTCTCTGCCGCAAACTAGAGAGACTCCAGGAGGAGGCCCTTCAGAGGGAGGCTCGTCTTGCTGACCTGAGGCGGAGTGAGTCCAGTGCTTGACGAGCTTTAGCACTTTCTTGTACATAGGGCTCTCGCGCCCCATTTTTGTTTGAGTTACCCCCAAGGGCTTGTCTCGGGCTCCTTTCTTTGATGACATTAATGAATAAAGGACAGAGCTCAACCATTTTTGCTTCTATCCTCTTGCATGTATACTTTTTTTTGTCACTTTACCAGCCCTACTGCTCTTTGGGGTTTTCGCCAGGACTGGCTCCCTTTAGCTTTTTCCAGTGCACCCTTGCGGATTTTCACACTAAGAGATACCCATTTTTGCCTAAGGTGCCCTTTCGGGTTTTCACCTTAGTCGGGTTAAAGCATTTTTACCCTTGATTGCTCCCCTAACGGAAACAACCAAGTCCGATGGGGCATCAATATTTTTAACCCCGTTTTTTTTTTTAATACCTATGGTGCTAAATGGCGGAGAGGGTGTGGCACTCCTGGAGGGACATGTGTGCCGCACCAGTGGGACAAGTGGGTGGATTTGACAGCCCTAGCAGGACGCGCTTAGTCAAATCCAAAAGTTGATAGGTTGAATGGGCCGGCAGCTCGAGGAGGGCATGCAGAGGCCAAGCCCAGTCGAGACAGCAAATAAGTAGGCTTAACGGTCCGAGAGGAACATGTGGGTTAAACCTGGAAGCTGATAGACGAGACGGGTTGGCAGCCCAGAAGGGGCATGCATAGGCCAAGCCCAGTAGGATGAAAGAGAGGATTTGACAGCCCGGGTGGAACGTATGAATCAAATCCGCGAGCCGATAGGCAAACAGGGCTGGTAGCCTGAGAAGGACATGCATAGGCCAAGCCCGTGGGTACAAAAGAACTTGGCAATCCCGGTGGGATATGTGAGTCAAGTCAGAAGCCAAGGGGTGAGATGGGTTGACAGTCTGGAAGGGACATGCATAGGCCAGACCCAACAGAAAGAAAGGACGGATTCGACAGCCCTAGTAGGACGTGAGAGTCGAACCCGAAGGCTAAAAAAAGTAAGATGGGTTGGCAGCCCGAAAGGGACATGCATAGGCCAGACCCAAAGGAAGAAAAGAGATGGACTTGACAGCCCTAGTGGAACGTGAGAGTCAAACCCGAAAGTCGATAGGCAAGGGATGGGTTGACAGCCCGAGAGGGACATGCATAGGTCAGACCCGGTGAGACAGAAGGGTAGATTGGATAGTAACCCAGGGAAGTCCCAAAAACATGGGTAATCCTCGAAGGGGCAAAGTATGACAATGTCGGGACGCCCTGGTGGGGACTGGGTGTCGCAGAATGAGATGGGGGATATAGCCTTCGTCATTATAGGATGGAGTCACTGACTTAGAACCACCCATAAAGCACATTGAAAGAGGATTATTTATTTTTTTCACATTACCAACCTCACCGCCCTTTTAGGTTTTCGCCGAGGCTGGGCCCTTTAACTTTTTCCGATGCACCCTTGCGGGTTTTCACATCGAGGGGTTGCCCATTTCTGCCAGAGACACCCTTTCGGGTTTTTACCTTAGCCGGGTCTGTGGCCTTGTTGCCCTCAGCCAACCCTTGCAGGTCGACTGAGTCCGCCAGGGTATCAATATTTTTAACCCCATTTTTTTTTAACTGGAACCGTTGTTGGGAATAGGTATGTCCTATGAGGACTGCTGGAGAAACTCTTGCGGTGGCGCATGATAGAACTTTATGTGCTTGCCGTTGAGAGGAGGGAAGAGATTATTTCCCTTGTGGTCGACGACCGTATAGGCCCCCCCTCCTTCATAGACCTTCTGTATGATGTAAGGCCCACGCCAATTAGGTTGGAGTTTGCCGCTGGATCTTCTCGCTAGAACCTCATTTTCTTTTATCATGACGAGATCACCTTTCTTGAATGCCCTTTGCTTGACCAGCTTATCATAAGCACGTGTCATGCGGGCTTGGTACACTTACAAGTGTTTATAGGCTTTGAGTCTTTCACCTTCAAGGCTGGACAACTCCTCAAGCCTTCTTTCTATTTCAGGTTGGTCCTGGCCAGGCAATCCAGCGTGCACAGCAACGCGGTAAGACGCCAGCTCGATTTTCACAGGGACCACCGCCTCGGCTCCGTAGACCAAGGAGAATGGGGAACAACCCGTATGGGATTTATAAATAGTCCGATAAGCCCATAGGGCTTCGTGGACCTTCTCTTCAAATTCTTCCTGTGGTTCTTCTCTTGCTTCTTCTGGCGTACCGCCTCTTGAGAAGAAAGGGGACTTTGCTTTGAAGGTGGGACTGGTTTGCCCCCAGAATTCTGCGTTTTGCTTCGGGCCGGCTCCCTAGGAGCCTTAGTGTCGCGGCTCTTTCTGGGGGTGACCTTAGTCCAGCTGGCCTCCTCCAGCTGCACCTGGAAGGTGGAATTGATCTCCTGAGCAATGATCTCAGGTGACAGCTCCTGGAACTCTGCCAGTCCACAGTGGGGCCCTTGGGAGCTTTGCAACTCCACCGATTTTGCTTTGACTGGCGCCTTCGTCGGTTCAAGCCGTTGAGGTCTTTCTACAACTGACAACCTTATTGGCTCGACACGAGCTTTGGCTTGAGGCTCCCTCACCTTGGCTTTGCCTTTATCGTCTGGCGGAGGGTTTCCCCTTATGACGATACCGGGCTGGCTCGACCTAGGGAGGGATTTGGAATCTTCTCCCACGGCTTGGCTTTTTGGGCTTTAGACCTTGGGCCCCTCTCACATGGCCTTGCCTTTAGGGTTTGACTGAGGTTGGCCGCTGCCTGTAGGCTTGCCCGGTTGGACTTGTCGAGAGGTGGGCTTGACCTCTCGTGGCCTGGTCTGCTCTTGTTGAGCTTGTTGGAGAATCTTCTTAGTAGCCTCTTTAAGACGCCGCCTCGTCATAGAGTTCCCCTATGCATCGATCTCCCCTCTTTGGATGAGGACTTCAATGCAATCTTGGACTTCCGGGCATTGTCGGGTGGGGTGAGACACCCTAGCATGGTATTTGCAGCAGCGGGGATGACTCTTGGCCGTCTCATTGTAGTAGGACGGCGGATCATGCGTCATCACCCGACCATCTTCCAAAAGCTTGTCAAAGATCTTCTCAGTGTCCTCCTTGGGGAAAGAGCACTGATGAGAGGGTCGTCACCCTGGGTACCACAATGTGGATTTAGGTGGCTGGGAACTGACTCCCTCCTCCTGCGGCTCCAGGAGTTGGAAAGCGGCTGAAGCATGTATGACATTGACGGAGAAATGAAAATTCTCCTGCACATGCGACTGTGGTGGGTCGACCAGGAATTCACCCATATTGACCTTCCCTCGCCTGATTAAATCCTTAGCGAGGTCCTTGAACGGCTGGCAGTTGTGGATGACGTGACCAATCACCTCATGATATGGGTAATAGCCCTGATGAAAAGCAGCACCTGGTGCCTGCTCAATGGGTGATGGGCTAATCAATCCCGCTCGCTGGCACGCGAAGAAGATATTCAGGGTCTTCTTGCGAGGGAAGGAGTATAACTTCTCGGGCTGCTCGCCTTCGGGTGTATGCTCCTCGCCTTCAGATGAATCTGAGGATTCTTCAGAGAGCCAACCCCTCAGCGGAGCCCGGCTAGTAGGCGGTACACCTGCCTCCCGTATGTGGGCTAGAGCTAACCTCTTGGCAAATGGGCCGAAGGGGAAAGTGGCCAACTGCTGATCAATGCTCTCCAGGAACTGCAGCAGATGCCTCTGCTCCAGTTGCAATTGCCGGATTTCCCATCGGATCTTCCGAATAGTCCTCCGCAGCGCCAGACATTCTGGGAGTGAAGAAGGAGCGGCTCTAAGACCGGCACTAGGCTGCTGATTTGAGGGCCTGGCCTCAGAGGCATTGGAGCTCGAAGGCGTCGCCACCATGTAGACAACATTAGCCGACCGATTTGCCCGACTCCAAGCATGAGGCTGCGGCGGGTCGACCGCATGGCCCAGCATGTTTATCAAGCCCTTTTGGATGAGCTCTTCTGCTATATTCTTGAAGACATAGCAGTCCCCGATGGTGTCACCCAACCTTCGGTGGTACACCCAATAAGTAGGATACTCTGTCTTGTCCACCTCTGAGGACTTTCGCGGATCCGACAGAGTGATGAGCTTCTCCTTCGTGCACAAGTCAAAGAGCATCTTGGTATGCTCTTTTCTGAAGGAATAAGGTGTCTTCATGCGCTCCGCTAACAGAGACGCACTCGCCTTGGCGTCAGGCTTTTTGCCATTGCCTTTGGATTTTCCTTCCCCCTTGTCTCTATTTGTTGGGGAGAAGTCCACACCATTACCTCCTTGCCACTAGCCAGGCGATCTTTGGAGGACTTGCCTTTGGCAGAAGCTTGCGCCGGGTGATCCGCGAAGAACATTTCAATCTCCGCCACCACCGTATTTAGCTGGTCAAAGCTTCTGATATTTGAGCCCAAAAGCTTTTCATTGACTTCTGCCGAGAGACCCCTGCGGCAGATGGTGATTGCGTCTTCAGGCGTTGGGAGATTATCGCAGCGCATGCTGACGTCCCTCCATCGCTTGATGAAGTCCAACGCGGTCTCACCTTTCTTCTAATGGAGGGCACAGAGTTCTGCCAGGGAGATCTTGTGTTCGACCGTCTGGAAACGGTCTACGAATTTCTTCTGCATATCAGCCCAATCAGGCACTGAATTGGGCTTTAGCCTGGAATACCACTGGAAGATTGTGCCTGTCAGGGACGTGGCAAAGTACCGCAGCAAATATGCCTCTTCCAGTGCCAATTCACCCATGGCTGTCATATAGTAGGCCAGGTGTTCATGTGGCGACCCTTGCCCGTTGAACTTCTGGAGTTTCGAGGCATTTGGGCAGTCAGGCGGAAGCTTCTTGAATTGATGGTGGAGGGGATAGGGTACACTGTACAAATCAACGGTAGCCACACCCTCACCATGTTGAGCAAACTTCGCTTCCACGATTCGCTCGATCATATGCCTTTGCGCCATAAGGCTCTCTGTAGCAGGAGTGGCGGACGACCGTGCATTGGCTTCCTGTGGCGACACTTCAAAATCCACTGCCAATGGTAATTTCGCAGCCGTGACGGAGGCATTGGCTGCGACTGGAATGGGAGGAGGCTGTAGTTCCACTCCAGTCGGGGCTGCTTGGGGCTGACCCTGAACCTCCTTTTCACGCAAAAGCGATTGCAAGAGACTCTTCAGTTGTTGGTTTTCACGTCGGAGCTCTTCCAACGTGAGGGTCTATGCCTCTTTCCCAAGCTCTTCCTCGTGCCGGGGGTGGCTATCCCCATCGACACTGAGGATGTCTTCTTGGTGTTCTTCATGTTGCGCCGGCTCGGGCTGAGATGTCCCGGACGCCGGCGTCTGTGCCAGGATCTAGGAAACGGGCCTTGACCTCCTTAGGTACTGAAGAGGCTGGTTCAGCTCCCCCGAAGTATCCTCCGGCTGCTTGTCGGCAGATGTAGTGTAGCAGGTGAGCACTTTGACGGAGTCATTGGTCACCTGAACCACCCGTTTCTTCCTGGGCAGTTGTCTACTCGGCCTGGGTGGCATCCCTATTCTGTCAAAAACAGATACTCGGGACGTGGAAGCTTGGGTAGAGCAATCCTCATCCGTGTGCGTTGAACTAGCCCACGGAGAGATCGGCCGCACTTTCCTACCGACTCCTCAGTGCTTTTGCCCACGTAGGGGCTGAGTTGTAGGCCTCGGGGATGCCGAGACTTCAACGCTTGTTGGGCTCCGTATTTGTTGCAGATTCGACATGCGGAAAGGCGCTTCCGCCCTTGCTCGCTTTATAATTCAGGCCTCCTCCTTGGTGACCCAAATTTTCTTCAGTTGGAGCTGGCACTCCTCCATTGGATTGCCCCCTGTCCTTGACCGGGTAGCTCGTGGCTTGGGTCGCTGTATGGGACCCTGATTTGCCGCCGGTACGGCGGGCTTCTTCAATTTCGCTCCGTCCTCTCGAACTTGCCGGAGGAACTCGAAGCGGTTGGAGGTGGAGATGGTCGGGACATGTCGGTCCCCAGGCAGAATCGGCTCGCCCCCATCGAGCCGAATGCGAAAATCTCCGACGAGGACAGTCTTGCCGGAGCGGGATACCGCCGCAGCAGGCTTTGCGCCCCTGCGGCTGCTGCGCTGCCCCTGTTGAGCAGGAGCAGTATCTCTGAGGGTGGCCGCAGTAGAGTTGGTGTCGTTACGGCGACGGCGTTGCCCCCGTTGTGCAGGAGCGACATTGATAGTAACATGATTGACCAAGAAAACTCGGCCATTTACTGAGACAAAGGGTTTGACACCCTTGGTTGATGAAGAGTCGACCGGACAAAGTCGGCCAATTGTTGCATGAGAGGGCCTGACACCCCCGAAAGCTGACTTGATGGCCGAGCGGACTCGGCCGATTGATGGAGCCGAGGACCTGACACCCCTGACGGTTGTCTTCTTGACAGGGCGAACCCGGCCAGTTGCTGGGGCCAAGGGCCTGACGCCCCCGACAGTTGGCTTGCTGGTCGAGCGGACCCGGCCAGTTGCTGAAGCGAAGGACCTGACACCCTCAGTAGTTGTTGCAGCAAGTGTGGCTGAGCTGGCCTCAACCACGGGTACGACGCCCAGAAAGAAGGGCGAACCGACGACCGCCGATAAGTAGCCGAACACAAGCGGGGTAGCCAGGTATCCAAACCTGGCGTGGTTCGCGACAACGTGAGGGCCGTAGGTGACTTCTTGTTGGTAATGGTGGTGCGTAGCACGAATGAAAAAAGTGTGCAGATACACAAAGACCCCTCACGTGAGTGAAGGAAACTTGCCCTCCTCTTCCCGTCTTGTCAGAGGAAGAGAGACAGTCAGAACCTTGAAGAAGGTTTAGGGGACTTTCTTTGACAGAAAAAAGAAAGGCGACAAGTCCCACCGGGAATGCCAGTCTGTCGGCCACGGAATTTTTATCATAGAAAAATAAACATCCATGTTCTTATTGAAAAGAAACATTTCCTCTATGTGTAGAGGTTTATTCCGTGGGTGCGCATAATATCAGACGATTTGGGTTCGGGTGCTGGACCTCTCCCCACTGACCGCAGTCAGTGTTGATTTACATCGGCCTAACGTCCGAACACCTTTGTTTAACTGTCAAAGAAATTCTAAAATTTTCTATGGGGGTTCTGATGTTGAGGGCAAGCTCATTTGGAGGGCTCACAATATCCACTCACCACCGACTAACAGAATGACTGAGTTAGGGTTTCAACTGAAGCCCCTCATATTTAAGCAAAACCCTAGAATTTAGGAGTGGGAAAATGATTTAGTGGAGGCCGTAGGCATATTTGAAGTCACAGGAGGTTTCCTGGACCCTGGGGGTATTTTGGTAATTTTATACTTCCAGGGGTATCTTGATAATTTTACCAGGCCAGGGGTGCCCCTAAAACTCTTGGGTTGGGACAGTAGTAGAACTGGGTTCTTGACTTTCCAAGACGCTAAGGCCATTTATGAAGGGTTCTGGGGCGACTAGGCCATTATAAGGCCGTAGGGGTATTTTGGTAATTTTACCGCATCCTATATAGACCTAGGTTTAAAGCGGCACCCAAGTGTCGGACTGAGGTAACAACACTCTCGAACTGAAGGAATGACAAGAGCTTCATAGAAGGCTAGCGTATGTCAATTTTGCCGAAGGAAGGATATAAATGCAATTCTCACAAGTCGAGGGGTTCCTTATAATTTTCCCGATCGATGTACAAAGAAGATTTGCGGAATACACCAGCTACATTTATAGCCCCAGTGGGTACAAGAGTTGTCGGCGGGTTGTCGACTGTACAAAGATCCGCGCTAACGCGAGAAATAGAGACGTAGTCCCAATTACAAAAGTTCCAGGGTAGAACTGCAAATGACAGTACATTTGTTTCCCACGACCCCAGGGGGGGAGACATTTGCATAATTCCTCTGTCGTAGAGGTGGAACTACATAATTTTGCCGCCCCGGGACGTAGACACTCACAAACATGGCCCGCTGAGGGGCATAATTACAAAAATATCCCGTAGGGGCATAAATACAAGACCCGGGGACTTACCCCCCACAGGCCAAGACAGACAAAACAAAGTCCAAGTGCTGGATGCTCCTTCCACGTGGATTCTCTATGCTTAGTCCGGACCCTTGGGGGTCTATTTATAGAAGGTGGGAGGACCCAGGCTGACAGAACCGGAAGGAATTGCCTCCGTTTTGACAAAAAACTGGACTTTAGCCCCAATTCTGACAAGGTGGGATGGCAAAAATATTTTTTGACCCCTCTCCCTCTTTTCCTTCTTTTTTTTTCTTCTTTTCTTTTTTTTTTGTTTTGGACGCACGGGACCCAGAGGTCCCAGCGGGGTCAACCGGCCCCGAGCGGGGTCGGTTGACCCTGCTGGGAGCCAGCGGGGTGCCACGACCCCCCGCGCGGGGTCGGCTGGCACCGCTGAGTCCCAGCGGGGTAGGTCGACCCCCCCGCGAGGGTGGACGACCCCGCTGGGCCCAGCGGAGTGGGCGCGACCCCCCCGCGGGGTGGGCGGAGCCCGCCGGCCTCCCAAAGGGGTCATTTGACCCCGATGTTCCCCTTTTGGCCCCTCTCGACGCCGTTTTCCTCCGTTTCTGTCGCCCTGGGTCAAGGAGAAGCCGTGGTGGAGCATTTGTAGCCTGTGGAGGCCCGTTCTTCGCCGCGTGACAGCCGTTCGTCGGTGGAGACTTGCGCAGGAGCGGAGGATCGTTTTGTTTGTTGTTTGGTTGTGCGTTGCCGCGTGAGGAGGAATCTATGCACCCGTCCGTGCCGTGTGATACACTTGCTCGGCCACTTCCACAAGTTTGCATGCACGTTTTTCCTCCTAATTTCTATTGCTGCGACGGCGTTTGTAATTGTATAATCAGGTCGATAGACCCTAAATCACGGAGGTACTCCGCGGTCCGACAACATCGGTGCTACGCCGTATTTTTCATCGGTTGTCATGAGACAAGTTTCTCGAAATATTTCGAGATAGGACCGGGTGCAACATGGTACCAACCACTTTAAAAAATAAATGTATATCAATGAATGAAAGTGTATTTAGTTATTCTTGCTTCCATGTGTATGTGTGTGTGGATGTTACCCTATTGTTACCAAGGATGGCAATATCGGTTTCAGCCGGTACCGAAACCGATACGTATCGGTTTCGGTATCGGTTTCGGTTTCGGCCGAAACAGGTTCAAAACAGTCAGAAAAGGCAAAAATATTATTGAGCAGGTCCGGTTTCGGCCGAAACCGTCCGGTTTCGGTCTGGTTTCGGTCGGTTTCGGATCGAAACCGGACGGTTTCGGTCCGAAACCATTAAAAAATTAATTTTTATTGGTATCGGACTTGCTACAGTGACAAGGCCCGTTTCAGTTTCGGTATAGACCGAAACCGATACGTTTCAGCCGAAACGTATCGGTTTCGGCCGATACTGCCATCCATGATTGCTACAAGATTGTGCTATTTACCAAAGACTGAAGATACAAGAGATTTGGTAAGGTTAATCCTAGATTTCTGATCCTCCATTAAAGTGGGAGCATTACACCTAGTAGCTAGGAACCTAGGGCCAACACCATCTATTCTAAGTCTTTTTGAGCCTTCCTTGCTAGGAAGGAAACTGAATCATAATTATTCTGAGAGTCTAGATGCATGCCAACCCTGATCTATCCACTCAGCAGTGATATGTTCGGCAAGCCAACAGAAAAGTGACTACATCAGATCTCAAAGGATAAAATGTTGAAAGGAGTTTAGGTTTTTTCATTGACAAATTAAATTCAGTCCTTGAAATGCAAATTTGGCTAGCCAAATTAATTGCTTACCTCGGGTAGGAGTCGTTTTCCATCTTGATTTTCTGCTTTCCATGTGTTGAAATCCTTCTCAGGCACTTGGACTTTTCTTGTGAGCTCATCTCTTTCTTCCTCGAGGCATTGTATCTTTCTTTGATATTGGCTATTTGTTCGTTTAATCCGGTTTAGCTCATTCTTCAGTTCAATGTCCTGAGCATATAATGCATCCCTTGCATTCAGATCACATTCTAATCTTAAAAGTTTTTCTTCCAGGGCAACTCTACTACGCCTATCACCTTCAGCATCAAACAAAGCCTTCTGCATTGTAGAAATTTTCTCCATATATGAACTGTTCTCTGTCTTCCATTTTTCGCACTCTTCGTGTAGCAATTGAAATGATTCTTCCAATTTAACTTTGTCAAACTTTGTTTCATCTATGTAACTCTTAAGGGTTGTAATCTCACCTTGAAGATTTGCCATCTTCATCAGTTGAGCCTTCATACTGGAAAGTTCCTCTGATAGTTGTTCTCTTTCGTACTCGGATGATTTAAGCTTTAATTCAAGTTCATTTGCTATTTTTTTAACCTTTTCTTCACTCATTTTAACATTATCCATATTCCTTTTCATATGTTCTATGTCAGCCATCAACATTTCTTCACTCTGCTTGGAAGCATCAAGTAGACCAATCAAACTTTGAATGTTATCACCTGATTCTAGCTTGATAGTATGTATCTGCATTTCATATGATTTGACCTTAGCTTGAAATTCTTGAAGATTGTTTTCCAATTTAATTTTATCAGCCCGCAACTTGGACACCTCTCGTAGTGCATCTAAAGCAACATTCTCTCCTTCATCATGAGTTGAAGATAACTGAGAAGTTAAGTGTGAGACCTCCTGCTGAAGGTTCTCCAGTTCAGCATCTTTGTCAACAGTCATCTGGCTTAGCAGGACATTTGCTTGTTGAAGTTTCTCCTCATGTTCCATCTGTTTTTGAAAAATAGCCTCTACTTCTGCAAAGAGTGATTTCTCTTTCAAACTAATGTCCTTCTGTAGAAGAGAAAGCTTTGTGTCCAGTATCTCAATTTTGTTAATAAAAACAACATTCTTTTTTTGAGATTCACTTAATTCAACCTCTAGGAGAGTAGAACGCTCATGCAACTCCAGTTTCTGCCTCTTCAAATCACTGGTTAGTTTTTGCAAAGAGCTACATTCTTCAATGAGGCTTTCAACTGTCGCTTGTAATTTTGAATGAGATCTCTTTAGATATTCGGATTCTTCTACAGCATCTGACAACCGCCTCTGTGCCTCTTGCAACTTGTGCTTTAGATCCACCTTTTGTTTTTCCATCTCAGTTCCCAATTTATCAATCTCATCCTTAAGATCAATCACAAGACTTTTAGAATTTTCTAGTTCTAGCCTACTAGCCTCCTTGTCATTTGTCAGATATCTTAATTGAGCTTCTAAGCCAGATATACGTTCAGATAACTCTACATTTTCCTGTTCCAGTTCTGTTATATGAATCTCCAGCTCATGTTTGGTACTGTCAAGTTCCAGTGACTTCCTTTCTAGAAACTTATTAGCAGATATCTGAGAATCCATACTGCCAGTGAGTACCATCATCTCCTTATGCACATCATCCAAGCATTTAGAAGCAATGTTACTTTCTTTCAATGCAACTTCCAAATCTTCCTCCAACTTTTTCTTGTCATTTTGAACACTACAAAGCAGATCTTCAATGTCCTGTTTAGAATGCCTTAATATATTAATCTCATCTTCTTTCAGTAAAATGGTAGCTTTCATTTCTTCCATGTCAGACTTGCAAGCCAATAATTCCTGACTGAGGCCCTTGCTTCCGTATTCAAGTTCTGTCATCAAACTGTCACGTTCTTCCATCACTATGTGGCTTTTAATCTGCTCTTGGATCCCTGACAAATTTCTATTTTGCTGCTGCACCTCTAAATTTCCACCTGAAAACATATGTTTGCAATAAGGAATTTTTTCCTCCACTAGATTATTCAACTTAAGTAAACTTCTCACAGTAACCTCCGCCTGTTCTCTTTGAGCGACTGAAAATCTATCGCTAGAAATTAGGTCAAAGCCAGTCTCAGGTTCTGTATTTACCAGAGAAAAGTTTTTCATGTGTGAGAGAAAGAGACAAACTTGCTCATATATTTCGGGTGAACACATTGAGAGTGCTATAGAGCCAGCTGGTTCAGTCTCTTGTGGTTTTATGCCAGGAAGACCATCTGAATGCTGCGCACCACCTTCCTGATCCTGATACACCTTCAGCTTTTTCCGCATTTCACATAGTTCAAGACTTTTCCGTTCAACTTCCTTCTGACTCTCATAGAATTTAGTGTCAAGACCAGAAGCTTTGTCCTTAAAGGCCTGAAGCTCAAGCTCAAGATCAGCACATTTCTTTTCAAGTTCTTTGAATTGAGTAAAAAAGGGCTCAGTCAGGAACCTAGTTCGAACTTCTTCATCCACCAGCTCCTCTGCCAGCTGGTACATTTTGGGCATGGACTGGAAAATTTCAGATCCAGGATCGATAGAAGACAGATTACCAAGAAATACCTCAGGTGTACAACCAAGATTAGCCTCACTCTTGATGACCCTCCGAATGTCATCAGGTTCATAACCAAGATTATTCTCACCTTTGATTATATCCTTCTTTGCTTCCTTCATCTTGAGCATGAGTTCAAGATTTTCTTCAGTAAGTTCCGCACAATCCCTTTCTAGCTCCAGGATTTTAACTTTTAAGGTGTCAATTTCTTTTATCAGATCAGTATCACTTCCACCACAATGCCCAATGTTGACTGGATACTGAGGATCTTTTAAGTCAGGTGATTCGTTCTCTAAATTCATCATATTTTCTTCTTCCAAGAACTGTTTGTGCACTGCTACTGGCTTGATATCCAATAAACTGTGGCTACCAGTTCCGTTGTTAGGGGCATCTTTTGGACTCTGTTCTGAAAAGCTAGCTAACTCCAAGCTCTGTTTCTCTATTGTCTCTTCTAGCTCCTGGAGTATAGAAACAAATTCAATATTTGCTTCCTGTGTTTTCTTAAGCTGTAGTGATAAACTCGCATTAGACTCCTTATGAAACCTCAGCTCATCTTCAAGTTCCTTCTGCTTATGAATTTGATCTTCTGCTTGAAATGTAGAGCTTGAAGTGGTTTGTTTTGCCAGCAGCTCCTCCATTGATGATTTTAGTTGTTCAATCTCTAGCTTCAAATCATCTCGTTCCATGCAGGTAGATTTGATCTGCATCTCCATATCTGCCTGATGCCGGGACTGTTCAGAAAATTCCTTTCTTAATGCATCGAGATCAGTCTTTAATTTCCTGGCATTTCTCTCCCACAACCTAGCCTCTCCACGAAGTTCCTCAATTGTCTCTTGAGCAGCCTCAAGAAGCTCTTTTGATGAATCACTGTGCCTAAGTGAAGCCGCATGAGAATCAGCATTTCTATCTTGCCAATGATTCGGAAGGACACCTGATCCTGCAGCCCTTGAATTGAATGATGATGAATTTGATCTAGAAATATCATCACCATAAGCAGAACTGCCTTGGGATCCTGCTGAATCTTGTCTTCCAATCTGAGTGCATGCTCCATTTAGACTGTTTCTAGGAGAAAAATTTGTCCTTCCTATAAAGCTATCCCCAGAGTCTGAGCTGCGATGTGAACCTGATGCCGAAAAATTCATATCCTAAAGAAAACAAAGTCATTAATTTTTGTTACAGTAGAAACAAAACTTCAGTTATGCGGTGTAAAGTGAAGGAGCAAACAAACGAAAAAAATCAATAAACCTCTATGCTTTCCATTTCACATAGAAAAGGACACTATTTATGTAGCAAAAGAGGGAAAAAAACAGTGCCTTTGTCAACAAAAGACATTCTGAATATGGAAAATCTACCAAAACAATTGAAGAATAACAAATAATAATAATCACCTATGAGAGCATCCATGTGCTGAACAGATTCTAGCTGTGCCCACGTGAAACGGTTTCTCATCTCTTGAAGACTTAGAGATTAAAACAAACAATCACCGCATACGAAGGCGGCAATCTGATGAACAGATTATAGGCTAGTGCCCATGTGCAATGTTTCCACATATTTTGCATGCATTATTGAAATTTAAAAAGAAGTACACAAGGAAAGATTATAGACAAGGCACAAGTATATCCCGTAACATTGTGATATAAATGAGTTCCAACAAATTAGATAGAAATCTTTGAGACTTTAGGGAAAATGGCCATGAAAGAGAGGAACTAGGACTCTGTGTGACTTTGGAGTATATTATTTAGTTGTCCATCATCAGCATGAATCTTCTGGAGGATGCATTCTGGTCGTCTGTTCCCACAGTGGGGACCGGCTCAATGAGCACCTTCAGGCAGCAACTACTATTCCAATCCTATTCCGAGATAAATTCAACAATTACACTTCTTCACCTATGAAATTCCGATGCTACAGCGGCGATCAGCTTTAATCGGAGGCTGACTGTACCCCGATGCTTTCAGCAGATGAGAAGCTACTATTGTCCGGACATTATTGTCAATGTACTGCCATTGGGACCCTGCACATCTGTAGCTAACTAAAGGCGCCCATAGGACCTGTACATCATGGGTTACTGTTGAGATTTGGATATATCATGTGACTGGAGGACATTTCCCATCATTGCACTGCCATCTGCTGCTACAAGCCTACGATTAAATAGGTGGCAACGTGCACTGGGGACAACACTATCCATTTATGATTGTCCTGTTCAAGACATCTGTTGCCATGATTGTGCCATCATCAACCAGTGGTGTGAATGATACCATCTCGAGCATCTTGTGATCTATCCACGAGGGATTTGTAGGCTAATATCAAATCTTTAGTCACAAAAAGCTATGAGCTTATGTTATCAATGCCCATCAATGGACTGATTTGACCACGAATGGTGCTTATTCTAATAAGTAATCAGGCATACTGCAAATAGAATGTATTTGATAACTGGCGCCAGAAAAATGTAAATAAAGAAAGAGGCTGGCTCTAACAAACCTATCAAACGGTTTAATCCCATTCTGCACTAAACAGCTTATGTTTCCTATTAGAACCTATCTCCCTTTCCAGTACCCCAGCATCGTCTGATGAAAATAGTTTCTGTTCTTCAAAAGAAAGGAGAAGAATATTCAAACAAAAGTGCATCAGTAAATGCAGACAGAAAAGGTTCAACAGGGAAAGCAAACTCTTTTGAAGAATGTCAATGCCTTCCCTCAAGATCATCCTTGTAATTGTAACTGCAAATAGAGATTTAGATTCAGCCCACCAAACTGTTCAACAGCTATACATTCAGGACCCATGCTAGTTGAATCTAAGAGCTACATATTCAGCTCATCCTGAGCCATGTCCAAAGTTGACAGTAAAGCATTAATTTGGGACATTACGTCAGTTTGGGATGATAATAACATACCTGTTCCTCTCTCCTTAATTAGTAGGACATGACTGACTAGAGTATTCTCCACTACGTTAGCATTGGGGGATACTAATCTATTTACTCCATTGCATTGTCAAGTAGGTCGTAGGCATCCCATCAATGCACAAGACTGCACTCTTTGACAACTAGCATATTGCCAGTCGGCATTGCACTGTCACTAAACTGTTGCCACACTGTTATTGCTCTGTGACTGTTTATCATTGTGCTACTATTCCATCACTTCTTTTGAAAGGGAAGACATTCTCTTCTCATACACAGACATAGGCAATTGTCATAGATGCTTCAGGATAATAATTGTCATCACTTTCTTCATGATGCTCATGATTTACATCTCTAGGACTGCCATAGAACCCCCCTCTATCATGAAACCAACAATTGTCACATACCATTGTATTTTCTGCTTATAAGAGTTGCTAAGGTGTCCTCGGTCTCATAAATGTGCGAAACCCTTTAAGATTAATATAAGCGCCATCCAGTATGCTCAAGATCCTTAGTTCAACTATTTTTTAAGTGTCCTGCAGACATCTGGATTATGTGGAAATTCCAACACCCGTTCCTCTTTCATGTAAGATGCTCGCTGACTAATTTCCTTGTACCACTCTTCACTGGCTTGTCAGAACAAGGCTTTCAGGAGGCCTGATTATCTCTAAATGCTGCTTTTAGATGCACTGGCCTTAATCAGCCCATCTCTTGTGTCAACTCAGTCAACTTTATTGGATGTCTCATGTCATCCAAAGAGAAATAAAATTGATGTGGAGTGGATCAACTCAGCCAACGTCCTAGATTTGTTCTTCTTTACAGTGAATGGCTTCTTCACCATTTTTCAATGGCTTTTTTACATATACCTGCAAATGTCCATATCTGCAAATAAATCCCTCATTTAGACCTATTGCCGTAGATACCCCTGATATACCCCGAATGGTTGCAGTTATACCCTTATGGTTCCCAAGCCATCAACACCCAGTGAATATTCTGATAATATGCCATACAGAAAATTCCCCGGCTGCCACAGAGAGAGAGAGAGAGACCATCCCCGACAGCCTCGCTCTCCCCTCACCCCAATGGTCCCCTTCTCCCCCCATCCTGGCGATCCCCCCTCCCCCCATCCCGGAGACCACCCCCCAACAGCCCCCACACCCACGGCCCCCCTCTCCCCCCATCCCGACGACAGCCCCCATCTCCCCCCACCTTCGTGGCCCCCCTCTCCCCCCATCCCGGCAACCCCCCTCCCCCCACCCCAACAGGCCCCCTCTCCCCCCACCCTGACTTGCTCACCTGGAAGGGGGTCAGAGAGATAGATAGAGATACATATATATAGAGAGAGAGAGAGAGATGAGAGGAGAAAGAGAGGTGGTGGGGGTGGGGGTAGAGAGCAGTCAGAGGGATGGGGGCTGCCAACCCCGGCCTCCGGCAATTCGGAACACTAGCGCTCGAGGTCGATGCAGGAGAGAGAGATAGAGAGAGGATGCTAACCTGAGGGTAGGTTAGTCATTCTACCTTTTAACCCACACTTCACTCTAGTTAAACAAACGGGGGTTACGGCGAGAGTATAACTGCAACCATTCAGGATATATCAGGGGTATCTGTGGCAATAGGTCTAAATGAGGGGTTTATTTGCAAATACGGACAATCACAGGGGTATACATGTAAAAAATCTTTTTCAATCAGTTATTCGGTTTGTGATTTCTTATGGGAAGAAAGTTACCATCACCAATAACATGAATCAGTTAGTTAAATACTTCGCCTGTCCTAGAAAAGATATATACCTACCAATCCAATTAGATGGTCATCGCAATTAGGGATCCTTAAAAATATATAAACCTTATATATAATCTCATTTAGGAGGATAACAAGAAGTATGTTGAGAAGATAATACAAAAAAGCCAACGTTTTCATGACAAATATTATGCTCAAATGACAGAGCCAGAGTGCAGCATCTGCTCGGGGCTCAGAGATATTTTTTTTCTCCCAAATGTGAAGTCATTTCATAGTTTTTAACTCAAAAAAAAATAACTGGCAACTAACAAAACATATCCATTTGCTCAAATAGGAGAGGGGAAAAAAGGAAAATGGTGATCACATTGATTCATCTGCATACATTACAAAAAAAAGAATATGATCTACAGCATCTTAAAAGTATGGATTAACAGTCCACTAGTGTATGCAGTTGAACTGTGGCATCTGGCAGAGGACTCCAAATTTTAAACAAGGGAGAGTCATGTAAGTAATTGAACAAAAAAGAGAAGATCACACCTTGTTTCCAGGTTCATCTGGATGGGGGCTGCCAACCAAATGGTTACTAGAAGAGGATCCAATGCTCCTGTTTAACATAATATCAGATTCATCTGATTTATTGTCTATATCATCATTGTCAATATTTAGATCCTCATGGTTTGATGTTGTTTCCTTCCAATGTCTTCCATCTCTGAGAAATATTAAAAAAAGAATGTCATAATGTTAACAGCATGCCAACATTGAAATTTCATCATTAAGTCACCAATAAAGGACGAACCTGTGCTTCATTCTTGGAGTGAGACATTGAACATTGAGCTGCAAATCACAGAATCAAAGAAAAGAAAAGCAATTACCACAAGTTTCCTGAACGGCCAGCCAAAGTGGCCTTAAATATCATGGCCACAGCATTAGCCAAAGTCAATGACAAAGCAGGCCAAGAAAACAGCATCGGAAAACCTAGAAAATAAGCATTTAAGGTAGACGTGACATTTTTCCTTTTAATTGAGGTGGTTTTTTCCCCTTTTTAGAAAAGAAGTGTATTACACCACCAATTTTATTCACAGAATTAATTAAGGTGATTTCATTAGTTGATAATTAAGTAGCGTTTGGGGTAAGTACATAACAGTTAACTGAATAAATAAATCATATGAAAAGGCAAAAGGATAAGCATTTTTTACCTGTAAAATTGTTCCATAATTGCATTTCATTAATGGTAATGAAACAGGAACAGCGTCTCTGGGAGTTATATGATCTGTTAAATTCAATGTTGCCTCCCCAAGAATACTGGACCTTGCTGACCCCTGTGGAAATCCCCTTATTAACTTCAAGATGACGACAATAATTGCTGGAAATAGAGTAGCATTTCACTATATTTCAATGAACACTAAAACCACTGAGTATTGGAATATTAATTGTCAGAGGATATAGGTTCCAGACCATCGAAATAACAAACTTATAAATGGATTCTTCAAGCTCTTTTGAAGCATCATCTGGGCCAAGCCATATGCATTCTGACAAAGACTCAGCCCATTGGCAACTTCCATTATGCACTAGTGCTTTGCTTGACTTTGCAATAGTCTTCCCACTTTCCACTGAGATGATAGAAACAAAGAGTCTATCCCATCCTCTTGGCACCTGTTATAATGAATTAATATGTAAAGAAACAGTTTGAACATAATTTTTTTATTCATACATGAAGTTCTGGCACTGGCAGTACATCAGTTCAAATTTCCTAAAAGCCTCAAATTCAAGTTTCATAGATTATCAAATAAGGGAAGTCTCAAGTAAGGCCAGGAAGGTATAATCAAGACTCTTCCATCACTGTAGTTCCTTTGGTATATAGTCATACTTTAACATTGATGGAAAGCACATGCCATTCATAAAGAGGTTACAAAGTATGATCAACACATGGTGATATATATTGAGTATGACTATCATACAACTAATAAAAAAGGGTAAAGGAAAAAAATAATCTTCACTTCTGAAACAGCTGTATCCATTTTTTTTTCCTAATCAACTAGGCAGTGGGAGGATTTTCATGAACACCGTAGTTAAGTTTCCTTAACTAACGATGCTCAAAACAACATCTTGGATGTTGATAGTAGAATTCCAACCACACAGCATGTTGCATTTAGTAACCAATCTCTTTCTAAGTGTGCTTAAAACAGTCAATTGTTGTAAACTCCTAGTTGGTCATAGAATATGAGGGGTGCAAGTTGTAAAAGTTCAAAGACTTGACTGATTAAAAACATGTCAGCATAACTACAAAACCTTGGATTCTCTAAGTTAGTTTCCAGTGTACCAATTGAATACAGATACATTTCTAGTCCCTGCCATGGTCTAACATCTTGGAAGACCTCACCAAGGTCTTCTTCTCGGATGGCCCACAAGATGGTTTCTGTCCTCTCTGAAATGTCATGTGGCTTTAATAAATTTACCAATCTCTCTGAGATCTGGCTGGGATCTCTTCTCTTTTGACCTCCCAAGATAATATCGAGAACTATAATGGCAACTCTTGATCTCTACTTACACAATTCATTTTACAATAACCACAACTCTAGATACATTTTCTATCTTTGAATAGTGAACTTTACTCTCATTGGTGGAGATAGGTCTTTGAATGCCAAAAAAAAATGTTCTGGGCAATCAAATTGCATTTTATCTCATATCAGCACTGCAATGCATATAACACTATATACTTTAGTTTTGGCCGTTCCAGACATCATTACCACATGCATATAATTGTTTTTGCATAAATTTTTATCACGTTAAATCCAAAAAATTGTACACTCCAACGATATTGCACATGTGAATATGACAGCATCATAACAAACAATTTTTGCTTTTGAGAGTGATACAACAAATAAATTAAGCATTGTGGCCAGTGCTATCATGCGATGTAAGCTTAAAATAATATTCATATAAAAAAATGTGTACAGTGTCTCATAAAATGTAAAATTCCATTGCCATGTAAAATAAGAGGTGCAAAAAAAAGCCAGCTTAAAATCATGAGAGTAAAGTTAGTGCTCAATTTCACATCAGGTGTGTGCGACTGAGCTACTAGTTTAAGTGAAAGTGGGTCTCTTCACTCTTAACCAACTGGTTTTCAGTTGGATGCTTTAACATGATAACAGAGCTAGTTCATACCCAATGCAATGAACCTGACTCCATCCTATGCTGGCTTTGTTTGCTATGTCTCACACCCCAGGTCCCTTTTGATTACAGCTTAGACATGAGGTGGGTATTAAATCACATATCAGTTGTGTATATATGACCTGTAGGTTTATATGAAAGTGGGTCTCGCCATTCACTGCCAATTAGTTTCATTGCATGCTCTAACATGATAATAGAGCTATTTCCAACATAATGTTCTTAATTCTTACTTCTGTGTCACCGGTTGTGTATGGACCTTTTCTTTTTTGCCTTTTTCCTTTGTGGGATGGGCCGGGGGGAGGAGAGGCGCGGATGACAGGTGAGCTAGGGGTCTATATGAAAGCGGGCCTTTCAAATGCTAGTAAATTGGTTTCAGTCCATTGTTCTAACAGCTAGAACTGTAAAGCTAGAGCAAGCTCAGCTGCAAACCTTGCGTATGTTACCATAGAAGATGGTCTTTTCTCAAACTTAACACACACACACACACAACCCCATTTTCTTTCCCGCCATGTGGAACCTATAGGAAATTATGGCGCTTACAGACTAATGTGGGAAGAGGACATGCTTGGCGCATTTCATTCAGGATACAGAGATTCAATCAGGAGATGATGCCGGAACAGGAAGAACAGAAGAGAAGAGTACAGAGCCCCGAGAAATCCCCCACAACCCCAACTTAAGTGACATTTTTACATTCTGGAGACGTCAAATGTAGAGGGGGGAATGAGAAGTAAACACCGAAATTCGCCAAATTTCGTTCCAACAAAAGAAAACCAAAGTCCTTCTGAAGCGAGCTCCAAACGGAGGCTGCTTCTTTCCACCATCTCCTCCGAAGTCTCTAAAATTACCTGCGAGGCCTTGAACCGGGAGAACCTGAACTCGATCTTCTCCCGTGTCTTCCCGGACCTGTGCCTGTGCAACTTGAACATCCTCCTCCCTCCCCCTCCTCACAATCTTCCCCGCTCTTACCCGACCCCCTGGGGAGATCTACCTGGGCCGCCCCGGCGCGGAGAAGGCGGAGGAGGAGCCGAAGCACCAGTAGATGCCTTGCGCACTCACCTCGTGTGTGTGTGTGTGTGTCTCCCCGCGCAACACAGCACAGCATTGGACAGGTAGCTTTTACAAGGAGACAGGCCTTTTAATTTCCCCTTATTCCCATCTCTCGGTACGATCCTTCTCTCTCTCTCATAGAGACAGAGAGAGAGAGAGAGAGAACAGAAATCTGGACACCGCCGGGTACCCGAAGAACAAAAATAGAAGGAAACTATTTATTTATTTGGTTATTTTGCGTATGACGTTAGCGGAAGACCCGAAAAGAGGGGACGTCGAGGGGATTGCCGCGTTGTAGATCGCGTCACCTCCTTTGATCGGTGACCGTTATTAATTCTAGGTTTTTACAGCTGTATCCCTATACTCTATAACTTATTAGCACAATATATTTGTTTGGGTGCTTTATACGGAAAAAATCTTAATTTTGGAGAAAATATACATTTGTGACTTTTTAATTAACATGTGTATTAATATTTTCATAAATTTAAATTTATCAGACGATTTAGTTTCGGATACAGAGCATTTCTCCATCGACCAACGTAAAATTCAAATACCATTAATTAACTATCAACGATACCTTTTTCGACCCCTATAATATCTAATGTGATTTGGGAGTTTTGTCTAGCAGACTTGATCAAAGAGATCACCTATTAGAGATATACTTTTACATGAGAAAATTAAATATTTCATTCTTTAGATTCATTTTTATAAAGTATATGAAGCCTCGATTATATAGTCAGGTCATTTGATCTACATTTGGCATTTATTCTACCACCCGAATAGATCATTCGAATCAAGTTTCATAGATATCATACTATTTTTTGGTATTTTTTTTGGTATATCTATAATTTTGGTCCATCCAGGTTATCTCTACAATTTTAGAGCCTTCTTGTATATTTCTGCCGTTTCCGATGTTTCTAGGATATTTCTATAATTTCTTACCATTCTTAGAAATTTTTATAGTTTTCGACCCTTCCTGAGTATTTTTATAATTTTAGACCCTTCCTGAATATTTCTATAATTTTATATCCTTCCTGAGTATTTTTATAGTTTTTGACTCTTTCATAATATTTTTGTAATTTTTGATCTCTCCTGAGTATTTATCAGGGTTTGACAAACCGAGTCGGGACGGCCCGACTCGCACAACTCGGCCCGTCCCAACCACAGATCAAGATGTGGGACACAACCGGGTCGCTTCATATATTATTTTAATTTTTTATAACAAATTTAATATGTTAGCCGGTTGGTTGAGGATCTCACGGTCATCTCACGATCAACTGTGAGATCATGGGATCAAAATGCACTTTTGGCGTGTTTTTTTTTGATCGGGGCGGACAGGAAGAACGGTCCGTCAAACCTTGGTATCTATGTAGTTTCTGACCCTTCTTAAATATTTCTATAGTTTTGGACCCTTTATGAGTATTTCTACCGTTTCTGACTCTTTTAGGGTATTACTGTAATTTTAAGAACTCTTTCAGAATATTTTTGCAATTTATGATCCTTCCATGATATTTTTGCCGTTTCTGACCTTTCTTAAGTATTTCTCTACTATTGGAATCTTTTTCGAGATTATTTGAGGTTTTGAATCCTTATTGAGTTTATTTATAGTTGTAGACCCTTTCTGGATTTATTTGCAATCGTAAATTCTTTATTAATTTTATTTGAGATTTTGAACTCTTTTTGAGTTTATTTATAAGTGCCCACTCTTTTTTAGTTTATTTACAATTGTGAACTTATTCTTAGGTTTATTTGAAATTTTGAACCATTTCTGAATTTATTTGTAAGTTTTCCTTGAGTAGGGATTTGCTTGTAACTTTTAGAAATCCAAGAATATTTATGTAGCTTTAGACATTCTAAGGGTATTTTTGTAACATATGAATTGATAGAGATTTTTGTGTAATTTTAGCATGAGGCACAAATCTCTCCTTGGTGGAGTCGCGCCGGGGACAATACCCACCCTCCTTGGCGGAGGCACAAAAAGTACAAGATACTCTCGAGATTCTCTCCCTAGGCTTTCATACTTCTCGAGCTTCGATGCCCATATATGCCCCGCCTTGTTCGTCGACAAATTATGGACTTTACGAGATTTTCTCACAAAAATATGGGACAAAGTCATAATTTGAGAACTTTATCGGATATATCTATAATTATAGGACATGAGAGTTTTTTCACAATTTTGAGAGGTCATTTTCATAATTTCTGATTGGTTCATAAAATCAAGATTTGTAAATCCGTTCGTACCGGCAGTACCGATTTTTTGCCAGTACGATACGATAGCGTACCGTAGTGTACCGTTAGGTGCAAATAAGATTATATTACTTCATGAAAATTATTATAATAAAAATTGTTAAACATTTATTTGTGACTTGGTTAAGGTCTCTTTTAATTGAGATGGAGGTCAGTGGTTTGAATATCATATGTTTTGTCATTTTTGGCATCAATTTAGAAGATAATAAAGGGGAAAAAATACAAGAGTGAGCCATGAGATTCAAACCCCAAATCGCCCAAAATTGTATTTAAAATAAAATAGTTAATATATAAACCGTAACAGTTGTGTACCACAGACCGGTTATACCAGTCGACCAGTATGTGATTGGATGTGGCTAGTACCCGTACCGGATCAGTTTGTAAAACTCTGCATAAAATTACATATTTATATACCGTGAAAATAAGGAGAAAATTATATAACAAGATCTCTAGAGTCATAAAAGTAAGACCCAAGAGTATTTATAATTCATACCTTAAGCGAGCCTTTACATAACAAACACAATAACTCATCACGCTTCTAGTGTCCACCTTTAACTATCCTCCATCTGTACCTTTATGTGCATCCTCTTCACTAGACTCCCAGCGAGTATTTATAAAAGGTGGTGGGCCATTTGACCCCGACTAAGGAGTTTTAAATTTACTCGAGGTCAGTTGGCCTATTAGGTTGGCACATGACCTTTGGTAGGATTTTTTTTCCCGCCCTTTAAGGGTGCAATCGAGGTCATTTGGCCCTAAATACATGGGAATTGGCCCCGATTAACCGTGGATGAGAGATTGACCCTAGTTGTTAGGTGACCCCAGTGATGGATGGGGGATTGACCTCGGTAATAGACGGGGACCATTTTGTGCCCCAGATGACAAAAGGGAGAATTGCATAGTTCACGTTCACAAAGGTGGGTGAAGAATCACTTAAGTTTAACACATCAAAGAGAGGTGACCATAACTCACGGGGGGGACTTTAAGAGGGGTGACCAGACCCTCCATCTATTTTCTTTGCATGGCCAATTCACCCTGGTATTAGATGGGCGGCTCTATGGTCGAATGCACCCTGATGACCCCGAATGACTCCGAACAGGTTCACCAAGGGTCAAACACACCCTGATAAATCTCGAATGACCCCGAGCATGTTCACCCGGGATCGAGTCCACACTACTTGACCCAAGTTAAGAGAGGAACATGATCCTCCTTTTTCACCCCATTTCAGGCCTTCGTTGGGCCCTAGTTTTGACCTTAAGTCGACCCCGGTTAACAAGGAACTAGACCCCCCTCTCCACCCCGATTAAGGCCCTCCGCTGGGCCCTCCATTTGACCCTGGTTAAGGTCCTTCTTGGCCCCTATTTTCACCTCATTTAGGGCGTCTTTGATACCCGAGTAGGCGGGTGTCTTAATCGACCTCAAAAGGTCGATTGAGATACTCGACCCCGGTTACCGGGTTTATGTGAGGGGGAGGGCGAGCGGAGGTGGGGCCCATCGGTTAGCCGGTGTCGGCTAATCAAGGGACCAAGCCGTTGTCAAAGACGCTCTTAAGGTATAAAATTTGACGAGAGAAGAGGGGTTTTGACCCCAAGTAAGCTCCCCCATTTTTATTTTTTTTCTTGGGCAAAAATTTTAGCTCCAACACTACATTATCAAAAATACCGTTAATACTTCCAAATAATTCCCGTTGTGCACCACCGCTTCTCATGCCCATCAACTGTGATGTCTCAATAAATATAAAAAAAATAAAAGATATTATTAAGAACCATGTGGTCTTGTCAAGTGTCCATAACGTCTAAATACAAAAAAAAGATGCTATGGAAATCGTTAATAAGTACAAAAAAAACAAAACATATTCTTAAGAACCATGTGATCTTATCAACTGTCCATAGCGCCTAGCTTGATGGTAATTTGGTCATCTCAACATTCAAAGTCATGATAAGAGCATGACTACGATTATTTGGAAATTTTCAGGGCTATTTTTGACAACTGATGAAAAGGCAGAGATATCAATACAATTTCATATCGTAGAATGGTATGCATGCAAAAATCCCATTAGATTATTGATAAGTTGGTAACCCGTGGGAGTTACCCTTTGCCGGGCTTTACAAGGGAGCAGGAGGCGGAGGAACAAAGGAAGCCGGCTTTGTAAGGTAAGTGAAAAGAAGGGGAAGTGGGGCACGGCGTTTGAGTGCAAAAGACTTGGCTTCGGCCGGCTTCCGCACCGCCCATGGAGCCGGCGTGTGTGGAGAAGGGAGATGGGAAGTGGCCCAAGAAGAGAGAGAGAGAGATATATATATATATATAGAGGTTCTCTCTTTTTATATTATCTTATTTGTTCTTTGGATTCTACTCGAGGGGAATCATGGGTAGGACTGTCAATGGATCGGATCCAGGTCGAGTTTAAGTCGGTCATGTTCGGGTCTGATTTATCAATATTAAAGCTCGAGTTTGACTCGGACTCAGAGTTTTGTCGGGCTGGGTCCGATATTATTAAAAAATTATAAAGTTTGACTAAAGTTTGATCTTGTCTCACAACTTAAATAAAAATAAAAATAAATAAATTTAATAATATAAAATTTATAATCTCACTAAATTAATTAAAGTTTTGATATTAATTACATAATTTGTATGAAAATAGAGTTTTAAAATTTTAAATTAAGTAAAATAATATAATTTTAATTAAATAGTTTTTAAAATTTGAAGGAAGGAAAAAAATAAGAGAACGGGCCGGGCCGGCCCGCGGACCGAACTTAAAGCCCGAGCCCGACCCGTGGGCCTAGTCGGACCGAGCTTTTAGACCCGACTAAAAACTCACGGGCCAAAAAAGGTCTTGCAGCCTGGTCCGAAATCGGACAAGGCCCACGGATATGTCGGACCGACCCGACTCATTGACAACCCTAATCATGAGTTCTTTGTACCATTCAAAATGGAAAGAATCCACTTCTCCTTTTTTTTTTATGTTCACCATTTTTTTAGGCCACCTTTGATACTGGGGTAGGAAAGCGCATTCGACCCTCTATCCGACCCCATTTAATTAAGAGTGTTGTGTGTGAGAGACGTCGGTGAGACTCACGTGTTCTCTCTTATCGGGTAGTACATTTCAGTTATCATACCCCGGTATCAAAGTGGGGCTTAGTGTATTTACACATAAGTTGCATGAAATGCTCGAGGCTTTTTGAGTGTCTCCCAACCTCTCCACTATCTGTTTTAATATAATTATATTTTTGATTCCATAATATAATTCTCTTCCTTCTTTGTCATGCAGTTTTGAGTGAGACAGGCTTCCTGATTTTAGTATAAATATATGTTAACTTAAGATGATTTTGATAACCGAATAAGAGCAGGTGAGTTTTTCTACTTACCTACCCTTAAGTACTCTTAACCGAGTTTACTAATAGGGTTATCGTACCTAATGTCATTTAAGGTTAAAATTCTTATTCGAGAGTTAACTCGTTCGATCGTCTCACATTTAATACTCTATTTGACCGTAATTAAGATGATTAATAAATTAAAAATCTGAGAACCCAAAGAACAAGACACTCAGAGCCCACACAGATTAGCAGAGCCCACCTAATTTATTCTAACCTGTTATAAAGTCGTCATTAGATCGTTAAGTTTCTCTTCTAATGGATGCTCAAACCATGCTTAATTGCAAGAGAGATCAAATAACCGATCGCCAATCCGTGAGTTTGGTCTGAATCTGACGTGACTTTTCACGTACTTAATAGTACGGACGTGGCCGCTGAGTTGTCTTGCATGTCTGTGTACGTAACGGGCAACACAAGATTAAACCTTGGGTGGTCAAAGGCCTTCCAAGGTGGGCCCCGCTGACCCACCCACTGCATCGTCCGACTCACACCACCAACCTTACGGAAAGCCCAGCTACCCTCCCTACAAAGAGGTGAGGCACAAGTTTCGTGAGTGCCCAATAGGAGCGCGGTCTGATTCGTATGTGGACCCCACTTGTTAGATTTCAGCGGCCATAAAGGAGCACTTTGTCTCACACGGGATGTGCGGCGCACACTCGACTGTGATTGCTCCGTATAGACGAATGTGATCTGTGACGAATCGAAACTAGATGCACCTTTGAGTATGGTTTGATTTATGTACGCAGACGTGAACAATGATGAAACTAAAATTAGACACTCACTTAACTGCGATCGATCCATGTGATCAGATATGACAGAACGAGATTTAGATATACGGCGTGTGTAACAATTATTTCTCTTCGTACCCATCAACCCCAAATTGATTGGGTGATGATGTCCGTCCGTTCACCAACTTTGGGAGCCGGGCCCAATGGGCCCATCATGGGGCCCGAGCCAACATCATCAGGGGGATGACCGTGGGTAACGTGAAGTCTGTGACCATATGAATCACGAGACTCCTGCGTGCGAATTTTTTGTTCCCCATCTTCGTGTTACCCCCTCGTCTAATACCATGATTAGGTGATCAGATGTGCAATGAGTGAAGGCATTTCTACGAGCACGCAACGGGGATTATCATTTATAACTTGTAAGCGAGATTCTGTGTAAAGCTAGCAATGCCACCCACCCGCTTGGTTGGCAATCGACATCTTTCGGAATGTTAAGACATCGTTTGGTTGGGATAAGAGGGGAATTCTAACAGTTGAAATTCTCTACATAATTCGGAGTCCAATCAAATGTTGTCAAGAAATCTTGACTTGTGCACTCGACGGATTCTCTGAGGTGAGTGGGTGTATACACAAGAAATTTAAAAATTTTAAATCGACGAAAGCTTCGGGGAGGAAGCTTCTGGGGCGGAAGTGTGAATTCTGACAGTGCATTTTCAGAAACACCTCCACCCTCACCCGCCGGAAGTTGTTGTTGCACTCTCCCTCCCCCCTCGGCCCAAGGCTCGCTCGCTGGTCATCGTCGTCATCCACTCTGCCCCCTGTTCCGATAGTCACCCGCCTCACCGGGTCCCCCCTTCCACCCGCAAAGGATGTCGACCACCCTCGCCGTTTCCCCTCCCCTGTGTTAGCACGTGGCCAACAAATGGATGTGGCACCGAAAGTGAAGTGCCCGTTGGGAGACACTCACCGTGATTTTCGGATCTGTGGGATGGGTGCACAGTAGACGGTGGGACAGAGGGGAGGTGGGTGAAGCACCCTATAAACAAGAGATGGGGATACCCATCAGAAGACACAAAGATCGACAGATTTCAGAAGAATACCTATCTCGCCGGAGTCCCTAAACCGTTCCCACAAGGACTCCCCTCGGAGTCGACACAACACTGGTATGATTCAGAGCATTGTCGATCCCACGTTACCGCCGCGCCCTGTCCGTCAAGCAGCGCCGCCCCCCTTCCCGGTTGCTCTGCCCCGTGCGCTGCTCTGCCCCCCTTGTCTCAGATCTGCCACCGCAGCCCCTTCTGAACCGCATGCGCAACTCAACGCTACTGCCGCCCTCATCGCCTGTGCCACCGCCGCGTCTACCGCGTCCGCTGCGGCCGCCGCTACTGTCCAACGAGATCCGCCGCCGGGCTCCAGCATCGTCGTTGCCGTCACCTCCACTCTGCCGCCGACGACGCGAACTCCGCTGCAGCTGCCACCGCTGCTATAGCCGATCCCTCAGACCCTGCCCCAACCGCCGCTCTCGCAGACGCCGCTATCGCTGGCTGTAGCCCTCATCGCTGCCCCAGTGCTACTGCTGCCGTCGCGCCCGTCGATCGCCGCTGCCTGCCTCCGTCGACGCCGACGCTGTCGCGCTGGCCCACCCGTGGCTCCACCAACCCACTGTTGCCCCGCCGCGTGCCGACGACCCTGCCGCTGCCCACCGGAGCCGCCCGAGAGCTACCATCGTTGCCCTGCGTTGCGGCTCCGCCCACCTCCGCCAGCACCGCTGCTTGCCTCGCTGTCGGACCATCGACGGCCGTCTGCCGCTGCCCCCTTCGGCTCGCCACCGCTGAATATCGCCAACTGCCGCTGTCTGCTGCCAGCAAAACGCCCCCAGCAACACCAGCCCGTAGCTCCCGCCCGTCTACTCCGCTTCCGTGTAAGTGAGAGCGAGGTGAGAAGGGAAAAGAGGTTAGTGGCCCCCCTTCCTTTTATTTGCATAATAAAAGGTGAAAGTTTGTGGTTCACGTGAATAAGTCTGCTATGTGTCTGACACTCGATAGACAAGACAGATTAATACATATAAAATATGTATATAAAATAAATTTTTATTATTTCTGTACAATATCGTTACAGCAATATATTAACATCACATAGGTGGGCATAAACCAAGTTATTTATATACACGTCATTTTGCTTAGTATTATTTGCATATACATTGTGTTCATGTATATTCTGTCCATAAATATTTGAGTTCATAAAAAAAATATATAGATAATTATTCATGCTATTAGGGGTTGATACATAATTAAATACATACATTAAATGATGTTTGTCATTTAGTGATTAAAAAAAATTTGGACATGATATTTTTACATGTTTAGTTACTTTTGTTGATTAGTTATTTTTGATCACAAATTAATCAAGACAAAACAAAATTCAAACCCCTCACAAATAAATGGCAGAATTAATCAACGTAAATTTTAGCTTAATTTTTGTTAGCATGTTTAGGCTTATTAAATTAAGCTATCTAATTTTCATATTCATTTTAATCGGAATGGCCAATAAGCTCATTGCTTCGGAGCTGGCAAAGTTAGACAAATTTAATGGAACCAACTTTGACACGTGGCACCGGAAAATCCGATATGCCTTTATCCATGATAACATAGAACATGTCATTGACACCAATGCTCCATAAGTTATTGAAACATCCGCGGAAGTGGAAAAGAAAAAACGGGAGCAATGGTTAATAGATGACAAAAGGCTAAGAGCCTAATGCTCATGTTCATGGAGGATAATTTAATAAAGTTTTTCGAAACATATAAAACCTCCAATGAAATGTGAAAAGCTATCAAAGAGAAGTATGACACCAAAATAGAGGTTAATACTCAACTCTTATTGCATCGTTACAACACATGTAAGATGCAGGAAAGTGATAGCGTAGTTGAGCATGTAAACAAAATGATTGTCATGGCTAAGGAGCTATCGACTGTTGGAATCGAAATTCCAGATAGGATGCAAGTGGCGACTATATTGAATAGTTTGCCAGCATCATTAGACATGGCTGCCACAATTTTGAGAATGAGTGGTTCCATTATAAGTGTCACAGATTTGCCAGCTCGGTTAGCAATTGAGCAAGACATAATGGCCAGGAGAAAAGAACTAGAAGTGCACCTACATGAGGCAAATGATGTACACCGGAAGTCCACCGGCCAGAATCGTCCACTCGGAGCACAAATGCTCAAGTTTAAGGGCAACAAGTTTCAGGGTAAAGGAAAGAAAGTTCCTCGTGGTGCTTGCTACTCATGTGGGAAATTTGGCCACTTTATAGTAAATTGTCCCCAAAAGTAAGGTAATGAGGGTGGAAACAAACACCCAGAAAATAGAAGAGCTGGAAAGAGAGAATTCATCGGCGTCACGGAGTGCAATGCCGCCATGACCGACTCAAATGAATGGTGGGTCGATTCTGGAGCCACTCGTCACATTGCAAAGACGAAGAAGGGGCTGGTGATGCTGAACAAGCTCAAGGCAGGAGAACATAGGATATACATGAGTAACAACACCTATCTGGATGTAGAAGGTGTTGGTAAATATAGGCTGGATCTTGGGGATAACATCATGGTCCTCAAGGATGTATTCTATGCACCTGGAATTCGGCGGAATCTAATCTCTGTACCGGCCTTGATGAAAAATGGCCTAGAAGTGCGTTTCTACAACAACTGAGTGTCAATAGGGAAAGATAGGAAAGTATTTGCCATGGGGAGGTTTGTCCCCGAACATGATTTATTCTGTATCCCTGTAATTGACACTGCGAATAATAATATTGAAATTTCTGAGTATTCCTTGTGTTCTTTATTGGAATGTGATCTATGGAATTTTAGATTGGGACATCCCGAAAAATCTAAAATGGAACAAATGATAAAGATGGGCCTACTGTCGGGTTTGTCAAAGGTGGAATTAACACCTTGTGAACATTGTTTAGTAGGAAAAATGACTAAAAAACCCTTCGCAGTAGGACATAGATCAAACGAATTGTTAGGGTTGGTCCACTCGGATATTTGTGGCCCCCTAAGTATAAAGACATATAACAACAAGGAATATTTCATAACCTTCATAGATGATTATTCCAGATTTACCTATGTTTATCTGATTTCTACAAAATCAGAGGTATTCGATTGCTTCCGGAAATATAGAATGGAAGTAGAAAGACAACATGGAAGGAATATTAAGGTATTAAGAACGGATAGAGGTGGGGAATATAATTCAAAGGAATTTGAGTTATATTGTCAAGAACACGGAATTAAAAGATATGTGACAATGCCTTATACGCCACAACAGAATGGTGTGGCAGAAAGAAAGAATAGAACTTTAATGAATGATGTTAGATGTATGCTGTCGCATTCATGTCTCTCTAAGAATTTATGGGGAGAGGCATTGCTTACGGTAAATCATATCTTAAATAGAATCCCCACAAAATCCGTAGAAAGTACACCTTATGAATTATGGAATGGGAGGAAACCCGATTTGAGTCATCTCAAGAAGTGGGGGTCAATTGCCCACGTTCTCATTCCGAGTCAACTTAGAGATAAGTTGGACTCAAAGACATTGAAATGTAGATTCATAGGGTATTGTGAGAAATCATCTGGTTACAGATTTTTTCATAAGGAAAAAGGGATCGTTGAATATAGGGATGCGACATTTCTAGAAAATCTAGAGGAAGAGGAATCTCTTGAAAAAGAGAAAGAACCTATGCTTGTAATAGATGATGACTATTACAATGATATCACTAAAAATGATCCGAAAATTGAGGAAGAACATCAAAATATGGAAAATGAACCAGTACCTATGAATGAAATGCAGCCTGATCAACCCGGAATTGACAACAAAAGATTGAGAACTCCACCATCATAGATGGATGATTATCATTTGTATTCCGGTGAGCCTTCATATCTGATGATAGACATGGAAGACGAAAATTACGTAGATCCCATGAATTATATAGATGCGATGAAATCACATGATACAGAATTATGGCAAGATGCCATGAATGAAGAAATTGATTCCATGAAAAGGAATTATGTATGGGAATTATGTAATCTACCAAAGAATCGAAAGGCCATAGGATGCAAATGGGTATTCAAGAAAAAGCTTCGAGCTGATGGGTCTATTGATAAATATAAGGCCTGGTTAGTTGCCAATGGGTTTACACAGAAATCAGGCATAGATTTCAAGAAATCTATTCTCCAGTGGCTAAGTTTGCATCCATAAGAATGATCTTGGCAATTGTTACATATTTTGATCTGGAGCTGCACCAGATGGATGTAAAAATAGCATTCCTTAACGGAGAGTTGAAGGAAGACATCTATATGCAACAACCTGATGGATTTCAGGTGGAAGGCCAAGAGGAAAAGGTATGCAAGTTAAAGAAATCAATATATGGTTTAAAACAATCTTCTAGACACTGGTATCTCAAATTCCACGAAGTAGTTGTCCAACTAAGGTTTATTTCAAACAAGTTAGATAACTATGTGTATGTCATGAATAGTGGGAGTAAATATATCATGTTATCCCTGTATATGGATGATATTTTACTCGCCAGTAATGACATAGAAATATTGAATAAAGTCAAATTTGAACTTAGTAGAAAGTTTGAGATGAAGGACATGGGTGAGACATCCTATGTTCTTGGTGTACAAATCCTAAGGGATAGAAAGTCTAGAATGTTGAGTATAAACCAGGAAAAATATTTGAGGTCTGTACTCAAGAGATTCGGAATGCAGAATAGCAATCCGACACCTACGCCATTAGTCCATCAGAAACGGTTGTGTAAGGGTCAATGCCCCGGAGAGGGACAAGAGCCGCTCATGGTGCCGTATGCACAAACAGTCGGAAGGTTGATGTATGCAATGATGTGTACAAGACCGGACTTGGCATACCCAGTCAGTTTGGTAAGTAGATACCAAAGCAATCCTTGTCCAGCACATTGGGAAGCTATTAAAAGGATTTTGAAATATCTGAGAGGAACTTTGCACCACAGTCTTGTTTATCAAGCCGATACGCTTGAGGTTCTCGGATATTCGGATGCAGACTTTGGAGGAGATAAAGATGACGGAAAGTCTACGTCGGGACATTTGTTCATCACTGGTGGTACTGCTATTTCTTGGGGAAGCAAGAAACAAAGGGTGTGTTGCTCGATACACATAGGAAGCTAAGTACGTTGCATGTAGTACAGCTGCTACTCATGCAGTTTGGATCAGAAGATTCTTGAACGATTTGAATCTCAACTTGGTAGATGGACCAATTGAGATGTATTGTGATAATCAGGCGGCTATTAGCCTGATTAACAGTGGAGCAAACAGTTCAAGAGGAAAACATATTGAAGTACAATATCACTATATTTGAGATATTGTACAGAAAGGGGAAATAAAAGTGATTTATGTTCCCACAAGTGATATGATTGCTGATCCATTGACGAAAAGTATCTCAGCAGAAAATTTCATTAAGCATGTTGACTTAATGGGGCTTAAGAATATATAAGTCAGAAAGAAATATTTTCATATATAATAAAAATAATGATACCTCTGACGGATAATGGGAGTGTATCGGAAATACTACTCATGGATAATGAGAGTATAGCAGGGATGGTGAGTGGAAACACTACTCACGGATAGTGGGAGTGATTTAGAAGAAATATTATACCACCCACGGACAGTGGGGATATAATAGTTTGTTGGCCAAGTGGGAGATGTTAGCACGTGGCCAACAAATGGATGTGACACCGAAAGTGAAGTGCCCGTTGGGAGACACTCACCGTGATTTTCGGATCTGTGGGATGGGTGCACAGTAGATGGTGGGACAGAGGGGAGGTAGGTGAAGCACCCTATAAACAAGAGATGTTGATACCCATCAGAAGACACAGAGATTGACAGATCTCAGAAGAATACCTATCTCGCCGGAGTCCCTAAACCGTTCCCACAAGGACTCCCCTCGGAGTCGACACAACACCCTGAGCCCTCTGTTCCCGCCGGAGTCTCACCTACGTCGCCCCACCCAGATACAGAGGATGATAAATAGCAACGCGGACTCACCAAATTTGAATTGTTACGTTGCCATGCTATTTGCTACAGTATTATTGTATCAGTCTCAAAGCACGGTTCATTTAAACAAAGCGATTAAATGAGGGGTAAAAAGTAATTGGACTCTTCGCGTTCAAAAGTTTCTCATCCCACCCAAAACGATCTCATCTCACTTAATTGAGATTTTAAAAATTTTAAAAATATCTTTGACATGTTATACATTGTACGAAAATATGAATTTTGAAAATTTTCAACGCATTTCCAAACACAACCTGACTTTTAGGTCCGTTGTGGAACGGAGCACGATGGTTCTTCCGGAGTTTAACTTCAATTCAATTGGATTTATTTAAATTGACGTAATGGAATGCTTGAAAGTAAATTGTTTAGGCGGATCCCATTAAACTAGGATTAATAAGTTCTTTCGTTAATAGGAAAGATGATACCTCTTGATCTTGATATTGCGTGGGATTTGAGCTTAGGTCGTGATGGTGTGGCCATCAGACCACGTACTTCACAATGGAATGTGAGGGTAAGAAGTTAAACTTACATCCAAATTCATGGTATTTTTTAATATCAAGTTAGTGTTCCTAGTTGTGATTAGATAATTTCTTCCCACAAACATTTTCTCTAGTTGAAACTAATCATGGTTAGATATTTTTACATGGATATGAGATGAAATTAAAAAAATTCGTCAAATATTTAGGTCATTATAAGTATTAGATCTAGGCGACCATAGGTAGGTGTTACATGGTTTATGATGTTGATGCTGATGTTGATGCAACCTCGAAGATACACACTGAGGCTGCGTTTGGTGCATAGTTTGCATTTTAGATTATAATGAAATGTTACTTTTCTGACACCATGTCTGATAGTACAGATTTTGCAGAATGCAAAATCGCATTTGGGAGTGTATAAGATGAGAGAAAATGTAGCAGTGCTTTTTCTTGGGTGACGTAAAGTGTGACATTATTTTTTACGAAAATAACCCTGGTGTGAATTAGGGACAGTCTATTTTTTGGTGGGCACAACAGTCATTTACCTTTAAAATCTACAAAAGTGGCCAATAAGTTGGGTGTGAGTTGATTTTGGTGAAAAGTAAGAGAGAGACGATGTCAAGTCTTTCTCTCTCCTCCTGCCCAAAATCCAACACACATGGAAACCGAGGCAAGTTTGGCACATTTGAATGGGATTAATTTTTTTTAAGATTTCCAATGATTAAAAGCTCATAATCTATTATCTAACGTGTTCTCAAACGCTGCCTAAATCTAAAGATCAGGCGTCAGGTGGTCACCAAAATGTGGTTGAGTTAGGTCAAATGTGACGCTCTCTTAGATGGAACTAAACATGTTGTGGTCAAACATAGAACCAATGTTTCACTTCTTCACTAGACTAAGACAAGGATGACAAATATTTTTGGACTTTTTGTTCTTCTACACGTAAAGTTATAAGGCCCCTTTAAAATCGGGGTAGAATGGCATATTCGTATCTCTGGGCGTGAATACGTCACCTGATCCTGAGTAAACATCATTGAGTGTGAGAGAAGTGGATGAGACCCACATTTCTCTCTCCCCGATTTACTTACCTTATTCTATTTTCAAACATGGCCTAAAGATTTTTGCATATACTCTTGTAAATATATGTTTTTACAAAGAAACTGTTCATTTAGATCTATTATCATAGATACCCCCCTCTCCCCCTCCAAGGGCGCACCGCTTCACCGCCGCCATCCTCTAGGAGCACGCAACGATCGAAGCACATGAAAAAGATTCTCTCTCTAAAATTTTCTAGAGAGAGAAGCTCCTGCTTATTTCCTTCTCGGATTTAGCCATGGCCGCCCCCCCTCTCTCCTTCTCGGCCTCAGCCATAGCAACTCTCTCCTCCACCCTCGCAACCTCCCAACCACCTTTGCATATTGTACCTTCCTTCGAAGAAGATCGTGTCGACTGTAATGTCATATTCTCCGGCTATTATTTCATGAACTAATGCCACTCCATGCAACACGTCCAGCTACGCGTGTGTAATTTGGGTGCCGTGATCTACTCCACCGAGGTGGGGGTAGAGGGGGAGGGGGCCGCCCAAGTGGAGAGAGAGGGGGTGTCCACCGGGGTGGGGGGAGAGGGGGGCATCTGGGTGGGGGGAGAGGATCGTAGAGGTGGGGGAAGAGGGGGTTTGTTAGGATGGAGGGGGGGGAGGGATGGTCTCTCTCTCTCTCTATGTGAGTGTGTGTTGGGGGGGGGGCACTCTCTATGTGTGTGTGTGGGGGGGGGGGTAATATATTCTCAAAATTTTCGCTAGGTTTTTACAGTTTCAGAACCACAGATGTGTAATTGCAGTTATTTGGAATGCATCAAAGGTACTTGTGACAATACGTCTAAATGAGAGGTCTATTTACAAAAATAGACATTTATAGGGATATATATATGTGTGTAAACAAATCCAAACTATATTATTCTGTATAGCATCATCATGAATCAGTAATAGGTCGAGGATGTCTGTAACATTAGCTCTATGCTATTTTTTTTCCTAATCTTGAGCACAAAAAGTTCTTTAAAGAGAGTTGTCCTTACTCAGTAGAATGAACGCTCGTTGTGGCCTGTTTTGTATTCTTCCGGGTGTAGTAATGGGCCTGACGAAAGTTCAGCACCAAATCTAGCCCAACCCAATTTCTTAGTTCACGCTGGCCCAGGCTGGGTTGGCCCGTGGGATGCCTCGCTAACTCCCGTCCTCCTCCGCACCAAATAATTTGGGATTATTCTCTTGGATTATACTGTGGTCAATGGGATCTCCGGGGCCTCTTGGGATCTAACCCTCGCCTGCTTGGCTGCTTCAGAGATGGCCTTAATAAACCTTTCTCACCCCAATGTAATAATGGCGCATGTGCCCCTTTTTCACCCTCGAGAGCCGCGTTCGCCCCCCTCCTCTTGATCGTCCGTGGCCTTTCCCTCTTCCCAAGCTCACCCACCACCACTTTGCCTCCTCGAACGTCATGGTCGACAGCGACGTACGGAAACTCAACACGTGTGTCTCCGACTTCACCCTGCTCCAACTCTTGGCCAGCAAGGGCATCTTGCTCTCCTCCCTTCCCCTGACTTCGCCCTTTAGACAATCACCACTGTCGCCCTTGTCGCCCCTCTCTCTCATTTGCTGCCTCAAGAAGGTCGCCATGGCCGCCGCATCTTCTCCCCCCCATTGCAGCCATAAGAAGGAGCCACCGCCTACTCTGCCTTCCCATTCCCCTCTTTCCCTCGACCCTAGAAGCCCTAGGGAAGCCGCCACCACCAAGGTTTTTTTCCGCCTTGCCACCGTTGTCGTCGAGGCTGCATCACGCCAACCCTACTGTAGCGCCACCTGTCGTCTCCCTCCCCCCTCTTCGCATTCCCCTTCCACTTGCTACCTATTAGCACTCTTTGACCATCGTCTTTGGAGCACCATTGCTCTCCCCTCTAAGTGTCACAAGTAGAGCTGTCCAACAAGGCTGACCTTGCAGATCTGCTATTGGACATCACCAAGCCCCGCCTATGCCAACGCCCTCTTCCACCTTCTATCTCTCTCTCTCTCTCTCCATGTGTGTGCGTGTTTTCTCTCCTCTCTTCTCTCAATCTTCTTCTCTCTCTCCTTTTTACGATAGAGTCACAAAAATATTTTCTTAAAAAATAAAATAATAAAAAGATAAAATTAGAAAAATATTTTTTGAAAAGCAAAAAAAGAGAAAAAAAACAAACAAAAGAGAAAAAAATCTCGGATCCTCCCTTGTCCCGTGCCATATTTGACGTGCGTCTCCCCCTTCACCATTCAAAGTCATAGGTAAATAAGTGAAAAGGGAGGAAAATATATGGCAATTCAGTAACCATTGTTACCTGGTTAACTTAAAACCTATCAAAACATACTGGATTAGAAATAGTTTAATCCACCTCTTTAATTTCGGGTTAACTCCTCCTTATCAAAACAAAAGTGAATTAACTCTAAGACATGGGTTGAGATATTCACCTTTTAATTTAATCCTCTGCCAAATTAAGTGGTACATAGTGTACGATTAATCAGGTGCAACCCTTTTATTAAAAGATAAAGAATGATGCTCAGGTGAGAGGACAAATGAGGTAGCCCTTTTAGATTGCAAAATGGGATGCCTGGGATGCTGCTATTGGTTTAACATATGCATTCTATTTTCAAAGGTTGGAGCAGCTTTTATTATGACCTTGTCACGTTATATTGCAATTTGATCATGGACATGCAAAATCGTCAATCAGAGAGAGCTTCTAATTATGCAAAAGCGTTGCCTTATCATGCTGTTTTTAGAAGTAAAGGAAATTCTATCGATCGATATTGTGAGTTTGACGAATTTGTGATGTACCGTGAGAGAGAGTTAAGGTCCTCTTTGATAGTTAGATATATACGTTAATTTAGTTGAGTTATCCTCTGATCATATTTATCAAAATAAGTGGATTTTAATCTAATAACTAGCTATAATTTGATTATACTTAGAATAGAGAGCGCAAAATAAGGGTATTTTAATAAATTTGAAACAAGGGATAAAAATTGAAATAGGTAAACGTGAGCTTCCTATTTTAAACTGAAGTTTGCAGTATCGACGATTCGTATCGATTCGATCTAACTCATATATGATACGTTATGATCTTAATTGATACAGATTCGGACCTAACTCAAAGATTCTTAAGCCGTCTCGATCTAACTCAGATACGATACAATATAATCGACTTAGTACGAGTCATAGTAATATGACAAATAATATTCTAGAGCGAAATAAAATTTGACCCTTGGGGTCTCTTTTTGGCGAAGGACCTTTGGGGTGGAATAAATTGGATATTCCATGGTAGCATTTTCCTATCCGGACAACTCATTTCAAGCTCGACGATGATAAAAACAAGATATTAAAATTTTAGCCTATCCTCTATTTTACTAAGTCGACTATTAAAGAGGGTCTAATTAATATTTTTATAAAAATATAAAGATATATTATCGTAAAAGATACTCCATCCGAAGGTAAGGCTATCTTGCACGCCTCTTGTATTGGTCAGTCTTTAGGTTACGTTTGGGAAGATTTTTGTGGGATAATTCTTGACCTCAAATTGTTTACTGAAAAATTGAAATAAATAAATGAAAGGCACATCAATTTTTTTAAAAATAAATTTTTAAAATGCAAAGGGAGATAATAATAAGAAATTTCACTTTTTAAAAACTAAGGAATAGACTCTAAAGAAAATTATTATATCTCTAAAAACTTAAAAAAAATTAAACCCACTATGTTTGTCACACGCGGTCTTCCTATCCAATTTTCCCTTCCGCGACGGCTCGGTGCCGCGAACATTTGTTGGGCCGCTCACCCAAACCCCGACGGTCGCGGAGGGCAAATGAAGGGGGATATGAAGAAACCACATATAATAAGAGGTTTAATACTAGCTCAAAGTTTGACAGTTACAAGGCTGCAGAGGGATTATGCCAAACGGCCAGAGTATCATTTATTTAGTCACATATTTACTATATTTGTTCTGACATTTGAAAATTGAGAAGTGCTCGGTGCTCGCCCCGGATGGTTACTCGCACCCGCCCTCGTGTGGTCAATCTCATCTGAGATGGATAACTGTTCGGGACTAATATTAAACTTTTCCCTTGAAAATTATAACAAGTACAACTACTTAAGTTCGATACTTTTACTTTGACACGTTATCACAATTGTTTGATCTTAAAATTAGATGATAGAGATAAATATGAAAATTAAGACGACAAAAAGAGCATTACAAAAGAGTAAAACTTTACGCAATAGTCGATAATTACACTCCGGGTGTTACACGTGTAGTATATTTTTAATTTTTTTAGTGACTCTGACATCAAATTAGTTTGGTGTGTTGGTCACATCATCGTGACGTGGAGACTACGCAAAAATAAAACTCCAATCTTGTGATCTATAGTGAAACTGAGTCAATTTCACTATTTATAAAGAGATTTTTTTGTATGTGGCTCTCACGCCACGTCATCTGGTGATGTGATTAGCACATCAAATTAACTTGACATGGGAGTCATTAAAAAAAATCAATAATAGATAGTGTTGCATGTGTAACACCCCCGGATGTAATTATCTGAGATATTGTACAAAGCTTTACTCATCACAAAAACTCCACATGCACTGAATGGCGTACTATCTGTTGAGATCTAGTCTCGGATAATATGTGGACGTCTCCCTCCTAATTTATTTAGAATTCTCTCAATTGAATACCTAAGTTTTGGGTTAGAATTTGGATCTATAACATGGTATCAAAGTTGGGCTTTCTCATTTGGCCCGCCCCATCTATTCAATTACACCATTCCAAGTTCAATGTAAGACGAGTTGTTGAGATTTAGTCTCACATTGGATAATTTGTGGGGGGGGGGTTGAGATTTAGTCTCACGTTAGATAATCTGTGATGTCTCCCTCCTTATCTGTTGAGAATTATCTCAACTCAAGGGGGTAGGGAAGGGAGCACATGGACGGTCTCAAGGGTGACCAAGAACGATTTTTTGACAATCACATGGAGTGAGCTGGAAGTCGTGGAGGTGGCGAATGTAGGGTGTGTCATGGCGGATGGGGTGATCCTCCGGACGGTTAAGTGGGGGCTAGCTCGGGGAATATTCCCAGACCCTCGACAGTGAAGGGTTCAACTACTCTTGTCTGATGTCCCGCTCATGCTCTGTGTTGAAATGGGAGCTGGCTTCATCGTCAACTGCTTCAGAGCAACTATGGAGGGGCCGATTAGCATCCTCGCCAGTGGGGAGAGGATAAGGATGGAGGTCATGGCCAGGGTCACAAGCAAGCTTGAGGGAGGTTCTAGTGGTCGTGATCGTTGATGTCATCATCAGCTATCAGTGCACATCGATCTTCGACAGGTGGTGTTGAGAGAGACTGCAGGGGCTACTTTCGTCGGATAAGAGAGGTCAATAGTGGGTAGGAGTTCAAATTTTAACCACTTGCTCACTATTTTGTCGATCGCCCATTTTTGGCTAGGCCGACTATTCGTGTTCGACCTCTTGAGCTGGCTAGGGAGAACGTGCAGTCTGTGGATCTATCGGTGGGCCGGCTTCAAGCTGTGGGCCGTGATGACAAGTGGATTGCGCCACCGGGCTACTTTAAAGTGGGCGCATCTTCTTTCGACCTAGAACTTGTCCCGCCCACCCTTGACTTACCCAGTGAATTCGAGAAGGGCGAGGTTAACAGGTCCGAAAGACCTGGGAAGGGTCGTCTTCCCCACCCGATAGAGGCCACTATTGGCCTCACGCAAGCCTAGCCAGAGCTGTCCAAGGGAGTGCACGTGTCAGCGGTCACCGACGTCCACCCTTCTTCGTCACAACCGACAGAGTTTAGGGGGGCGGCCATCTTGGCCCGTGCAAGGCAGATCGAGGGGAGTTCGAGGTGAGGATGGTGAACCCCTCGCCATCCTTGCCCTTACAGGGGGCTGACCCTCTAATGTTTTTGTTATTGAAAGAACTCCAACCTCAAATGCTACTGCTTGAGGATGGGAGGGAGGCAAGATGTGGGCCCACCAATACTGGCTCTGGTCCTACAGGAGACCTCTAATGGGGGCGGGCCTACTAGAAACTTGGTACTCGGTGCCGAGGGAGGGTGGACGGGGACCCCAAGATAGGCGGCAACATCATCCCATGGCCTTCTTTTCCTTCATTGTAGGGCTATCATGGGTCTCTTCAGTAGACTAGTGCAAGGCACTGGCGTAGGCGCTGTGCGGCTGGTTAAAGGAAGACATGGGCGAGGTTGAGAAAGAGGCGTTGAAGCTCAGAGGCTACTACAGTCGACCTTGGAAAGCCAAGTCAAGATGATGGTAAAGTGATTTTTGTTACTATGGATATATGTCTGATGAATGTTGAGCCTTACGGGCCTATGAGATCAGGAAGTGGAGGTGGTAGTGAAGTGGGGGAAGAGGATCGAGGCACTACCCTCTCTCTCTTTCCTATTCGAAGAGCATTTCGAACAGGCACCTCAGGTGGAAGGTGGGGATTTGCAGTGTCTTCTGATGCTGGAATCATCTCTGCAGTGCACCTCGATGTCCCACGGTGGTCTAGTGGCAGAGACGGAGGCGATAGTTGTACTTTTGGAAGGATTATGCAAGCAGGAGATATTAGCCTTACCCCTGCCCCCTAGGGAGTCGAAAAAGTTGCATGTAGCAACCTGGATTACATAAATAATATAATCTCTTGAATAAAATAAGGTTAATTTTAATATAATTGTTATAAACTAAATAAAAATTTACAATAATTGTAATAATAAATTAGACTAATATTAAAAGTCTAATTGAGAGAATAAATCCCTAAAATTCATAATGTCTTAAATCCCTAAATTCTACTTGGGTTAAATTGCTAAAACTTAAGTAATAAGGGCTAGAATCTTAATTAAATCCTAATCCGCTTAGATTTAGTCGTGCTCTTATGAAACCCTAGCCTAATTAGGGTAAACTCGTGCTAGGTGACGTTAGATTTAGATAGAGTTTAAAAATTTTGGAGTAGAAATTATCCCTTGGGGAAATAGGTTGAATTAGGACTTTTGGGTTTCTAGAATCTATAAATAGAATCCTAAAACCTTCTAGCCATCCCTAATAGTTCGTGGAAGAGACTGGAGGTTGTGCTAGGACGTGCTAGGGCGTGGATCGAGGAGGATGATCGAAAGGTTAGGCGTCTCATGTTCTTCTTCTTCTTCTTCTTCCTAAACCGATTTTAAGGTAGTTGTTCTCTCGGGCAAAACTTAAATTGATCAACCAAATATGTTAACCTGCATGTCTAGTTTGATTATATATATGCCTGCTTCCCTAATTTTGACTCATATGCATGTATTTTTAGTTCCATGGACGAGGTATCTTTGTTTTCGTGTTTTCCACCAGAACGACTTTCTACCTGAGATCGCGGCAGTCACATGGACAAGGTTATGAACATGTCCACCCGATCGACTGCGATCATGAATTTATTTTTATTTTTTTATATTTCTTTTGAAACCACGTCCGATCAACATAGCACTATTTTCTTTACGCGTCCACCGGCTTGGACACTATTTTACAAATAACGCCCAACTGACTAGACGTCAATTCTTGATGAATGCGCATGTCTAGAGAGCCACGTTAAACAAAATAGTCCCCATCTAAGACGTGATTTTCACTTAATTATGTAATTAATACTTTTAAATAGTAAAACTAAAATCACTCTAAAAATATTACTAAATTTATTAATAATTGGATCTATCTTGTTATGAACTTAACCCCAATTCTTGTCTCGATTTTCTCTTCCTTTAATCTTATGAATCCCTTCATAATCTTGCCCTATCTTCATGTTATATCTCTTCTTGAAAATTATTTAGTCGTGTTTAAAATATGAGGTATTAATTGGTTGATTAAAATTATTCCTTGCTAGTCCCTATTTTAATTATTTTTAATTATTTTAAGATCAACGTTTGATATATTATGGCCTAATTATTGTTTTATCTTGAAGATCATGTCACTCTAGTGACATATATTTACCGACATAATCTGGTTTCTGGTTTTTATCGTAAAGTCTTACTCTTGGTAAAGTTAAAACTCTCCATCGGATATTCCTTACGTCGGACTTGAACTTCTTCACTAAGATCTCCGTAAGACTTCGTGAGCCATGAATTCCCACGTAGATGCCAAACAAGTTGTACTATAAAAACTCTGGAAACCCACAAAATCTTATCTTACTGACCTGAGATGAGATTCAACTGGCCTTTGAAATCACAGAACGAAGTTCTGTTTAGTTCTGTTCAGTCTATTCTAAACGCGGGGTACCTACAAATCGCGTTTAAGTTTTCTCTCCCAGAAGGTGATGACCCGATTGATCGCATTTCAGTAGCCCTTTTGACCGTTGAAAATCGCGTCCAGATGACTAGATGCCAATTTTGAAACCGTGTCATGTTGATTGGACGTAATTTTATCACGGCCCTCATTCTCACCGTGTCCTTTCTGAATGCACCCATGACCCCAACCACGTTCAAGCCTGATTTTCATGAAACGCGCCTGTACGTTTAACCATATTTCATTAAAATTCTACAAATATGAGATTAATTGTTTTGATATGTTTTGACACGTATATTAACTTGGTTATCATCCTTATATGACTGTACCTTCCTGGTTATCTATGGAAATCAGAATTTTCTTGATATCCTAAAATTCTATACTTGGTCTCCACTCAATTGATAGTTTCTTACCATAGTCCTTGCACTTAAATAGTGCTTATTATTGTTATTTCTGGAGCATAGCTTCTTTGATTTCACTTGGCCATGACTGTTATATGAAATTATTTAGTGACTATTAAAGACTTTGGTCCGTTTAACAATCAATGCTAGTTCAACGGAATTTCTAATTATACTGGGCTCATGAGATATACTATGGTGCGGCATTGCACCAAAACTGATATCAAGATTGATCTAAACAATTCAACTGTATATGATATTATTGAACACGATATTATTCTTGTTATATGATTGACATGATTGAGTACTGATACTGATATTCTTGAGCCGAAAGGGTAAATTATATTCTTGAAATGCAACTGTTCACTACAAGAAAAAGTGGCTATAGCGACCGAATTAGCGACCGATTAAATCGGTCGCTAATTCGGTCCCAAATAGAGACTAATTCGGAGACCGAAATAATCGGTCGCATAACCGAGACCGTTTCAGCGACCGCATGTATATTGGTCGCTAATCGGTCGCTATTATTGCGACCGAATTAACTTCGGTCTCCAGTCGGTCGCTGATGCCGTTATACTTCCTACTACGACCCCCGCCCGCCCGAGCCCTCCCGCCCGAGCCCCCCCCCTCCCGCCCGAGCCCCCTTCCCCTGCGGCCCCCTCTCCGCCCTAGCCCCCCTCCCCGCTCCCGCCCGAGCCCCCTCCGCCGGAGCCCCCCCTCCGCCCGAGCCCTCCCGCCCGAGCCCCCCTCCTCCGCCGGAGCCCCCCTCCCCGTGCTGCCTCCCGCCCGAGCCCCCCTCCGCCGGAGCCCGTCGCCGCGCCGCTCGCGTCGAGTCGCCGTCGCCGCTCGCCCTGCCGTCGTCGCCCTCCGCAGGTACCTCTCTCTCTCTCTCTCTCTCTCTCTCTCTCTCTCTCTCTCCCTTCCCCCTCCGTCACCGGCCTGCTCCCCTCCCCCGCCGGCCTACTCCCCTCCCCCCTGCGGCCCCGTCGCCGGCTTGCTCCCCTCCCCTCCCCCCTGCGGCCTGCGCCCCCGTCCCCCTCAGATCTCCTTCCCATCCCCATGCCCCTCCCCCTCCGGCCTGACCCCTCTGATCCCCCTCCCCTTCCCGTCCCACTCCGCCTCCCCCTCTGCCTCCGACGGTCTCCTCCCTTCCTCCCCTTCCCGTGTCCCCCTCTGCCTCCCCCTCCCCTTCCCGTCCCCCTCCACCTCTGGAAACCCCCCACCAACTCCCCTTTGTGCTGCACCACCGGAATCGGAGATTTGTGGCACCAATTGCCATTATGTATTGCCTCGGAATATTCCTTAACATACAAAGGAACCTACTTCGGTACTTCCAGGTCCAAAGGAACACCATTATTTGGTTTGCATAGTATTTTCTGGATCAATTCCATCATTATTTTGTCCAAGTGGATAACACATATGGGCTTTAAATCCTGCTTTGGTTCTATCATTATCAATTACCATTTATTGTATGACACATAACAGAGATAAGACAGACTGCTTACTTTGAAATTCGCTAGCAGATGGAAAAGACTGAAATTACCTTATTATTATATCATGTGCATCTAGATAATAGAACCTCTGCCATAGTCTTTCATTTTTCTGAAAATGAATGTTTATTTTTGTTATTTTTTAAACAGAGATCAAGAATTGCTTGTTATTCATGGGTGATCTGAGTGTTTTCTTAAAAATTAGATATTAATTTCCCAGTTTTTTTTAAACTTCAGCTGATGACGATTGTTCTTGGTAATATTTCATAAGTTTTCAAAAGTTTGAACCTGCTTCTATTGGTTTGTAGGTTACCCCTCGTGTTTAAGGCTTGACTGTTTAACCTAAATGTCACCAAGAAAGTTAGTTCTTCAATGGCATTTTTAGCCCAGACACAAGTTTCAACTTGCAATTCTACTTTCTCATTATTATGGTTGGTCATGAGATCGGCTAGCCATTTTATAACAGTAATTATAGCAACATCATTATGATGCTTTTCTTGTCATTGTTCAGGAGGCCTAAATGTGGAAGGGGAGGCAGATAGCTGGGATTTTGGTGTAGGTATGTGTAAATTCTTGCCATCTTTTATGTTAAGTTCTTCCATTATTTCAGGCAAAAATGGAATGTACTCTGTCCCTCCTTAATAGGTTCCTTATAAAGATTAAATTTGCTATGGTTTAGATGGCGGATTTCCTGTTACCATGTTTCAAACTGTTGGAGCATAAAACTGTAGGTTAGATGGCCAAATAAGTAAGAATGGGATTGTGCTGTGAGCCTTCGCACGCCTAAATTCATGGAGGTCAAAAGTGTGATATTAAAAAAAAGTTAATAGAGAAAGAAAATAAAAAATAATGTACATTCTTCAGACGGTGTGTGTGGACTAGGGGATATGCCTAGTGTGTACGCTCGTGTTGGGTGCGATTCCCACGTGCGGGGATCGCGCCCAACACACGCGAGATCCCCCCCCACCCCGGATTGCGCGAGGCCAACCTCTCTTGCCACTTTGTCTTCCTCTCATCCAGCCATTCATTTAACTTCTTACGGTCATTTTTTTTTGAAAGTGGTTGGTATCGTGAAATTGTATTAAATCAAAAAAGGAGGGATGTACAAGTATGATCAAAATGTTCCCCAAAAATCCCTTGACAAAATCCACACCAAGATGATGTGGCACCCACTCCCCCTTAACAAAACAAAAAAGGAGGAACTGCGTGAGTGTACTTTACATAGAACCGAAGCCCACTCACTTTTTTCAAAATAAAAGAAACAATCTTCTTTGGAGCTTTAGCTTCCCTCCTAAAGACTTTATCGTTTCTTTCTCCCCATAAGGACCAAAGACTCTATAAAGATGATGTTGGAGCTTTGAAACAATCTTCTTTGGAGCAGATGCTTGTGTCTGTATTCACAACTTCATCATAACTTCATAAGGCAGCAAAAATGTTTCAACATTACAGATTGCTAAACAAAGGATGAACATGTATTGATGTTGGGTTACAATTATCTTTTCTGCTTAAGTTTTGTTATAAGCAAAGATTTCTGCTGTGTCCTTTCTGACTTGACGAGCCTTTTACACATGGAGCACGTCTACCTTTTGTATTCTCGTGTTTTTTCATTTCATCTGTTGCTATCATTAGTAATTAGCAGAGCATCATTTAAACACTGTTTATAATAGTGACTCTCCATTTTTGGGATTTTTTTGGTAGACTACCGTTTGGGAACTTCCTTTCAAGGAAACATTTTAAGAATTGTGTCCTTTGCTGAGTGCCCTATGCCGGAATGTTTGCCATCTTTGTTCATTATTTAAATATGCTTTACCAGGAGCTGGCTTTTACTTAAATGCGACAGAAGAGAAGTGGAAAAACTGGCAAATGTATGACTATGTTGTTAAGGAATTGCCAAAGCTTCTTAAAGAAAATTTTCCACAGCTTGACACTTCACGTGCATCTCTTTCTGGTCACTCAATGGGTGGGCATGGAGCCTTGACAATGTACCTGAAAAATCCAGATAAATACAAGGTGCCTCTTTGCTAGGTTTCCACGTGGATGGTATCGGCGGTGAATAGAAGCCTATTTCCTTGAATGTTATTAACAGCATCATTTTTGTTATGTGTTCTATTGCAGTCTGTTTCTGCCTTTGCACCAATATGCAATCCTGTCAACTGCCCTTGGGGACAGAAGGCTTTCTCAAACTATCTGGGTAGCAATTAACACATCTGATTGGGAGGTAACATTCTTGTCATTATATTCAACAATATAGTAACTCCAAAAGCAATGCTTAGATAATCTTGTCACTTGAACAGTGGTTCTGAGTTTTTGTAGATTACTGCTCTGAATAGTTTTAATCCATGCACTGCAACTTAGTTTTTGATAATTCTGTGAGTGATATCTACTTTCTGCATTTCTTTTTGCAGGAATATGATGCAACATGTTTGGTTGGAAAAGTTAATAAAGTCTCAACATCGATCCTAATTGATCAGGTAAACTACAAGCACATTTCATCCATGATTAAGTGATTTCTCGGCGGTAAATAGCAAGAGGACTGGCTACTTAGAAAATACTAGTTTTGTGCAAACAGCTGAATCGACTTTATTCAGCTTTTATATTCAAGTGGATCATCCTTTTTTAAAAAGAATATGATTAAGTAACGGAGAACGCCTATTATCACTGGAACTAGTTTGGTTATCTGATGCTGTTAGAGAGATTATGTATGTTGTATATCCTTATTAGATTAGGACTGCTAGTCCTTATATTAGCATTGTAGTTCTATGTAGATTTATATATGAGTCCTATTTTCACTTGCATCAGAAATCATCTCGTGCACCTGTATATATATATTGGTCTATAGCCCTAATAGGGAGATTTTTAGTACTCTCAACTATTCTACCCACTCTCATATTCTAATATGGCATCAGATCCACGATGAGGTTTCATCTCTGGTACAACATGCAGACTTTATCTGAGCGGAGCAAGGAGCACACAGGTTCTCTGTGGCAAGATCAGGGACTTTGTTCCCTGCTGCCATAACCTTTTTTTCTCACTGCTACAACTGAAAGTTTCTTCTGCTGCCACACAACCCGGTCCTTTTTCTGCTGCTATTAAAATCTAGTTTTGAAGATGTTGGACTTTGATCATGTTCAGAAGAAAACACATTCATTGCATTCCCTCCACTTTCTAGGGTTTGATTGAACTCCATATTATCTTTCTGAATTCAAAGCCCGTTACACATTCATTGTATCCCTGCAAGGGAAAGGCGGAGAAGATACCATACAGAAATGGCTATGGAAGTTACCCAAGTTCTTTTGAATGCACAGTCAATAGATTCAGCGGTTCGCAAGCATGCTGAGGAAAGTTTAAAACAATTTCAGGATCAAAATGTTACTGGGTTCTTGCTATCTCTTTCGAGTGAATTAGCAAATAATGACAAGCCTGTTGTTAGCCGTAAATTGGCAGGCTTGATTCTCAAAAATGCCCTGGATGCAAAGGAGCAACACAGAAAATTTGAGCATGTGCAGAGATGGTTATCATTGGATGTAGCTGTTAGGGCCCAGGTCAAAGGATGTTTACTACAGACTCTCTCTTCACCGGTGATTGATGCAAGATCTACTGCATCTCAAGTTGTTGCAAAGATTGCTGGTATTGAGTTGCCTCAAAATCAATGGCCTGAACTTATCAGTTCTCTCTTGTCAAATATTCACCAACTTCAGCCAGATGTTAAGCAAGCAACTTTGGACACCCTAGGTTACATGTGTGAAGAAGTCTCCCCTGATGAAGTTGATCAAGAGCAAGTCAATAAGATATTGACAGCGGTTGTTCAAGGCATGAGTGCTTCTGAGGGAAACATTGATGTTAGGCTGGCTGCAACTCGAGCTCTGCATAATTCTTTGGGATTTGCTCAGGCAAACTTCGGGAATGATATGGAGAGGGATTATATCATGAGAGTCATTTGTGAAGCTACTCTGTCCCCTGAGGTGAAGATACGGCAGGCTGCATTCGAATGCTTGGTCTCCATATCCTCCATGTATTATGAGAAGCTTGCATCGTATATGCAGGACATATTTAACTTCACTGCAAAAGCTGTGAGGGAAGATGAGGAACCTGTTGCTCTACAAGCTATTGAATTCTGGAGCTCAATATGCGATGAAGAGATTGACATCTTAGATGAATATGGAGGGGATTTTTCTGCTGATTCTGACACCCCTTGCTTTTATTTTATCAAGCAGGCACTACCTGCGCTTGTCCCTATGCTGTTGGAGACACTCCTTAAGCAAGAAGACGACCAAGATCAGGATGAAGGAGTTTGGAATCTTGCAATGGCTGGAGGAACATGCTTGGGCTTGGTTGCACGGACCGTGGGAGATGACATTGTGCCTCTTGTTATGCCATTCATAGAAGAAAACATTAACAAACCTGAATGGAGGCAGCGAGAAGCAGCAACTTATGCATTTGGTTCTAAAATCTGAAATACCGGTCGGATGGCCGTGCCGGTCATTCCAATACGACCGGGGAGATGAAAGTGACTTGTCAGAACTGACGGAATCCAAATCGGATGCCCGGTTTGAGCTCGGCGCTCAAACTTCATTTTTAAAATACACTTATTTCAAATGAACTGTTAGGACGGGTCCGGGGGTCTAAAATCTGAAATACCGGTCGGATGGCCGTGCCGGTCATTCCAATACGACCGGGGAGATGAAAGTGACTTGTCAGAACTGACGGAATCCAAATCGGATGCCCGGTTTGAGCTCGGCGCTCAAACTTCATTTTTAAAATACACTTAGTTCAAATGAACTGTTAGGACGGGGCATTTGGTTCTAAAATCTGAAATACCGGTCGGATGGCCGTGCCGATCATTCCAATACGACCGGGGAGATGAAAGTGACTTGTCAGAACTGACGGAATCCAAATCGGATGCCCGGTTTGAGCTCGGCGCTCAAACTTCATTTTTAAAATACACTTAGTTCAAATGAACTGTTAGGACGGGTCCGGGGGTCTAAAATTCGAAATACCGGTCGGATGGCCGTGCCGATCATTCCAATACGACCGGGGAGATGAAAGTGACTTGTCAGAACTGACGGAATCCAAATCGGATGCCCGGTTTGAGCTCGGCGCTCAAACTTCATTTTTAAAATACAAGATGAAATTTGAACTTATATTGTGTGTGTGTATTTATATATATGAAAATGAGCTGGCTTAAACTATTGGCATACTCTTGTTAATGCTTGATTTCTTTATTAAGTCTTGTTAATGCTTGATTTCTTTATTAAGGATTTGATTATAATTTTTTTAAATGATATACATGATCATCCGTCGCGAGATGTTGGACGAGACGACGACCAGGATGATGTTGGACGAGACGACGACCAGGATGAGACATATGTGGAGGATTTGTGATTTTATTTTAGTTGTGTATGTTGTCATTTTATTATTATGGATGTATGATTAATTTGTGATTTTATTTTAATTGTGTGTAATTTGAGGTTCGTGGAGATTGTGATCCGTGTAGTTGATTTATTATTGTTTTATGAAATTGTTATTTATCAGGTGTTTGTATGTGATGAATTTGAGATTTGTCGATATTGTTGTCTGTGTAGTTGATTTTATATTTATGTTATGAATTTGTTATTTATCAGGTAATTTATTTATCAGTTTAAATAAATTTTTAAAAAAAAATAATGCAAAATTAGCGACCGCATGGAGACTGAATTGCGACCGAATAGCGACTATACGTTATATTTCTTTTATTAAATAATTATACTTTAGCGACCGACTGGCGACCGAATTGAGACCGAATAAATCCGATAGGTTAATTTTATTTTTTAAAAATACAACAAATGTAGCGACCGAATAGAGACTGAATGGCGACCGAATTATTAGCGACCGGTCAGGCGACCGATTATAATCGGTCTCTGGTAACGACTGATACTGCGACCGAATTATGTCGGTCGCTATATAGCGACTATTATATAGCGACCGACATATTCGGTCGCTATATAGTGTCTGTTCGGTCGCAATGGAGATTTGCGACCGATCTACGACTGAATAGCGACCGCTAGGTCGGTCGCTATCCGCGATTTTTCTTGTAGTGGTTGATTGGCCAATTCTATAGTTATATTCACTTGTATCATTCTTCTATTGATATACACTGCTATCTTATTATTGACTCATGGATCTTTCATATTGATCTCCATGACATTTGAACATCTATTCTGCCCTCTTGTTTTTGCCTGATTATCTCATAGATTTGATTCATGATTTGTACCATTATGTTATATAGTATTTCTGCACATTGCTAAAGTGTTAATCACTTTTATTTGTCTGATCAAAGAGATGTAATTCTTACTAAACTTTTCGCTCATTCAGTGTTTATTTAATATTTTTCAAGTAATAATGAAGACGCAATTCATTCTGATGGAGAAGGATAAGAGTGATCGAGTGCTCTTGGAGTATTAGATGATCCCGAGTCTGTTCTATTTTTGTGAGTGTAGATTAGATGTTGAGAGCCTTGTAATTGTGTCATTTTTCTTTGAGTTTAGAAATTATAATTTGAGTCATTAGGAGTTGTAATAGTGAATTTGATTATCAATAAAATTATGTTTTATCTAAATATAGTCTTGTCTTTTGTGGTTATTATATTGTCTCCTAGTGCTCTGATTGCTCTGACGGGTAGCTGTCACATTCCGAGTTTCTTTTGTTGTTGTGCTCGTGACGTGACATTGCGTGTGGCGTTGGATCAAGTCGAGGAAGCTCATCAAGGAGAGGGGAACATGAGTCTCAACAAAGAGAAGGTCAAAGATCGATGATTTGACAAAGGTAGAGAGCTTTATCGAGACTTTGGCATGTGAGACTACTTTGTTGATTGGTGTTTTAGATCCAGGTGTGGACAAAGACCTGAGGTCATCATTATGCTTGATCAAGTGTCGATGGTTGGTGAACATATATAGCTAGGAAGATGAAAGCTAATGTTGCAAAGAAGAAAGGAGAGACAGAGCAGGCGAAGAAGTAGGGGGACAATGGTTTTGATCAGGGACCTGCGTAGAGGAGGGTAGCTTTTTTTTTTTTACGCTTTCATGTCCATATCTTTGTTGATATGGAGTGGTTTGTGTGGGTGTCGGTGTTGTTACGTGTTAGGTCTTTTGTGCCCTCGTGTTTGAGTAAAGTTGTTGCATAGTGGGTAAGTGGTTGTTGATCTCTTTTCTTTGCTCTCGAGATAGAGAGTTGTCTATCGCCTTTTATATTTGAGAGTTGTGCGGGAGCACTCCCACCTTACATGCATACTTTTTTCTTTTATATATTTAGTGATATTCTACGTTCAAACAAAAAAACACTCAAGTTTTAAGTTACGGTTCAGACTTCTAACACTACCTCCCTTGTTTGGAACAAAGATGACCTAGGATAAGATTTCACAGCCTTTAAATTGTCACGTCCCTACATTTCAAGTGGAAAATATATAGAAATTATACAAATAAATTATTATTACAAAATAAATTTATAAAATAATTATTTATAAAAATATCTTAATGATCATACCAAAAAATTAAACAGTACACAAATGCCATATAATGCCATCTAAGCTTAGTTTTTCACATGTTTTTTTGGCAAAAAAAGTGATATGACTGTAATCAAAATATCATATTTGCACATTATAATTTTATGCAGTGATATGTCTATTAATATATTTTTTAAAAAATTATAAATTAATATTTAATAATAATTTATTTGTAAAAATCTCAAATATATATTGACAGATTTTTAAAAACCCTTCGCATGTAACTTCACAAGTAACATGACACATGATCTTCTACAAATTTTTTAGCTGACCATTTTGAACAGGGGTTGGAGCTAACCCAATCCCCCCCACCCCCAAGATATCTCTAAAGCCATGGCTGCTCTTTATCCTCTACTCCCCTTCCCCTACAATATTGTTTGGGCAATCTCTCTCTCTCTCTCTCTCCATGTCAGCTTCCGGGCAGTTTTCTCTCTAAGTTCATCCAATCACATTCACCTGACAAAACACCTCCAAATCCGACCCACAGAATGCCGCCGGGGGAAGTAGTCATCATTTATTAAGGCGTATGATCCCTTCAACCCCCACCAAGTTAGGTGGGGTTTGGCAAAACTAATTGTAACTACCTGGTTAAGTTGGAGAAGAGATAAGCGAAAGGTGAGAGGGAGCAAATAATTACTATATCAATCCTAATGACTAATTACAATATGAGCTCTAGGTGGTAGAGGGGGTGGCGGTGCAGCTGCTGCCCATGGTGGTCGGGTTTCTCTTCTGGGTCTCCTCCCTTCTTCTCTTTTGCCATTTCTCCGTCCACCTCCCGGTAATTGATCATGGCGCTGCACTGAGTTCCAGTGGACAAAAGAGATGGGGGGGGGGTACTGAGAACATGAAGGGTATGGTAGAAGATCGACGAGGGTGCGAAGGCAGACAGTTTTTTGCTGCTCTTCTTAAATGCTTTTGATCAGTCACCACCACCTGCAGCAGCCGCCTTCCTCTCCCCACCTCGTCTACGCAGCATCTCCTTTATATAAATCTTCCGAAGCCATTGTTGGATCTTCTGTTCTCACCGATCCCCCTCCAACCCAGTCTGAAATCAATTAACGTGTGATAGAAACTTCTCCTTCGTTTCTTCCCACCTTTAATTCTTCAGAGGTACAGATCTCCGCTTTTCGTCGTCTTCTTCCCCTCGCGATCGACCGGCGCGCGGCGATGGACGCATGTATGGACGTCATCACGACGCTGCTGGCGCTCTCCGCGGTGGCGGCCTACCTGATCTGGTTCGCCCGCCTGGCGCGCGGGCTGAGGGGTCCCCGGGTGTGGCCCATCCTCGGCAGCCTCCCGGGGCTCCTCCACAACCTCCACCGCATGCACGACTGGATCGCCGACAACCTGCAAGCCTGCGGCGGCACCTACCAGACCTGCTCCTGCGCGGTGCCGGGGCTGGCCCGGCGGCAGGGGCTCGTCACGGTCACCTGCGACCCCCGCAACCTGGAGCACGTCCTCAAGCTCCGCTTCGACAACTACCCCAAGGGCCCCGCCTGGCACGCCGCCTTCCGGGACCTCCTCGGCGACGGCATCTTCAACTCCGACGGGGAGACCTGGCGCTTCCAGCGCAAGACCGCAGCTCTGGAGTTCACCACCCGGACCCTCCGCCAGGCCATGGCGAGGTGGGTCTCCCGCGCCATCCGCCTCCGCCTTTGCCCCATCCTCGGCGCCGCGAGCGACGCCGGCGCCCCCGTCGACCTCCAGGACCTCCTCCTCCGCCTTACCTTCGACAACATCTGCGGTCTCACCTTCGGGAAGGACCCCCAGACGCTCGCCCCGGGGCTCCCCGAGAACGCCTTCGCTGCGGCCTTCGACGGGGCCACCGAGGCCACCCTCCACCGCTTCGTCGTCCCGGAGTTCATGTGGCGGCTCAAGAAGTGGCTGCGGCTGGGGATGGAGGCCACCCTGACCCGCAGCCTAGACGACATCGACGCGTACATGTCCAAGGTCATCGCGGTGCGAAAGCTGGAGCTGGCCCGCGGTGCCGCTGCCGCTGCCCACGACGACCTTCTCTCCCGGTTCATGAGGAAGGACGGCCACTCCGACGACTTCCTCCAGCACGTCGCCCTTAACTTCCTCCTCGCCGGCCGGGACACCTCGTCGGTGGCTCTGAGCTGGTTCTTCTGGCTCGTCATCAGCAACCCCACCGTCGAGGACAAGATTCTACTGGAGCTCGGCGCCGTTCTGAAGGAGACCCGCGGCGGGGACGTAGCCAGGTGGGTCGACGACCCCCTGGCCTTTGAGGAGCTGGACCGGCTGGTCTACCTTAAAGCGGCGCTGTCGGAGACGCTGCGGCTGTACCCGTCGGTGCCCCAGGACTCCAAGTACGTGGTGGAGGACGACGAGCTCCCCGACGGGTCCTTCGTGCGGGCGGGCTCCTCCATCACCTACTCCATCTACTCCATGGGCCGCATGAAATCCATCTGGGGGGACGACTGCCTGGAGTTCCGCCCCGAACGGTGGCTGACGCCGGAGGGGAAGACGTTCGTGGCGCAGGACCCGTTCAAGTTCGTGGCCTTCAACGGCGGGCCGAGGGTCTGCCTGGGTAAGGACCTGGCCTACCTGCAGATGAAGTCCATCGCCGCAGCCGTGCTGCTCCGCCACCGCCTCACGGTGGCCCCCGGCCACCGAGTGGAGCAGAAGGTGTCGCTAACCCTGTTCATGAAGCACGGCCTCAGGGTGAAGGTGCACAGGCGGGACCTGGCGATGGTGGTAGAGGCACTCCAGGGCGGCGGCTGTGCCGGAGTTAAGGGTGCCGTCGCAGGGCCTGCCGAAGTTGGCGGCCTGGGGGTTTTAGGGGCCTGACCTGCCGCGGTGGCATAGGATGTATAGGAATAGGAAGAAACAGGGGGGGAAAGTGCAATTTTTTTTATTTCTGGGTTTGATGGAAGTTTGCATATTTGGGCGAAGGGGATGCTGTAACTTTGGAATAATGCATGGTGCACCGCACGGCGTCCAACACCCGGTTGCGTTAAGTCCAAATAAAAAAAATTAACTTTTGAATTTATTTAGTGAGAGCAAAGAATAGGCCTAGGTTGGATGAGGCTCAATTGACTCAAGATCTATGATTTAATTGTACATATAATTACTCCACGATCCACGTGAGATACGATATGAGAATTATTATTACAATAATGATAGAGTAATAGATATCAAGGGACAACCCATCTCCTCTTGTCTTCCGCGGGGTGAAAAATTGAGCGTCTTATGATCTTACGATAATGGACAATGTTACTTCAGTAAGTCAAAAAATGTGGATGCTATAAACATACTCGAAGAGGAAGATCCTATGAAAAGTACTCTAGTCAGACGACTAGAGAGTAAATATTCTACGCTCACTAAGTCCACAATACTCTTTGCTAGCTCTTGTTCTACTTCCGAGCACTCTCGTCTATGTCCGAGCACTTTCCACTCTCTATTTGAGCACTAGTCTGACTTAGACATCGGAGGGTGTCCCCTGAGATCACATCTGAGATCCTTGCGACGTCCTTCCTTTTGTTCGCAAATATTTCTCTCGAAAAATTCATTCTCTTCCCTGACAAATAAATTTCAGAGATTTAGTTAGAATGATCAAATTTTAACCCCTACGTTTAGATAAACTCTTTTTTAAATAACTCTTTAGTATAGTCTGATCTGAAATTGAATGGTTGAAAAACATGTAAAGAAAAGGATGGATAATTTTACTGGGTCGTTTTTTATTGGCTCATTTGGGGGGGGGGGGTGGCGAAGACTGTCAGTTCTTTTTTTAAGGTACAAATAATCTAAGATTTTTTACATAAAAAGTATTATTAAATAAATACTTAAAAAAATATTCCTACGAATGTGTTAGTAGACGTATCATGTGTAAATCTAAATTATGTAAAAATATTATATTTATCTGTAGTTATACACTTTTTTGTCAAAAAAATTATAAAAAATTATGTTTACATATTATTTGAATTAAGATTTATCGATCCGGCCGTACCGATCGTCCCGATCACGGCCCGGTTAATCAAAATTCACCTATAACAATAATTTTTATAAAAAATCTTTAAAAATTACTTATGAGAAAAGTATCTCAATTTTTTTAAAAAAAGAATTACTCAGCAGCCAAACTTTGTTCAGGGCTTTGTTACACAAATACCGTTGCACGCGGGGGTTTAATTCTAAAGAAAAAATAGCTTTAATATATCAATGGTTTGCCGACCCGGTGTGGGTCGCCCCGACCCGCACGGCCCGACCCGACTCAGGCTGAGACCGGGTCGGCCGGGCCGTGGGTCGCCACCGAGTCAACATATTATTTTAATATTATATTATATTATATTTTATATATAATATATCTTTTTCTATTTTATTATATTTTATTATTTTATATTATATATATATATACATATATATATATATATGTATATACATTGATTTTTTTAGAACGGGACGGACCGAGTCGGACCGAGACGGGACCGACCCGACCCGACTCAGGCCGAGACCGAGTCAACCGAGTCAACCGTGTCGACAAACCTTGCAAGAATATGCCTCCGATTTGTCGCAAAGATCTCCTCAAACCTATGACCTCGTTTGGATGCAACTTATATTAAGATTTCTTACAGAGTTTTGAGTAGCATGTAAAGAAATGCCAGGGGGAGAGTGTAATATATAGTGCATATAATGATCCCACCTTTTAAACATGTACGAAGTTAATTTGTTAAGGAATAAATTAAGGAACTTGTGTTATTTGTATGGAAGCATCTTTTGCTCGTTCCTCTTCTCTCTATGAGGGATGAGGAGGAGATCATATATAGAAACAGGTTTATTCAGGTCATACCCTCTCTCATTTCATAAGCTGCATGCAGTGTTTTGTGATTTTTATCAAATGACATATTTGATTCACTTGATGGTGAAAGCTTAGGAAATTCTATTTAGTAAGTATATCACTGTTTAAATCTGAATTGTGAAAAAATATCATATTTATTTACATATATATCACTTCTTTTTATCAATAAATTTTTAAAAAAAACACGTTTAAATGATATTTACGTATTATTTAAATTAATGTAGTGATATATCTACTAATATATTTCTAAGAATTTTTTTTTACAAATTCGTCTGTAACAATAAATTTTATGTAAAAATCCATATATATATATATATATATATATATATTATCCCTCGTCTCATCCATTTGATCTTCAAATCAGATAGTTGTGATGGATTAACACATTGGATCAACACATTTTACTTGAGAAGTTCTTTAGGTGAAAAATATTAAATTTAAGATCAAGTTCTCAAGAAGTGTGATCTTCAGAGCATGACTACCCTTGGGATGAAACATGTTTTTTTTTTTTTGAGAAATTCCCCGTGATGAGAAAATTAAACTTAAAATCCAGTTCTCAGAAAATGTGCTGCTTCTTAACGTGCCGACCGAGATGAGAAATGGTATATAACACTTCCAAAACGAAGTGATATCTTAGCATTTTCTCAAGACAAGGATCTCAGCTTATAATATGATTGATGCTCAGATAGGATCATGATTAAGGGGTCTTCTATACATGTGAATATTGCGCCACTAGCTCTCGCCGAATCATATTTCACCGCTTGAGTAAGCTGATTTTCACGATAAACCTTGATTTTTGGCTAGCTGATTGAGATATCAAAATTGATGAAAATAACTGATGTGAAACATCTCATTATTTTGCTGATGACAATGGGATTAAGCTTGGAAAGTCAATTTAGAGATGAACTGTAATTAAGCCCTGTCCTTATATATCCTGTGATCCATTTAGCCAGCTCTTTATTTTAAGTTGTACCCAATGTTACATCTAGAAAATGTTATAGCACCACTCTATTTTAAGAGTAATAGACCTCTCTCTCTCTCTCTCTTTTTGTCATGGGAATAACAGTGAGGGAAAACGGGGAACAGATGATGTACATGCTGATACTCCGAAAAATGTCTCCCTCCAAAGAGAGAGGTGTGAACCAAATGTGTTAAGTAGCTGGTTCTTAAGAGTGATACGTCACTCTTCGTCTCAACCATTTGATAATTAAAACCCTTACTAATCTCTCTACATGAATCTAATAAAAACATATGGGCATAAGGTAAGCTGTCTCATTGTATGACTTTGTTATGTGATACGATTCATTTGATGTTGAGAGGCGGTGGAGAATTTGATTCCGCAAATCTATTTCTTAAGATCGAAGAATAGAGGTATCTGTTTTATAAGATCAATGAAAAGAGATTCCAAGCAAAACTTGTATGAGACTTAAAATTAAGATCAATCTGACTTGTATATACGTAATAGATTACTCTTGATACGGTACGAGTAGATTCGACTCGGATCGACCTAACTTAATCGCATATTTAAAATAAACTCGTTAATAGAGTTAATGACTAGCGTCGTATCATTGATATTTATAAGAATATTTTTTAAATATTATATTATTATTTAAATAATTCATAACAGAGTTGATGCGATACGACTGACTCATGTCTCGAGAGACCCGATGTAGAAATGATGCAATTAGATCATATCTCACCATATCACGAGACAAACCATGATTAAATTAGAAGTCAGTCAGGTCGTCCGCAGATTGAGAAGGGTGGTAGCTGGAAGTTGGATGTCATTATCACATTCATAACGAGGGTCATAATCATCATCGCATTTGGGCAACAAAGTTAGGGAAGTATATATATTATCCACGACTCTGGGTGGAGTGCATGTCATGACTTCAATTGGAATTCATACTAATTTATTTCCACCAAATCAAAGATCCTGGAAAACCTTTCACACCGAGCTCTAAATGCTGAACTAATCCAAGTTAGCGTTTAAGTTGTTAGTAAAAGTAGCCAGGGTCAGACTAATCTCCCAGCTCGATGAACTAATTAATGACATTTCCAGAATCCTTGGAAGATGAGATTAATATATATATCGAGGTGGTGGATCTACGGGACTAAAATTATTGCGTGGAATTGTCTTGTTCAAGTGTGAGGTATCATTAAGATAATATTTTGATGTTGTTAAATTGAGTTATCTAATTCTTAAAACTTGTATTGAGTAGAGAGGCATCCACTATCAAGTCCAATGACCAAATTCCACAGCTACATAAGCCATTTAATCCAGCCCATGTACAACAAATCTGAGTCAGTAACTATTGATGTACAATCGTACTTGCATGTCAAGTTTCATTCCACATAAAATTAAAGGGATTTGGAGAACAAGAAAATGCTCTAAAAAATTTCTAAAATGACTGGGTCTCACGTCTCTTTAGTCTTTTTATTTCTTCTCAAATCTTATTATAATCTCCGTAGTAATTTTTACAAATAAATTATTATTATAAGTGAATTTATAAAAAAAACATTAAGTATGAAAATACAATACTAGACATATCACTCGTCAAACTAAACAGTACATAAATGTCATGTAAGGACGTCGAAACTTGATTTTTTTTTACAAATTTTAAATAAAAAAATGATATATACTTAAATAAAAATGGCATATTTACATAATATAATTTTATGTAATGATGTATCTTCTAATATATTTTTGAGAGTATTTTTTATAAATTCATATTTAATACTAATTTATTTGTAAAAATCCGTATAACCTGCCAAAGACTTGATGTGCAAGTTTATTACACACCAAATATCACTCAATTTGAATTGGATAGGAAATGAGTATTGAAACTATATAATTTTAAATCTATAAGTAATTTATTTGAGGATGAATTTTGCGATTTTGAATTCGATGGCACCTTTTTTATTTTGCTATTTCTGACAATATAATTCTCCTGAAATCAAAAAAAAAAACTTAAAAGTGGACTACTTAAAACGAGTTAAAAGTGATTGACCTCCATGAGGTCGTACCCCTCGGTGCTGCAGGACTCGAAGCATGCAGTCGTCGACAACGTACTCCCCCACGGGACATTCGTGCCGGCGGGTTCTTCCTTCACCTGCTCCATGTACTCAATTAATGGGAAGTCCATCTGGGGGGGACGACTTGCATGGAGCTCCGCCCTGAGCGGTGGCTGACGCTGGGCGGGAAGAGAGGTTCGTGGAGCACGACCCGTTCACGTCCGTGGCCTTCAACGGCGGGTCAAGGCTGTGGCTGGGGAAGGGCCTGGCCTTCTGCTTCGGCACCGCCAGGTCCTCCCGGTGCAGCAGAAGTTGTTGTTAAATGCGTGTGATATAAAAACATTTAAGAATAATAATAACATACAAACTGTTGCAACGTTCACTTCTCCGTTAAATGGAAACGTTACACACCTCAACTGTTGTGATTAACTTTAAAACGTAAAAATATTTAAGGAGGTCATGAATGTGTGGACGCGGGGGGTCTTCTATGACCTATATATAGGCCCCTTGCCACTCCAAACATACGATAACTTCAAGAGAAATAGTGTGAAAGCTCTCCGATTTCTTCTCATTTTCTTCTCCTCACAGTTTTATTTCATTTGTGATGAGTTCTTGAAAGTTGGGTTGAGATTCGCTAAAGTTCTATTCGAGGACGTGTCGACGAGAGAGAGGGTGTTACTTACTTGGGGTCGTCGTATCTCTAGGAGACCGTTGCCACGAGGACTGCACGTCGGCCGGTAATAAGTTCTCTTAGTTCAACGACATCGCGTTTCGATCAAAAGACTACGTTTTCTTTAACCTTTTAATTTATAATTTAGATTTAATTATTTATTGTTAATTTTTATTATTTTCAATAATATTTCCAACCATCTAAGAGAACTTATTTACATTATATTATTGAAAAAAAAACATCCAAGACGTTGTTTCATATCAACGTTTGCGAATAAAGAATATAAAATATATTCTCTTAAAATTTATTATTTTGTTATAGCATATAGGTCAAAATATATATTACACGTTATATATCAGATATTGCTTAAATAATATAACGTCGACACAATTGACGTTATTATCTGCTTAAATAATTACCTAACAAAATAACGTATTTAACACTGATGTCATAGTGATTTCTATTACAATAAATTTTGAAAATCTATTTTGATTTTCTTGTAAACTTAATTTATTGTTATATTATATTGCTAAAAATAATATTCTAAATTTAATTATAAAATACGTTTACAAGACAAGACACTATTTTATAATATGTTTTTCTAGGACGACGAGTTTTATTTAAAAATATGTCTTTCTAGTCCACATATTTTAATTAATATATATATATATATAATCAAAATAAAATTAGAATTCTTATTGTTAAAATTAAAATTGTAATTTTGAAACAAAAAATCTGAAATTATTTACAATAGTCATTTCTGATTTCAGAAATTAAAATTGAGAAAATATATTTCTGAAAATTATTTATAATAGTCATTTCTGATTTCAGAAATTAAAATTCAGAAAAATATATATTTCTGAAATTAAGATTTAGTGAAATTTCTGAAATCCGAATTAAGTTTTTAAAATTTTTAAAATCAGAAATTATGATATTATTTCTAAAATATAATTGCTACTATTATTATATTTCTAAAATTATATTTCTGGTTTTTAAATATAACTGACTATAATAATAAAAAAACTCTGTTTTTTTAAAACCTTCTATTCTACAGAAAATAGTTTCTGTTTGCAGATTAGTATATGTATGTTTAAATATTTAAAATACAGTTTTTGTTAAACAGAAAATAGTTTATGTAACTTTCAGAAAATAACTATTATTATTCAGAAATATTGTTTCTGTCTTAAACAAATACTGTTTACAGAATTACTAAATATCTCTGTTTACGGAAAATAAAGTACTTCTGATTTTTTTTTGATAATTCATGTTGCTATTTAAATAAATTATTTCTATCTTCAGAAAATAAAAAAAATAGTTAAAATTATTTCTGTTTAATAAATAATTTCTATTTTCAGATAAATAATCTTTGTTTTCAGAAAACTAGATTCTGAAAAAAAATAGATATATTTATTTCTGTTTTAAGAAAGTAAAATTCTAAAATTTATTACTTTTGATTAGTTTGCATGAACAATTAACTAATCTTAATTGTTGAAAATAAATTTTAGCATATTTTACTTGCTGGTAGAAAATATTTCTTTAAGTGACCCTCAAATATTTTCTCAATGGGTAGCTTAATAACTAAAGAAACTTTAAGTGCCAAATCAAATAAATTTGTTGGTAGAAAATTTAGAAGATGGTAAAATCAAATGAGGTTTCGGCTAACTATCCTAGGCCTAATCTCAGCAATTAGTGATAGCACTTGAGAACTTGTGGGGGGAGGCCATTTTAACGGTCTGTTATGTCTTAAATAGAATATCATTCAAACAAAATGATACTACACCCTATGAAATTTGGAAGAAAAGAAGATCTAATTTAAATTATCTCAAAGTGTGGAGGTGTTTTGCTAAAGTAAAAATACCATAAAACAAAACATTCATCCGGGATATAGTTAGTGATTCTTTAGATGTAAAATCCACATCAAGATTTGTTTGTCTCCTTGGAGGAGGTGTAGTATTTTAGAAATCAACTAAATAAACAATATTAGCTAGGAGCACTATGGAATATGAAATGATTGCACTAGACACCACATGAAGATGTAAAGATGATCAGACAAAAGTGAGACATAAATCAATAAGAGATAAAATGAAGCAATGACTAATTACTTTAAACTTTGTGAAATCAGAAAGAAACTTTGAAATGTGGGCTTCTAGTGTTTATATGTGCAGAGTCACCAGTTTCCATATGAATTGGCAGAGGATATGACATGCGCTCATATGATTGTGAAGATTTCTCTTCTAGCAAACTTTAAATCCAGAACCATCACGAGGATTTGGACGATAGATGCCGAGGATGTGCGAAGGTGGGTCGACCACGGGAACGTGATGCAGGACGACTACGAGACTCGCCGCGATCGGGTTGGTTGCGACCTTGGACTCTAAAGATTGACGCAACAAACAAGACGACGCGACCAGCAATGACACTACAACGTGGCACCAAATGAGCTCCATAAGAGGCGATATGTTCCAAGCAAGAAGTGCTAACTCACGGTCGTCCCCATCGAGAGAAGTGCGACGATCTACACGGACAGATGCCTTTATAAAAGGCTTGTCTAGAATCGTGATTCTAGAAGCGTCGATGGGGATGGGATTGAGCCCATAAAAGAAAGAAGTTACCACGGCGGCAACCCAACCTCACAGAGGTTCAATGGGTAGAAACAAGCTTGATAGATAACTTGGGAGAGCACTAATGAATTATGTTCTCATCCCTATGGCGCTAGTGCTCATTTAAAAGCAAGAGGTAAGGGTGAGTGTTGTACTCTTAATGAATCCGAGACCCAAGTGGCAGGATGGTTACCTTGCTTCCATCCTTTGTAGGATTCACCGACATGTGTGGAGTCGTGAGGCCGCGACTGTGAAAATGTGGGCTATTTTTTAAAACACACATGAGATACCTGCGCAAGTCCATTAATAGCGCAACCCGCATAGAATCTCGATTCAGCTATACTATGTGTGAATTTGGGAGAGTCTGAACCATGGGATCTGGTTCAATGCATAGTCTACTAAGCATTCCCACAGGTAATCTCAAATATCACTAAGTGAAAATTCATACCGAAAGGTATTTTCACCCATTGCATAGTATAAAGGACTCAGCAATTTTTTTTTGTTTGTTTAAATTTTTTTAAATAATTTTTAAAAGTTTTTAAATCATGTGGGGGATTGTTAAATGCGTGTGATATAAAAACATTTAAAAATAATAATAACATACAAACTGTTGCAACGTTCACTTCTCCATTAAATGGAAACGTTACACACCTCAACTTTTGTGATTAACTTTAAAACGTAAAAATATTTAAGGAGGCCATGAATGTGTGGACGTGGGGGGTCTTCTATGACCTATATATAGGCCCCTTGGCCACCCCAAACATACGACTACTTCAAGAGAAATAGTGTGAAAGCTCTCCGATTTCTTCTCATTTTCTTCCCCCCACAGTTTTATTTCATTTGTGCTGAGTTCTTGAAAGCTGGGTTGAGATTCGCTAAAGCTCTCTTCGAGGATGTACCGACGAGAGAGAGGGTGTTGCCTACCTGGGGTCGTCGTATCTCTAGGAGACCGTTGCCACGAGGACCGCACGTCGGCCGACAATAAGTTCTCTTAGTTCAGCGACATCGCGCTTCGACCAAAAGGCTACGCTTTCTTTAACCTTTTAATTTATAATTTAGATTTAATTATTTATTGTTAATTTTTATTATTTTCAGCAATATTTCCAACAGTTGTCTCTCACCCTGTTCACGAAGGACGGCGTCAGGGTGAACATGCGCCGGGAGGACCTGGCGGCGGCGGCGGCGACGGCTTCGAGAGCGGCGACTTGTTAGTATGAATCATAACCACAAAAAAAATAGCAAAAGATGAAGCATATTCTCTACTCTCTAAACAGAGCATTACAAAACACCAAGAATGGGAACATGAAATTTTATGGAGGAAGAACGCACTAAAAAAAACTTCTGAACTACATATGCCTTTATATAGGCTTACATGGACACGAATGGAGCACATCAATTAACCCCTTCTCTCAACTGAACATAAAGAACATGAGACCACTATCCCGGAGACGTGGGACACGAACAGGAAAAATGAACTTCATATTTTTGACTAAGTTAAAGACCAAACTAAATCACATTGACTAATTCAAACACTATCCTAACTGACAAACTTAATTTCAAATCATATCTTCAACACTCCCCCTTGATTCGAGCTTACATACTCCAAGAAGTGATATGAAATATGAATGCTTTGAAGAAGGCAGTGACTTGGTAAAAATATCTGCAACTTGTGGCTCTGTTCTGCGGAACTTGAGTTCCACCATTCCATCAGCAACTAGCTCTTGAATAAAGTGATGACGAATGTCGATATGTTTTGTTCTTCCATGAAAAATAGGATTTCGTGTCATTGCAATAGTGGAATGACTATCACGGAAAACTTTAGTTGCTCCTCCTTGCTTGTGCTTGAGATCTTCAAGTAATCTTCTCAACCATAATGCTTGACATGCAGTTGCTATAGCAGCAACATATTCTGCTTCGGTCGAAGATAACGCAGTCGTTGCTTGCTTCTTTGAACTCCAAGTGATTGCTCCTACTCCAAGACTGAAAATGTTGTCAGAGGTGCTCTTCCTATCTTCAGCACAACCTGCCCAATCATTGTCAGTAAAGCCAATTAATTTAAAATATGTCACATGAGTATACCATACCGAAATCCATTGTTCCAGCAATATAGCGTAAGATTCTCTTTGCTACTCCAAAGTGATGCTTCGAGGGATTTTGCATAAATCTGGAAACAACACCTACAACGAATGCAATATCTAGTCGAGTATGTGACAAATAAATCAGTCCTCCAACCAAACTTCTAAAAAACTTTGCATTAGCCTTTTCAGTACCATCTTCTTGCCTTAGCTTTTCATTCATATTCATGGGAGTAACTGCCACTTTACAATTAATCATATTGAACCTCTGGAGAAGATCAGTAGCATATTTCTTCTGTGAAATAAAGATGCCATCTGCACATTGTTTCACTTCTAGGCCAAGAAAATAATGCATGAGACCTAAATCTATCATATCAAACCACTTCATCATGCAACTCTTAAAATCTTGCACAAGAGATGGAGAAGATCCCATGTAGAGAATATCATCAACATAAAGATAGATTATGAGGGATTCATGCATACCTTGTTGCTTAATATAAAGAGTGGGTTCATTCTCACTTCTTTCAAAACTATTTTCCCTCAGAAAAGAGTCAATTTTGCTGTACCAAACTCTTGGGGCTTGTTTTAAACCATAGAGAGCTTTCTTTAATTTGTTCACCTTATCTTCTTGGCCATTCACAATAAAACCTTCAGGTTGAGTTACATAAACATCTTCATACAGTTCACCATTCAAAAATGCAGATTTTATATCAAGATGATAAACGGGCCATTTCAATTGAGCTGCCAAGGCTAAGAGTGTTCTTACAATTTCAAATCGAGCAACCGGAGTGAAGGTTTATTGAAAATCAACGCCTTTTTGTTGAGCATATCCCTTTGCAACCAAGCGTGCTTTGTGTTTCTGGATTGTTCCATCAACATTGTATTTTGTCTTGAAAATCCACTTCAACCCGATAGCATTCTTCTCTTGAGGCAAATCACAAAGAACCCAAGTTTCATTCTTCTCAATTGCACTAATCTCATTCTTCATAGCCCTCTGCCATTCTTCTTGTTTAGCTGCCTCTTCAAAATTCATTGGATCTGAAACAAATAGGGCAAAGCTACAAGACTCATAAATATCAGCCAATGATCTTATTTTTCCTGGTGGGATGTCATTTGAAATATGGTCAGGAGAACATGGCCTGCTCATTGGACAAACTACATTGGTACTTGGAGAAGCAATAGAAAATGAAGGGTCTACAGCTGTAGTTTCCTCCATTTTGTTGTCATTCCAATTCCAATATGCATTTTCATCAAATACAACATCCCTAGAAATTGTCAACTTTCCACTGATTGGATTGTATACCCTATATGCTTTCGATTGGGGGCAATAACCAATGAAAATACACTTTTCAGATTTTGCATCTAATTTACTGTTATCTTGAGATTTTGACAAGGCAAAGGCAACATAACCAAAAATTTTCAAATGGCTTACCCGTGGCTTCCTCCCTCTCTATGCTTCATAAAGAGTCATGTTTAGGACTGCTTTTGTGGGAGATATATTCAGCAAATATACAGCTATAGCCACAGCTTCTGCCCAAAAATGATCTAGAAGTCCCCTTCCTTTCGGTAGACTCCTAGCCATCTCAACAACGGTCGCTCGGCCACCCCATTTTGCTCTGGTGTATATGGTGCTGTGAGTGCCCTGTAGATGCCATTTTGCTCACAAAAGGAGTTAAATTCATTAGATAAAAAGTCTCCACCTCTATCTGTCCGAAGTACCTTGACATAGTTACCACTCTATTTTTCTACAAATGCTTTGAACTTTGGGAACTTTTCAAATGCTTCGGACTTGTATTTCAGATAATACACCCAACTCATACGACTGTAATCATCAGTAAATAATAGAAAATATCGGCTATCACTTAATGATTCAACCTTCATTGGCCCACACACATCTGCATGAATCAATTCAAGAGTGGATTTGACTCTCCATGCTCTTCCGACAGGAAATGACTTTTTGATTTGCTTACCATAAACACAACCTTCACAGATTTCATCAAATCACTCAATTTTAGGTAGCCCTATAACCATATCCTTTTGATTTAAAATTTTCAATCCATTCATATGCAAATGCCCATATCGAAGATGCCAAAGTTTTGATTGATTTTTGTGGCTAATCATCAGAGCATGACCATCAACAACTGAAGTTTCAAAGGGAAATATTTTATTTGCTGTCATTTTCACATTGACTATGGCCTGTCCAGATTTTTTATGAGTAATAGCACATGATGCTTCATCAAACAAAATAGAATAACCAGCCTCTAGCAATTGTCTAACACTTAACAGGTTATGTGTTAAATGAGGAACATAATAAACATCGTGCAGGTATCTAATTTTACCATGGCTTGTTTGGACAAAAATGATTCCTTTCCCTTCAACTTGTACTTGCTTATCATATCATAATCAAACCATTGCCTTGTGTGACTCATCAAGATTTGAAAATTTTGATCTCATTCCATACATGTGATTGGAGCAACCACTATCTATGAACCAAACTGTGATGTCCCGAGTTTTTCGGATTCATCTTCTCAGGTTCCGGATCTGCTTTTTCAGAGAATTTGTTTCCATTATGCCTAGAAGTATGTTCTGGACATCTTCCGTGTTCGGATCCATGTGATTCGGGTCAGTTTCGGAGGCCGCGGGACGTGTTCCGCGTGTTTTCCGATTCCCGCGTGTGTGTCTCGGGAGAATCTACGGAACCCTATAGCGGGTGAACCGGGTCGTTCATCTACCCGTGAGTGGTACCGTTACGATTAGCGCGTTCCGAGGATCGAGAAAATGTATTTTTCTATTTTGGGGGATTTTTTTGATTTTCTGGATTTTCTATAAATACCCCATTTTCCTTTTCCTTTTTCTTCTTTTCTTCTTCTTCTTTCTTCTTCCCGTGACCGCCCCACTCCCCGACCGTTGCAAAACCCCCCTCTCTCCCCGTTCGAGCTAGCGGCGCCCCCTCCTCCTCCGGTGACGGACGGCAGACCACGGCGGCAGCGCGGTGACGACGGTGGCGGCGAGAGGATCGCGGTGGCGCCCTTTTCGTGGCGCGTGGGTGGAGTTCGTGTTCGAGTTAGAATTGTGGATTGGCGGCTTCTCGGCGGATTTCGAGCTTCATTGAGGTAGGGGGACAGATCCTTGCCCTCTTTATAGCGTTCCCCACGATTTCTAGGCCGTGGAGAGGTCGAGAGGGGTTAAATTCATGCCGGGAGGGTTATTTCCATGCTTTGGGTTTGAGCGTCGGATCTTCCGTTTTATGGGGTTTTTGACCAATCTAAGGGCTTAGATGCATGCTAGGGAGGTTGGGGGAGGTTCCCCCTTTTGTTTCCCCTTCACTTGGGAGTGAATGGGGCGTGGGATCGAGTTTTCTGAGCGAACTGCGCGAACCGGGCTCGACCCGTTGTCGCACTATGTACCAGGGGCACGTTCTTGTTGAACGCGCTGTGTCGTCCGAGCACGTTCGTCCGAGAAGATGAACAGTTTGGCGGTTTTTGTCACGCAGGGTCAGGTAGCGCGTTCTTGGAGAACGTGCTAGCCTTTGCTAGCGCCTTCTTGATGAACGCGCTAGCCTATGCTAGCGCCTTCTTGGAGAACGCACTAGCTTCTGCTAGCGCGTTCTTCAGGAGTCGCGTTAGGGGACCGGAGCGCGACAGTGTCGCGCCTTGGGCCCCTAGCGCGTTCATTCCCCCCCCCTTCGATCCGTGTTCCCTTTTGATAGTTTGCCTCCGGTCGAGTGTGCTTTAGATCCTGTTGTGGCGTGTGGCCCGAGGGTTGCCATGGGCACCCGGTGTGAGCCACAGGGGCGCCCGGGGGTCCCCGGAGAATCAGTTACCTTGATAGGGGTGCCGCGTGACTTGAGGGACGGACGGACCTCGTGCGTGTCTCCGGCATCTGTACCTACCGTTTTGGTTACCAAGAGTCTGTGTTAGTGTAGGGTCGGTGGTTTCTGTGAGTCGAGTCTCACCTCCGGTGACACGTCCACTAGTCGTAGTCTTCTTACGGCACACGGTGCTGACCCACCCGGGAGTGGTGGAGCGGCTGACCCGAGAGAGACGGTGAGTAGGCTGGTTACCGTAGGGCCCCCACGTACAGCCGAGTCCCGGCTTAGGGGGAATTATCAGCTAGAGGACAGGCCTAGGGCGTATGGTCTGAGTGTGCACACGGGGCTGAGGGCTTCGGACCCGCGCTGACGAGCGTGACCTCAGCTAGTCCTTGTTGTGTGGTACTGGTTACTGTGTGTGTCTGAGTCTCGCGCCCAGGACGTTGTAGCTAGACACTTGTGACGCGGTGTAAGACGTTAGGGGACGCATCCGGTCGTTCTTCTAGTGGGTGGTGCTCCTGTCTACTGGCAGGTACGGACTCGAGTTTTGTCGGACCGAGGTTCGGTTATACGGTACGGTTGTCAGACAGCTTTTCCGTTTATTTATTGCTGCTTGTCGTTTCTACCGTACTTCTGCTAGGTAGTATTTCCTTCCGTGGTTGCTCGCACCTTGCTGCCGTTCTCTCGTTGTGCGGTGGGGGTCCGGGAGATCCCTACTGGGCCAATGAAATGAGGCCCACCCCTACTTTTCAGGTGAGGCGGGGTCGTCGAGAGGTGCGGCTGAGTTTCAGCGTGGTTCTTCTAGCTAGGGTTAGTCGCCAGTCTGCCAGAGTCGGGGGATGCCCCGTGTGGTTGTACGCCGGGGGATGTCCCATGTAGTTGTACTTTTCTTTCTGTTGACTGTACTTTTATTTGGACATGAGACTCTGTGGACCTTATAGCAGTTTATTTTATTTATATTATGCTGTGCATTTTATTTTATATTATTGTGCTATCTCTGTAGTTGTTTCAGCTTCTCTTGTACTCCCACACCATCCCTTTTTACCCTTCCGAGTCTTCGGGCTCGTGGGTTGGCGGGCCGAGATTCGAGACGCACTGGTTCCTTTCCGGTACCCTTCTGAGTCTTTTCTGTCATGCTAGTATCAATTTGAGAATGAAAACAAGGCAAGAACAACTTACTTTCAGTTTCATTTTCTTCAACATAGTTGACTTGCTTTTGTTTGTCCCAGCACTTTGCCTCAACATGACCATGTTTCTTACAATGATGACATTGTATGTTGGCTTGCTTTTGTTTATCCCAGCACTTTGCCTCAACATGACCATATTTCTTACAATGATGATATTGTATACTTCCTGATCTTCTTTCTCTCTGATCATTCGAGTATTGTCGATGATTTTCATGCCAATCTGATGGCCCTTTGCCTCGGCCTCTATCAGGGCCACGGCCACGATAGCCACCTCTCCCACGACCTCTACTTGATGAGTTTTCAAACCTGTCCCTTTGCGAGGATGCTTCCCCGACTACTTGGAATGCCTTTTCTTCAACTTTTTCAACAGACCTATTTAACCTTGCTTCATGTGCTTGCAAAGAACCCATTAATTCATCAAATGAAAAAATAGACGAGTCCTTAGATTCTTCAATTGCAGCAACGACATGATCAAACTTTGGAGTTAAACTTCTCAAAATCTTTTCTACTACTTTCTGATCAGTAATTTTTTCACCAAATGATCTCATTTGACTAACTATAGCTGAAGTTTGAGACAAGAAATCTTGCACCGATTCATTGCTTTTCATAACTAAAGTTTCAAATTCTCGACAAAGGGATTGAAGCTTTATCGTGATTACCTTTGACGAGCCTTAAAATTCATTTTGCAATAGTTGCCATGCCTCGCTTGATGTTGTTGCTGCTGCAATTCTGGAGAAAATAGTTTCATGTACTACTTGCTGAATAAAGAACAAAACTTTGGCATCCTTCTTCTTAACCTCCTTCAATTGATTTTTCTGAGCTATAGACATCTGATCTGCATCACCTTCCACGTACCCATTCTCAACCAAATCCCATAAGTCTTGAGATATGAACAAGGTTTTCATTTTAATGCTCTAAAATTCATAATATTCACCCTTAAATATAGGAATGATAGGTTGAGAAGTCATAAGATTACCATTTGCTGTCATGGTTGTCTCTCAGACCTTTTATCAGACAGTTGGTGGGTGTACAGTGCTTTCTCTCTTTGATCTTGGGGATAGCACGGGACTGACTTGCAGGTCACCTCTGAGATTTGATCTCCACTTTCTGTCGCCCAACTCTGACCAACCCTAAAGCTCTGATACCAAAAATGTTAGTATGAATCAGAACCACAAAAAAGTAGCAGAAGATGAAGCATATTCTCTGCTGTGAGAACAGAGCATGATAGTGTTAGTGTTGGTGTGCTACAGGCCAATTTCGGGTCGGGTAGGCCCAATAGTTGTACGATCTTGTTCATTATTAATAAAGTGCTGTTTGAGTGTAAATATGCGATTGTGTTACTTTACGTTGTCCCTAGGATATGTGGTTGTAAAGTCAGCTCGAGATGGGATCTCGAACATGAGATTGACTTTACATGTACACATACCTTAAACTGTTCCTGGTTGGAGGGTAATCACTCGGGGACTTTGATTACCTATTAAACCAGTACACATGATGTGTCAGTGACCAGTCTCATGGTCATTGGTGCGGGGCACCAACACATATGTGTAGGTGTATGTCCTTGGAGGATGTACACTGAACTGATCCGCTATTGGATCTTCAGATGGTTGATTATACCTAATGTCAACTGAAGAACCAACGGTCACAGTAGCATCGTTGGTCCTTTGACCTGAGACATTGATCGGATCTTACACGAGGACTGGAATGATTTAATTACTTAGCTAAGTGACTTTAACCATAAGTCATGAGTTGTCGAGTCATTAACCACTCCAGGATACGTGTGAAGATCATCAATGGTCAAGAGGGGATCGCTCACTGTCGGGTATATATCAGACAGTTAATGGGTCATGACATTGACGCTCCGTTAAATCGCTGGCCAGGATCGTGTGAGTTCGTTTAGAACGGACGTCATACACTTTAAGGAGGTCATAGTCAAATGGCACGATCATGGGGTTTGACAGATACCGTACCCTCGATCGTACCAGACTCATAGAAGGAGCGAGGGATTATATCGTTGCGGTAACTGTGGACTTACAGGTACCAGACAGGCTGGTTTAAACCCGGTGTCCTCTAGGATCATGCGGATTTGCTTGACCCAACGTGATCGAAGGTTCGGAATGAATTAAACTATTATTCGGCTTTTGTAGAAGCGAATAATACGTTTAATTTACTTCTAATTAGGAATTAGAAGTTAATGGGCCTTAAACTAGAGTGACTATGGGCCTAGAGGATCACACACATTGGATTCTTGGGTGACGGTTTATTATTATACAATTATATGTATTAATTCTATTTAATTCCTTTTGGAAAGGAGTGTAAATGGAGCTTAATACATATGTATAATATGAGATAGGACATATATACAGTTTCGGTCTTTTGGAGCCCTTTTCTAATAAGTCTAAACTCTATATATATGGCACCTACGTGAGTTCATTCGAACTCTTAGCTTCTTCCTTTCCTTCCCTTAAGCTAACCAAGCATTAAGCTTAAGGGAGAGGTTAAGCCTCCCCCCTTTCTCCCCCTTGCTCTCTCTCTCTCCAGAAGGTGTTAGAGCCGGGGAAAGTTGTGCCGGGGAGGTACCGTCGCTGCGCAAGGGTCCGTGTGGATCTGCTCTAGAGGCCGTACAGCTGTGCGGCTCGATTTCTCTGCATCGGACTTAGCGGACAGCGTCGTTCCGCGCAAGGTGAAACACGCAACCCGTAATTAGGGTATTAGAAACACCGATTAGAGCACAGATTAAGCTTTCCATAACACCGGAATCGGGCAAAATGAATTTTTGTTATCCGCTGCGTAGCCCGTAGGTGCTTTGCGAAACCTTATTGTGGTATCAGAGCCAGGTTCGCGCTCTGGTCGGTGTTTTTATCGCCGTTTAGAACCATGCTTTAGGGGCATATTAAATCTTCAATTATAATTTGTAGAAAGAGATTTGGACATCTCTGTTCTTCCTGGATGCTGGGCATCCAAATAGCAATTTTTAAAAAAAAAAATTAAAAAAAAAATTTTTTTTGGCTTCCCGTCGGGCGCACTGCGCCACTGGGCGCACTGCGCCGGCGGGCGCACCCGCGTTGCGGCGTTGGGGCGTCCGCGTTGCGGCGCTGCGGGTCAACGCCCGCGCTCGCGGGCGCCGCCCGCGCGCGCGGGGTTGACCCGGCGACATTTTAAAAAAAATGTTTTTTATTTTTTTAGTTTTTTAAAAAAATTATTTTTATTTTTAATTTACTGTGCTCAGATACATTAATATATATATTAGATATATATATTAAAATGCTCAGTAAATTAAATAGAATTTTATTTCATAAGTTAAATAGTATTGTCTCAATAGTAAATATCGAATGATAAATTTTATTTAACCGATTTAAATTTACCAAGGTGAGATAATTACTTTTTATCTTGAGATAAAATGATAATAATTGAAGTTACTTCAGTAAAATTTAAGCTTTTGAATTTTTAATTATTAGATAATTAGAAAATTCAAATTTTAAATTTTATTGAAGTTAAATGTGGAAAATTTTAATTATTTGAATTTTAATTATTAGATAATTATTAAATTCAAAATTTGAATTTTAGAAAATTACTAATTAAGAATAATTGCATTATTTGAATTTATTTTCAAACAAAATTATTGGATAATTAGTTTGAATTTGAATTTAAATTATTTGCATGTTTAAATTTTAAATTTAAATTTTATTATTGGATAATTAAATTTAAATTTAAATTTAATTTATTATCTCAATTAGATGCCCCTGTAGAAAATGATGGCTCTTTACGTGATTTACTTTATTTACCTTGTATTGGCCTGCTTGTGTGTTTAATTTTAGTTAATCATGCTTTGATTTTTAAAATTAAACAAAGCTAGCCTATTTTTGTTTGCACATCTCATTTTTAAATTCAAAAGTAAGGATTATTTTCAGAAAATAACCCTTGATTGATTTTATTTGAATGGGTTGGCAAGTGATCATGGACTTGGATTAATGTAATTAATTGGGGTCTGCGAACCTCCTTTCTCTCTCTGTTAAAATTCTAATGTACTTCTATCTTCCTCTATTGTTGTACTCGCCCTAAGGGCTGCTGGAATTTGAGTCACATGTAATTTAATTTTTCCGGCCTGCGTGCCGTGTAAAAGTTGTAATTGATGCGGCGTCGGAGTTTGAAAGCGCGGAGCACACCCGACGAGGATGATCCAGCTGCTTCGGAAGCGGGCCGGATGTCTTAGTTACATTAGGGATAAAGTCCATGATCACTTGTGTTTAATTTTACATTGGATGCATTTATTTTGTGCAAACTACTAGGTACGGTAAATATATTGGATATATTTATATTACCACCTAGGGTGAGATCAAGATAAAATTGAATTCCCTCGCGATTAAATTTTAGATCTGGTAAGCGTGGCTCTAGGAGTCATCGTGGCCCTCCATTATTATGGAGTGAATGAACGTCTTCATTTCATGGATTTGTTGTGCTTTCCACAAGGTCCATGAGTTTGGGGGCGGGATTAAACTCCAAGGCTCGGCCTCAATGGGGTGAGGAATTGAACTCGGTTTTGTTGTGCTTTCCACAAGGGTCGGGTCATGAACTTATTGCCATGTAGTAATGATGGTTAGATCTAACCGAAAATATCCTTTGTTGTGCTTTCCACAAGGGGATGAGTTCTCGGGGGCCGAATATCGGATATTGCATTATATGCAATTGCTTGTTGACTGCCCTTGAGATGGTGTATGGCTTGTCGTGCTTTCCACAAAGTCGTACATCAGTCTCGTTGGGATTTCGACCCACTAGGTTGATCTCGTTGATCTCCCGTTCTATATACTGAGGGTTATATAGTTCGATCGAAAAATAGTGGGACTAACTAAGATAGAAAACCACATCTAAGTTAGAATTTGAACACATGCTAAGTTATCTTTTATTTCTTATCCAGATTTCAATGTCGTCGTCCAACCCCCTCCGCGGCATCTTGGATGCAAATAGATTAACTGGACCGAATTACTCGGATTGGCTGCATAATCTACGCATAGTCCTTACCGCCGAAAAGATTGCGTACGTGTTGGACACGGTTCATTCTGAGCCAGCTCCTGATGCCGACGAGGGCGAGTTACTGGCTTATACCAAGTGGTCTGAGGACTCCTCCCTTGCCCAATGTTACATGTTGGCCTCTATGGCTCCCGAGCTGCAGAGGCAATTTGAAAAGACTGATTGTAGAAGTATACTTCTCAATCTACGTCAGCTCTTCGGAGAGCATGGTAGGATTGAGAGGTATGACATCTCAAAAAGGCTTTTCAGGACACGGATGTCTGAGGGTTCATCAGTACATGCCCATGTATTGAAAATGATGGAGTTGATTGAAAGACTCAATGCATTGGGGTTCAAATTAGATCTTGAACTATGCATTGATCTTATACTCCAGTCATTGCCCGATTCCTTTTCTTCCTTCATCATGAACTTTAACATGAACAAGATTGAAGCAACTCTCCCAGAGCTGCTCAATATGTTAAAGAGTGCTGAAGGAACCATGCAGAATGATAAACCATCTTCATCTGTAATGATTGTTGGCCGGGCCAACAAGAAAAGGAAGGCCTCTCAAATATCCACCACAAGTAACAAAGGGAAGGGAAAGAAAAAGGCCATGGGTAAGCAACTCGCCAAAGTTGACAAAGGGAAGGGCAAGAAGAATGAAAAGGAAGATAAATGTTTTCGATGCGGGGAAACTGGGCATTGGAAAAGGAATTGCAAGGCAATTCTAAATGAAGGTATTTTTGTCATAGACCTTAATTTGTCATATATGGAATCCACATCATGGGTATTGGATACTGGATGTGCATCTCATATCTGCAATTCTGTGCAGGAGCTGGCAAATAGAAGCCGATTGGGCAAAAAGGAGATTGAACTGAGGATGGGAAATGGAGCTTTGGTTTCTGCCAAAGCTGTCGGGACTGCACGCCTCAGTTTACCTTCAGGAGTCATTCTGGAGCTGAATGACTGTTATTATGTTCCTAATATTATTAAGAACATTATTTCAATCTCTGACTTGTATAACATTGAATACACATTGGCTTTTAATAGCACTGGGTGCTCTATAATGAATAATGGTTTGATTATAGCCAATGGTTCATTAGTCAATGGTCTTTATGTATTAGATACACGTTCTAATGTTATGCAAATTTCCAATGCGGATGAAGTGAATTCTGCATTTCTATGACATTACAGACTTGGTCATGTAGGTGAGAAAAGAGTCTCTCACTTACACTCAAATGGGTATTTGAATTCGTTCGAATACAAGCCATTTGATACCTGTGAGTCGTGTCTTATGGGGAAAATGACCAAGGCTCCTTTTGGTGGACATGGTGAGAGGGCTGTTGACCTTCTCGAACTCATACACTCGGATGTGTGTGGACTCATGTCCATAGAAGCAAAAGGAGGTTATATCTATTTCATTTCTTTTATTGATGACTTCTCTAGATATGGCTATGTGTATGTAATGAGACATAAGTCACAAGCCTTTGAGAAGTTTAAGGAATACAATAATGAAGTAGAGAAACAGACAGACAAAAGTATTAAGGCTCTTCGATCGGATCGAGGAGGTGAATACTTAAGTCATGAATTCACTTCTTATCTTAAAGACTATGGAATAATTTCTCAGTGGACTCCACCGTATACACCACAGCATAATGGTGTATCCGAGAGGAGAAATAGGACCTTGTTAGACATGGTCCGATCCATGATGTCTATGTCAGGACTACCCTTGTCTCTATGGGGCTATGCGTCAGAGACTGCAGCTTATTTATTGAATAGGATCTCGAGTAAATCAGTTCCTTCTATACCATATGAGATATGGAAGGGCAGGAAACCAAATTTTAATCACATTAAAATTTGGGGGTGTCCTGCTCATGTAAAGAAGAACGAGAGTGATAAGCTTGAGTCAAGAACCGATAAGTGTAGGTTTGTGGGATATCCAAAGGAGACGTTTGGATATTATTTCTATCACCCTTCTGAGCAAAGGGTCTTAGTGGCCAAGAGAGCTGTATTTCTGGAAAGAGAATACCTACTCCAGAAAAATAGTGGGAGCCAGATAGAATTGGACGAGGTCCAAAAACCACAACTCATAGACACACACTCATTAGATGAGACTGTATCGGTTGATCCTATTCAAGGTGAAACACTGACACTACGGAGATCTTGTAGACTACCGAGAGAACCTGAGAGATATGTTGGACATGTCTCAGAGGGGTCCTCTAAGGTATGTATCGATGAGGATGATGATCCTCAGTCGTACCAGGAGGCGATCCATAGTGTAGACTCCGAGAAATGGCAAGAGGCAATGGATTCAGAGATCCAGTCCATGTACACCAACAAAGTTTGGAACTTGGTTGATGTACCCGAAGGGAAGGTCCCTATCGGCTGCAAATGGATTTTCAAAAGGAAAATCGGTGCAGATAGACAGTTTGAAACATACAAGGCTAGACTAGTGGCGAAAGGATATCGTCAAAGGCAAGGCATTGACTATGACGAGACGTTTTCGCCAGTAGCCATGGTTAAGTCAATCAGAATCCTCCTTGCCATTGCTGCATACCTGGATTATGAGATGTGGCAAATGGATGTGAAGATAACTTTTCTTAATGGAAACCTGTCAGAAGAGGTGTACATGGTACAGCCTGAGGGATTCACCTCCAAGTCACATCCTAATAAGGTATGCAAACTTCAAAGGTCCATTTATGGATTAAAGCAGGCATCTAGAAGCTGGAACTTAAGATTTGACGAGGCTGTCAAATCTTTCAACTTCATTCGGAATGAAGATGAACCCTGTGTTTACAAGAAGGTCAGTGGGAGCTTAGTGACCTTCTTGGTCTTTTATGTTGATGACATCTTACTCATTGGGAATGATGTAGGGATGTTGACATCAACCAAGTCTTGGTTGTCCAAGACCTTCTCCATGAAGGATTTGGGATAAGCATCCTATGTGCTGGGCATAAGGATCTATCGAGATAGATCTAAAAGGATGCTAGGATTATCCCAATCCATGTACATAGACACTATCCTCAAAAGGTTTAGAATGGAAAATTCCAAGAGAAGTCTCATTCCCATGAGACATGGAATTTACCTATCCAAGGGGATGAGTCCTAAAACTTCTGAGGAGGTGGCACACATGAATAAGGTACCCTATGCTTCGGTGATAGGGTCAATCATGTATGCAATGCTATGTACACGGCCTGATGTTGCCAATGCTTTAAACATTGTCAGTAGATATCAGGCAAATCCAGGCGAAAAGCACTGGAAAGCAGTAAAGGGTATCCTTAAGTACCTGCGAAGGGCTAAGGATCTTTTTCTGCTTTATGGAGGAGATGACTTACAGTTTAGAGCTTACACAGATTCTAGTTTCCAGTCAGATCCAGATGATTGCAAATCCATGTCTGGATTTGTATTCATGTTGAATGGAGGGGCAGTAAGTTGGAGAAGCCGTCTGGATGAAGAAATTCATCTTGGAACTTGGCGTAGTTCCCGAGATAACAGCTCCCATCCCATTATTTTGTGATAATAATGGGGCCATCGCCCAGGCGAAGGAACCGAGATCTCACCAAATGTCAAAGCATATTCTCAGGCGCTTTCACCTCATTCGGGAGATTGTTGATCGTGGAGATGTGACGGTAGAGCGTGTACCGTCAGAAGACAACATAGCAGATCCACTGACTAAGCCTTTGACACAGACAGTATTTGAGCGTCATCGGGATGAGATGGGCCTCAAAGTTATGGGTAATTGGCTGTAGTTCAAGTGGGAGATTGTTAGTGTTGGTGTGCTACAGGCCAATTTCGGGTCGGGTAGGCCCAATAGTTGTACGATCTTGTTCATTATTAATAAAGTGCTGTTTGAGTGTAAATATGCGATTGCGTTACTTTACGTTGTCCCTAAGATATGTGGTTGTAAAGTCAGCTCGAGATGGGATCTCGAACATGAGATTGACTTTACATGTACACATACCTTAAACTGTTCCTGGTTGGAGGGTAATCACTCGGGGACTTTGATTACCTATTAAACCAGTACACATGATGTGTCAGTGACCAGTCTCATGGTCATTGGTGCGGGGCACCAACACATATGTGTAGGTGTATGTCCTTGGAGGATGTACACTGAACTGATCCGCTATTGGATCTTCAGATGGTTGATTATACCTAATGTCAACTGAAGATCCAACGGTCACAGTAGCATCGTTGGTCCTTTGACCTGAGACATTGATCGGATCTTACACGAGGACTGGAATGGTTTAATTACTTAGCTAAGTGACTTTAACCATAAGTCATGAGTTGCCGAGTCATTAACCACTCCAGGATACGTGTGAAGATCATCAATGGTCAAGAGGGGATCGCTCACTGTCGGGTATATATCAGACAGTTAATGGGTCATGACATTGACGCTCCGTTAAATCACTGGCCAGGGTCGTGTGAGTTCGTTTAGAACGGACGTCATACACTTTAAGGAGGTCATAGTCAAATGGCACGATCATGGGGTTTGACAGATACCGTACCCTCGATCGTACCAGACTCATAGAAGGAGCGAGAGATTATATCGTTGCGGTAACTGTGGACTTACAGGTACCAGACAGGCTGGTTTAAACCCGGCGTCCTCTAGGATCATGCGGATTTGCTTGACCCAACGTGATCGAAGGTTCGGAATGAATTAAACTATTATTCGGCTCTTGTAGAAGCGAATAATACGTTTAATTTACTTCTAATTAGGAATTAGAAGTTAATGGGCCTTAAACTAGAGTGACTATGGGCCTAGAGGATCACACACATTGGATTCTTGGGTGACGGTTTATTATTATACAATTGTATGTATTAATTCTATTTAATTCCTTTTGGAAAGGAGTGTAAATGGAGCTTAATACACATGTATAATATGAGATAGGACATATATACAGTTTCGGTCTTTTGGAGCCCTTTTCTAATAAGCCTAAACTCTATATATATGGCACCTACGTGAGTTCATTCGAACTCTTAGCTTCTTCCTTTCCTTCCCTTAAGCTAACCAAGCATTAAGCTTAAGGGAGAGGTTAAGCCTCCCCCCTTTCTCCCCCTTGCTCTCTCTCTCTCTCCAGAAGGTGTTAGAGCCGGGAAAAGTTGTGCCGGGGAGGTACCGTCGCTGTGCAAGGGTCCGTGTGGATCTGCTCTAGAGGCCGTACAACTGTGCGGCTCGATTTCTCTGCATCGGGCTTAGCGGACAGTGTCGTTCCACGCAAGGTGAAACACGCAACCCGTAATTAGGGTATTAGAAACACCGATTAGAGCACAGATTAAGTTTTTCATAACACTGGAATCGGGCAAAATGAATTTTTGTTATCCGCTGCGTAGCCCGTAGGTGCTGTGCGAAACCTTACAGATAGAACACCAAGAACGGGAACAAGAAGTTTTATGGAGGAAGAACGCACTAAAAAAAAACTTCTGAACTACATATGCCTTTATATAGGCCTACATGGACACGAATGGAGCACATCAATTAACCCCTTCTCTCAACTGAACATAAAGAACATGAGACCACTATCCCGGAGACGTGGGACACGAATAGGAAAAACGAACTTCATATTTTTGACTAAGTTAAAGACCAAACTAAATCACATTGACTAATTCAAACACTATCCTAACTGACAAACTTAATTTCGAATCATATCTTCAACACGGCTGTGGCGGAATTAATGGTGTGGTCGGTGGGGTTGGACTGGCGGGGTGGCGCTATCAACGGGTTCCGCACGGTGCTGGGTGCCAGGAACACAGCGCTCCAGAGCTTCCGCCTCCGCCCCAACAAGTGTAAGTAGACAAAGAGGGCAGATCAAACACAGAAAGATGTTCCCTTTCTTTCTCCTCCGTACCTCCGGGGGATCAAATCATGTTCTTTCTTTCTGCTGGGTTCGCCCTACAAGAACTGTAACGACCTGAGAATCCGATTACCGGGAAAGCTCGATAACCCGAGACTCGTACCGCCACCCACGAGTCCGAAGACTCGGAAGGGTTAGAAGGATGGTGTGGAGACTACACAAGTATCACAAATAATTGCAGAAATTAAATAGTTATATAATTAAGCAGGAAATAAATTAACATTTTACATGATACATGGTCTACAAGATAACAGTAAAATAACAACAACAGTCCACAACTAGTACAGAGACAAGAAAGAAAAGTATAGCTACACGGGGCATACCCCGACTCTGACCTCTGGCACTAACGCTGGGCACCTGAACCACGCTGAGCCTCATAGGCGCTCCCCTGAAGCCGCGCCTCGCCTGAAACACGGGGAAAACACGCAGGGAATGAGTCTCGGAACAAGACTCAGTAGGGATCACTCGAACCCTACCTCGCAAACGGAGAAACCGCTACGCTAGCAGTAAGCGAGTACCTCGGAAAGGGAAGCCCCGCCACCTACAAAACACCGGTCTCACGGCACAAAAATCGACACATGTGCCACGGCGAAACGATCGGAACACCACGGTCAACACGACGAAACCTGAAGGTCGAAGTCGCAATGACTGACAGTCTGTCACTCCCGACTCGACAGGAGTACCTCCCACTAGAAGCAAGGCCGAATGCGTCCACTGACGTCTTAGTCCGCGCCTCAGGTGTCTCCCTCTGGCCCAGCGGGAATTGAGACACCGTACAAGTAACCACAAACAACTGACTAGCTGGGGTCACGCCCGTCGGCGTGGGTCCAACTGCCCCCAACCACGTGTGCACACACATGCCATCCGCCCCTGGCCTGGCCTCTCACTGGTTTTCCCCTCAGCCGGACTCTGGCTGCTAGACGCGGGGCCCGACGGTAACCAGTCTAAAAACCATCATCAGGGTATGCCCGTACACCTACTCCCGGGTGAGACCAGCACACGCGTACTAGTGGACTACGACTAATGGAGTGTCACAACGCCCAGGTGGTCTATCGTGGGACCGTCATAGCCCACAGACCCCCAATTGGCTAAAATAGGGCTGTAACGCACCTACGCAGGTGCGCCACACCGAGTGACGGTCACTGGAAGGACCGTCACACCGACCCGGCGACGAAACGGCTTGAAACGCCCAAAACACCAACCACGCCCCCATGCCTCCATAGGAGAGGGGGGAAACAAGGGGGAAGACCCATAGGGACCCCTAGCATGCTTCTAAGTCATCAAAACGTCGAATCACAGCTCAAATCCATAGATCGGGTGAACTCTCCCCAAATCCTGGAAAACCCAAACCCGGCATGAAACCCCGTCTCTCGGCCTCCCCTCGGCCTACAAATCACGGGAAAGGAACGCAAGAGGCTAGGGAACGTCACCCTACCTCAATTTTGCCCCGAGACGCGCCGGATCGCCCACGAATCACGATGAAAGCTTTTAGAAACCCCGCTCCTTCACGCTTCCCACGGGTACCCCACGCCCACGAGCTCACCTCGCCGCCTCCCACGTCGCCGCGCCGTCGCCCCGCCGCCGTCTGTAGTCGGAGAGAGGCCCGCCGCGTCGAAATGGGAGAGAGAGAGGAAGAGAGGGGGCGGTTCTCACGGTGGGAGGAAGAAGAAGAAAAAGAAGAAAGAGAAGGGTGGGGGAGAGAGAGAAAATGAGAGATATTTATAGAAAATATGGAAAATCCAGAAAATACCGAAAAATTAAAAATTACGTTTCCGGGATCCTCGAAATGCACCGATCGCAACGGTACCAATCTCGCCTAGGTGAACGACCCGGTCCACCCGCAACGAGGTTCCGAAAGAATTACCGAAACCCGTACCGGAAATCGGAAAACACGCGCAGAAAAGTCGCGGACGCACTCCGGGCCTCCGAAACAACTCCGGATCGCGCCGATCCGAACATGAAAGATGTCCGAAATGAAATTTCGGACACAACGGAGCCGGACACTCCGAGAAAGCAGATCCGGGACCCACAAAAAAGGATCCGAAAGGTCCGAGATATTACAAGAACAGTAAGAACAACATCACCGTCATTGTTGCCTGCTCTTTGCCTTTGAAGCAGTTGCAGGGACAGAAGGTGCAGAGAGATGAACATAGAAAGGAAGTTGGTGACAGGGTTTGTCAAACTAGGACGGGGCGATTCGAACCGCCCGTCTCGGATCGTCTCAGACGCTCTGCGGGACGATTGGGCCGTGGCACGTGGCCGGCATGCACTTGACCACATGGTTCCGTGCGTCCCGCCACGTACCAGACCGGTCCGTTGTAGGATCGGCCTGGTACGTGCGGGCCGCCAGGCTCATGCCTGTCCGGCCATATAACGGGCCCGTGGGCGACGCTGGGCAAACCAGGCGGCGCAAGGCGATGCGAGATGTGTTGCAAGGCGGTGCACGGCGGCGACAGGCGATGTAGGGCGGCGGGGATCGGCGATCGGAGGACTCTGGCGAGGTAAGTGAAATGTTTAGATTTTTTTTTAAAGAAGGAGGAGGGTGGCTGGTGGGGGGTCGTGGGAGGGCGGTGGAGGGCAGAGGAGGTGGGAGGCGGCGGTGGGAGGTCGTACGATGACCGGCCAGCCATGAGAGGGTGAGAGGGGGGAGGTGGGGGTGGGGGGGTCAGCCGGTGGGCGGCGGTGGGAGGCCGTAAGGGGACGGGGGCCGAGGGAGGGTGGGAGGAGGGAGATGGCATGGGGGTGGGTGGGGGCGGTGGGAGGCTGGTGGGAGGCCGTGGGCATTGGTGGGCAGCAAGGGGGGTGGGGGGGCGATCAGATGTGAGAGGGTGGGAGGGGGAGCGGAGGCCAGAGGGGGGCGGTGGGAGGCCGTGGGCGCCGGTGGGTAGCAGGGGGGGTATGTATCATTTGTTTATATTTATAAGTAACTATAAATTAATCGTAAATTACTTCGTATCTTGAGTTTTGCACTTGCCATTGAAGTTATTAATGCAAATTTTTTTAACATTTACAGGTATCATGGACGGACGACGTCACCCTGCGTGGGAGCATGGGTATACTGTTGAGGGTGATCGACATGTGCACTGTAGATACTGCGGATATCGCGTCACCGACATACATAGATTTGCAGAACACCTTGCGGGAGTGAGATAGGATTGTCGTGCATGCTCTTTAGTTCGAGAGGATGTCCGAGATTACTTTCGGACACAGTTATACGGGAGTGATATGTTTCTCGTAGCAGAGTTGGGGCATCGTCTTCCACGTCCAAGGTACCCCCACCACCAGCATCGGGCGGATCAGGATCTTCCTCCACATCGAGAGTTCGAGCACCACCAACACTAGTCGCACCAGTAGCAGATGATAGACTTGAATGCATAGATGTAGTTAGAACTTTTTTTAGAGAATTTCATGTACCCTCCACCGCTGCACATGACCCATTATTTGTTCAGATGGTTACATATTTTCAGACTCACCCACATTCACGTCCACCCACTAAGATAGAGTTAGATTATACGGGTCATGAGTCTCATGTATCTGATTCTGATTGGGATTCGGGATTCACAGATGAGTCAGATGAGTGAGTTTTGACATTTTGTACTTTATGAGTAGAGTTGAACGATGTCATTATTATGTATATGTTCACTTTAACATATTGCGATATCTTTTTTTATCTCTTCAAATAAGATGTTTAATTGAGAGGTGTAAGTTATTTCTATGTAATTTAGGAGCTTCTATGATAAAAAAAACTCAACATTCTATTATTTTTAAATGTATATATTATTGTACAATTTAAATAAAGTAGTATTAAAATTTTATTTTTAATAAATAAAAATCAAAAAATTACGTCTTCTCATCGAGCGTATCGGTACGCTGGCCGTTCCGGCCATATCATCCCATCCCGGGCCGTGATCGAGACGGCCGATTCGACCGGGACGACAAACCTTAGCGGTGGATGCAAACTTGCAACTTACCAAATTAATACACGAAATTAATGGGTCGACACCCACGAAGAACACCTTCCGTCCCAAAAATCTGATCTCTTATTAGGCCGTTCTCGTCTCAAACCGTGAATTAGAAGAACCAACAAACGAAAGCAAGAACAACATCTCGGAGACAGGATTAAACTACTACAGAAAACCGGGAGAACCAAACAGGGCACCCAAAATGCAGGAAAAGGAGAGGGAATCAATGGAGCGAATCGAATCCAACCCATAAAACCCATAGAACCAAATGGGGCACCCAAAATGCAGGGCTCTCTCTCTCTCTCTCTCTCTCTCATATTGAATATTTCGCATATCTTATCATTTGCTTTTATATTACAGACGTTAGAGAATCACCTCTCTCTCTCTCTCTCTCTCTCTCTCTCTCTCTCTCTCTCTCTCTCTCTTATATTTTGAATATTTTCCAAGCATTTGAGTTATTTTAAGAATTTTCTTGATAATAAGTTTAAATAAGATATTTATTTGACAAAAATGAACTTTATAAAAATATATATGTAAAAATCTCTTAACTAAAAGTTTCAAAGATATCATTAAATAACAAAAATATCCTCAAGATTTGTGTGGATGAGATTTAGGGTTGATACAAGAATAAATTTGTCATTTAGTAGTATTTTTGAAAATCTTGATTCATAACAATGGTTTATGTGATATTTTGCATATTATAACGATGTTATATATGAAATTAACCTTTTATTTTGCTTTGATTGTGAGAAAATAATGAGATGATAATATCAAAGAGTTTTTGCATATAAATCATTATTAAATTAAATTATAAATTTAATCTTCTTACATTTATATTCACACATATATCATTAAAATATCGATATTGTGAAGAAAGATCATGAAATGATCTTTTTCAATATTGAAGTGTTCTCTTTACACCTAAAAATAGTGCAAAATGACCTTCCTTTGTTTTTTTCATAATATTGATATTTTTAATAATATGTGTGTAAATATAAATATAAAAACAATACATTTTATTATTATTCACATAGAAGGCCTCTTAATCATCATCTTATTCCGGCATCAATTTTGTAAGCTGCTATGTTTCATAATTGGAGAGGAGAGGATGCTAAGTAATGTTCTGAGAAGACCTGGGGGGGCAATCAGCGGGCATTGTGTGTACCTCCAATTGCAGACAGGATGCTGTAGATGATCATGCATGCTCACCCTGTTCGTTTCAAGTGGCTAACTTGCGTCTCTTCTTATGGGAAAAAAAAACATTTCCGGATTTTTACGACTTTTGAGCTACTCACTTTCGACAGAAAATGATGTTAGATTTTGGAAGTAATCTATCTATTGTTAGTTTATTCTATCAGACATAATTTGTCGCATCGGTGCGACTCTGTATCGAGTCGATCGTATCCTATCGTATTTGAGTAAGACTTAGACGATCGACTCGGTACGAGATGATTCGAGACTCTTCGAGTCAGGTCCCAATATGTACGAGTCAAGTCATAATATATCGTATTTAGATCGAACCGAATAGATTGAACCTTGCTCTCGGATGGCCTATAAGAAAGGTTTTGTGTTGTTTGTGACTTTGTATACATAACTCGGAACAACGTTACCTTGTTACTTGATATGCCTTGACTCATTATATGGCGAGAGAGAACGCAGAATCCAATGAGAGGGCCTGCTTTCAAGAAGATCACATGAGAGAAGAAGTTGCAAGCAACACTTGGCGTGAGGCTGAAAATAAAAAGTCCGTCGAAGTCGACCGCGGCTTGCTTGGTGTAAGTGTGGTAGGTGGAAGTTGGGTGTTGTTATCACATTCTTAAGAAGGATGATAGTCATTGTAGTTGGGCAACAATTTTGTGGAAGTAAATGATGTATGATTTTAGATGGATCAACTTCAGTTAAGAGTATTCATCGAGGACAGGATTGAGTCATGATCTCCACCATGAATGCAACTTTGCAAAATAGACCTTTCACTCCAAACTCGGAGTGGAAGATTTTCTTCTTTTTTTTTATCCAAAAGATACTGAACCCTTCTCTCTCCCTCTCTCTCTCTCTATCACATAGGACTCGACCATTTGTAAATAAGTTTAACCCACACCATATTTAAGACGATCTATATATTGGCATGTTTCATATGAATTGCAGTCTAGAAGCAACTCTCAAAAGTTCTTCCAAATTTTCGAAAGAGTTTAGAGGAGAGAGAGAGAGAGAGAGGCACCTAATATAAGGATTGTCGGCCAATATCAAGGACAATTGTGGATTAAAGAGTGAAATAAATAAAATCTTTCTAGTTCATTAATCATAAGTGCATTGATCGTAAGTCTAACTAGCATCATCAGTCGTAGAGATATTCTTTACTCATCCTGACAAATAGGTGAGGGTATACTTGGTAATTTCTTCATATCGAAGTCCAAGCTAGAACAATCTTTGCAGATGAGATTTTTCACAACTTTTCTTGAGCAGGCAATTTTGGGTATGGACTATCAGATGCAGTACGGATTAAGGCCATTTCAAAAATCTGAAGTGAACAAATGCTGCCTTATAGATCTCCATGTGATTGGTGCCTTTGGAATGATGAGTTGAGATACAGGAAAGTCCTAAGTATGGTTCAAGATGTGAAACTTATTGATAGGATCGCATGCATTATGTCAGATAATTTTAATCCAAGTACCATTTGTGTACTGATTATCTCATTTCCTGGGTAAACTTGGGCCACTACAAAGTACCATAGATGCCATTCTCTGTTACATCTTGTTAAGATAAAAAATCTTAAATTACTTCATTTGATGTACATATTGTCATCACGAATCGTCAGGGTTAAGCATCTATAAAAGCCTCCTAAAATATCTTCGATGTTCAGATAGGCGGTCTTTCATTTCTTGTCTTGTTCTTTTTAAAGAAAAAATTAAAGCTTAAGACAGGAGGTAAATGGAGTTGGAAGGAGATATGTAAAATTAGTTAGATCAGCTCTGTAAACTTCCTCATGAATGTGAAAGCCCAAAGCAACCTCCAATTAAAAAGGTTCACGGCACAAATTTGCACTTAAAAGAAGAGTCATGCCAAAAAAAAAAAACAGAGAATTTTGGCATTCTCCAAACGTTAATCGACATAATTGAAATGCAATCTCCGGCTGTTATTACTTGAAGCATCAACAATTGGCAAAACGAAGCACAACATATTACTCCCCGACTGAGATCAGTGAGGTAATTTCGACTCCCAGTAGCATCTACATAAATTACCAAACTAAGTAGGTGCATGGAAACAGTTGATTGATTGATGCTTTTAAATCAAAGGTGCTAAAGGCTAAATTACCATAATCTGAGATAACAGGACACACCATGCATGAATTCTACTCTCAGATCAAATGCTCTCCACCATAACCATGGGCACCACCCTAACACAAGTATGCAATACTTACCAACCATACATAAATGTGTCAAGGGGCCATTCAAGAAATGGGAGTCGGCTTCTGAGTCCACACACCCTTGTGATATAATAAGTCAGAACATTCAGTAATTTGACTGTATACCTTGGGACAACAGGGCTATTGGATTTGATTTACACTGTTCAGGAGTTCTCTGTTGCAAATATTATATAAGGTACAGCTCAGAGAAAAAACAGGTGATTAACAAACTGTGGAAGCATACACTCACTTTGAAAGCTCACAAGATAAGTATCCTATGATACAGACACTAGCCGACCAAGGTCAAACTGAAATCCCAGAGTTTCTTTGCCAAGTCCGCATCGGTGGCTTTGGCACTTGGAGTGGCTAGGTTGCTGTTTTCAAAATACTTTCCACTGATTCCTTGGACCTGGGGATTTAATGCGACGTAGCATGTTGTTGCAGCGCCCTGCAGAAGGAAATGTTAGAAACGCTGAAGCAAGTAGGGAACATGAAGAACCAGGAATCACTGAAGGGCAGCCGATGATCATATGCAATCTTTGCAGCATTAAGGACATCAGATGATAACAATAACAGCTAACGAAGTCCACATCAAAAAAAAGAAGGGTAGAAGATCAATCACGGCCTATTCACATCTACACCAACCAGTTACAGGTGCAACTGCTAAATAAAGATATGTGATCACTTTGACAAGTGTTCATTCATCCCATCCCAAACATCATATATCTCTGTAAATGGGGAAGATAAACAGACTTTTGTAGGTCAACCATCTTCCATATATCATTGTTGGAGCCTACAAATATGATTGCTGATCCGGCACCGCCTCATGGTGGTCCCCAGCCACTGGGTGGAGCAGAAGGTGTCATCACCCTGTTCATGAAGCATGGACTCAGGGTGAATGTGCACCGGCCAGGCCTGGGGGCAGTGGTAGAGGCGCTCCAGAGCGGTGGCAAGGGTGGTGGTTTTGCTGGAGTTAAATGGCGTGGTTGCGGGGCCTGCCGAACGTGGTGGCCTGGGAGCTTAGGGTGCTGAATTGGTCGCATATATAGCATATAGGAATAGGATGAAACGGAGGGAAAAACAGCAAGTTATGGGTGGAACTGCCAAATAAAGATGTGTGCTCACTTTGACAACGTTCATTCACTCACATCTCAACAAATGAGGAATATAAACAGACTTTTGTATGTCAACCATCTTCCACATATCATTGTTGGGGCCTACGAATATGATTGCTTTGTATGACAGGAGGAAGATGCTAACAAGCTATTTTGACATGGCAATGTTTCATTGCATTGAGGAGCTCTTCATGCTTAAATTACTTTCTGATTCACATATATGTGCCAAGAAACATATAACAGTTCCAATAAAAGTTTAGCACTCTAGTCTTTCTCGATAAATGTTCCAAAGTTAAGACCACAGTATGAACTCAACTCACCTGCTGAACATTTTTTAGCACTAACCTTCCGGCTGTCCTGGCAATGACTGAAAAAAAATAGAATAAAATATTAATAAAGAACCTTCGTGCATGAAAAAATCAGATAGATTGGCTTAACATATGTTCATAAATGATTTCTATAGATGACAATCACGTTCAAGGACCTCTCTGCTTTCCTATTCAAACCAAACTCTGGCAAGTGTTTCATGCGTGAACAAAATAAATTGGTTCCGTCATAGCAAACAGCTTAACAAATCAACTTCCCCATGTTGACAAGTTGAAGTAGTCTTACAGATTAATATAGCCATTCCTACCACACAGAAAATTAGACAATGAAAAATGACAATGGTAGGTCAGGAATGACAGTCAAGCTATTTGGACAGGGGTCACACTGACTTTAGCTATCCAGCTGTCACGACCCAATCCAGCCCTTGTGATGCATTGTCCTCTTTGGACTAAACCCACACGATTTTGTCCCCAAAAGATACCTCACAAGCTATGGATCTAGGCGTTATGTATATAGCCCATTAACTTTTTGGTTTTTACATGGAAAGAAGTACTGTTAAACGTCTATTTGCAAAAATATCATACCTGAAAATGCATTAGCAAAGACATCACTATGTTTGTCAAAATAGTGCAAACATGCCATGGCCGTTAACCCCCCGTTACTAGCCATGAACTTAACCCTAGTTAACGTTAACTCGACCGGGAAAAAGTCAATAATATTCACGGGTTAAAAAACAAAGACTTATCTCTCTCAACTTCTTCCCTAATACACAAAAACCCTAATCAATCGGGTTCGTTGGAGAGGATTCGCTGGGGAGGGGGGGCGTACCTGAAAGGATCAGCCATGGACTCCCACCTAGAGAGAGAGAGAGAGAGAGAGAGAGAGAGAGAGAGAGAGAGAGAGAGATATGGTGACCCAAAGGGAAGGGGATTTAGCGTCCGATGGGAAGGAGGGGGGTGAGCTTGAGGGGGGGGGGGTCCGACAGGAAGGGGGGTTTGCAGGGGGGTCCGGTGGGAAACAGAATGTAGGAGGGAGGGGGTGAGCATGAAGGAGGGGGGTTCCAGCCGGAGGGAGGGGGACGAGCGTGAAGAGGAGGGGGGTCCGACAAGAAGGCTTGAAGGGGGGCTGGTCCGGAGGGAGGCGAGAGAGAGGGGGACGAGCTTGAAGGGGGGGGTCCAATGGGTGGGAGGGGCGGTGTGGCGGGAGGGAGGGGGTTTGTAGGGGGGTCTGACGGGAGTGAGGGGAAGTGGGTTGCAGGTTCTCCGCAGGTCGGCGGGAGGGATAAGTAGGGGGTTGCAGGGTCCAGCATCTCCTTCTCTCTCTTTCTCTGTCATCTCTTTGTCTCTCTCACATCTTGCGGCGGGTGGGAGGGGGTGTGCGGCGGGAGGGATTGCAGTGGGGTCTGGCGGGAGGGAGGGGGGTGGGCTGCAGATTCTCCTCTGGCTGGCGGGAGGGAAGAGCAAGGGGGAGTGGGGTTGCAGGGTCCGACGCCTCCCTCTCTCACTTTCTATGTCATCTCTCTACCTCTCTCACCTCCTGCGGCGGGCTCATCCTCCCCTCTCTCACATAATCTCTCTCCCTCTCTCCTCTCTCACATATTCTCTCTCTCCTCCGTGTCACATGCTCTCCCTAGCCCCCCTTCTCTCTCTTACAGTCACTCCCTCTCTCAACGTCAGGAGGGTGGGGGTTACCCGCGCCGGAGGGGGAAGTGCCTCCCTTTCTCTACGTAGGTCTCTCTCTCTCTCTCATTTTGTTTTTGATAGGGTGAGAATTTCATATTTGAGGGGTATTTTAGTCTTTTCATTACAAAATAAAGAAAATATTCAAATCTTTTTGAAATATTCATTTTTCCGTCGGCATAAGTTAACTACTGTGACATTTTTGCACTATTTTGACAAACGTAGTGATATCTTTGCTAATGCATTTCTAGGTATGATATTTTTGCAAATAGACATTTAACAGTGGTTTAGATGCAAAAAACCCACTTTTTTTACTTTAGCAAAAAACCCAACTTTTTTTACTTTCGATACGAGACTAATCCAATTCATCCCTGTCGCATCTCCTATATATAGTGGCAGCTCCACATCATGGTGGTTCCACACAGGCACACATACACCCCCACAACCGGGTATCCCCTTTATACAAGTAGCCCTCTCCTCCTGCATGGCTGGCAACTGGGTCACTACAATTTTTTACGCCCCACATAACCCACTGCTATTGTTGGTTTGTCTCCCCCCTCCTTTGCCTTCGTTTTTTAGTGGGCATTACCTCTGTTGACATGCTTCACCATATGGCACCATATTTTACTGCTAAGGCATGCAGAAAGAATATTGGCAATTTCAGAACACAAGTCTAATGTATTGTTTGTGAGGCATTGCTATCAAATAAAATAGTAAATAGTAAACAAACTTCATGTTATCTTACAGTCTATAAAACTATGGTATCTTAGAAGATTTGTGATGATGGATCCTGGATGGAGTGAATTAGCAGTTATTTTCACCCCCTTTTCCTGTGCAAACCAAGAAACAGAAGAATGGTCAGGCCACAGAAATATCCAAGTATAAACATTAACAGAAATTGACAATGAAGACTGCACAAGGATTTGTTTTTTCAGGTTACTAGAGCAAATGACAAAGGTCTATTATTCATTTTGCCATTCTCAGCAACTCAGTGAAGAAAATGAAAAAGAACCAACCTTTTGTTCATGTACACCATCCTAAAAGGACAATAACAAGTGCAAAGAAGGGTCACTCTCTCAGTATACACATAGCTCATTCACCAACAATATTAATTCCAGTAAGAAATGTTTCAAGTACAAGCACCATATATATATTTACCAGTCTGAGAGCTCAGATTTGCATATACACAGAAATTGCATACCAGATTCCACTGTATTATAATGCAATCGATAAAATACACTTGCATGTACAGAGGAGACAAGTTGGTATAAAGGTTGATCTTGCATGCCAAAGTATAGGTTGATTACAGATAATCATTTTTTTTGACAGGGGGAGCAAGACTGAAAACCAAGTAGTGTGGTTCACATGGGACCAAGTAGCTTATTGGGCTGTGGCATCTCAAGGAGAAAGGGTCCTGACTTCTCTTCTGCTGTGTAATTTGGGTAGATAGCAAGGATGGCAATTTCGGTTGCAGTTTCGGTTTCGGCCGGATCTGAAACCGAAGCAGTATCGGTTTCGGTTTCGGCCCCGGCCCGAAACCAAATAAAATACTATTTTTTTGCAGGGGAGTTGGCGTCTGATTTCGCCCGGTTGGTTTCGGATCGTCCAGGGCCAAAACGTATCAGTTTCGGCCAAAATTGCCATCCATGGTAGATAGAGAATCATATCCCATCTTGTACCTGTTTTGCCCCCCCCCCTTCTGTATACAAAGAACCGAAGACTGACAGTTTCAAGTGAAATAAGAGTGGAACCAATGGGACTGAGTAGGTCAGCCACTTTGAGACTTGGAACTGTTTAAAAACCAAAAAATAATTAAAAATAGAGACCAAGGAAGCTCTTTGTGAATTTTTTATCTGTTTATGGGGATCATCTTCAGGTTCCAGTTGTTTGCGAAGTTTCTGTCAAATGGGATTGTCTTGACATTCCAGCTCTTTTGAACATCCACCTAGACCTACTTCCCCTCCTGGGAAAACTAGGTTTGGTACAACCTGTAGTAGTAGGACCAGCCACAGCCTGTAGCTAGGAATTCTTTGATCCTTACACCTTTGGATGGAATGAGGGTCAGTAAACAATCGACCCAAATGTGCTAGATCCATAGGCATTTGTTACCTTCAAAATGAGCTAACCAGACCCAACACCAACCAGTTTGACCCAAGGATGAGATGTGTGGTTGATGAGTTTCGGCCAAGGTTTAAAAAACCGGCTGGTCCAGACCGAAACCTTGTGAAACAGACTGGAAGCAGCCAGAACCGCCCAGTTGCAGTGGGCACTTTCTGGCCAAAACTGGCCCTGCAACCAGAACATGAAATGGAACTGGCCAGGACTGGTCCAATTCCTAAAACTGGTCTTTTAAGCCTTGGTTTCAACCCAAATATTGTTCACAACAGGCTCAGATCAAAAAAGATTTCTTCCTTGTATTGCACACTGATCTAGCATGTGCTGATTTCACCCAGCACATTGCAGCTTCCAATGTCAGATCAAAGAAACACAGCCTGCATGAACAGGTTGAATGTAGCTTCCAACAGCTTTTTCCTCTTGCACAAACCATCAGTTGTAAAGTCATGATTTGACACATAAATAAAAGAGAGACAAAATCATGGAACATATCTACTTCCAAAATAAGGAATTTTAAACAGCAAGAAAGATTCAAACTGGCCAATATAGATGTATCAATACATGGTTAAACTGTTACTATTATTACTGCTATTGCTTTATTTAGTTACACATAATCAGATTCTGATGCAACCAAAAAGCAAGCAATTACCTTGAAATGCCTAGAGAGTTCATTGGCATGCAATATATTAGCAAGCTTTGATTGCCCATAGGCATAGATTTGGTTATACCTGTAGGCAGTGAATGTTCAAAACGAAATAAGGAAAGAATCTGAATATATGTATATTGACGGCATTTCCCTAAGTTACATATGTCAAACTGTGAATGAGAAAACAGACTGCACAGGTATATAGGATTTCAGCATAAGGTACCCTGATGGATCATTGATCTTATCAAATCGAACTCCTTCAGAGTATGCAAGATTATGCCCTGTAGATGAAACATTCACAATCCTCCCCTCGATGTTGCTACTACGAGATGTATTTTCCATATTCTCCAGTAGAAGATTAGTCAAAAGAAAATGACCTGCAAAAGCATGTAAACATCATGTCTCAAGCTTCTACAAAAACCAAATATGATCTTCATTGATGATTTTAGAATCTCAGTAAGTGCATTTGATGGGTTCTATAGGATGTAATTTTATACGTACTGGAAGTATTTACAGGCCTTAAGAACACTTTTAGGTGTCTTTTTTCGTTGCTAAGATGGCAGGCCCACTTATGGATGCTGGATGCAGGACTGTACCTAGTACCAGACTGAGTAGGGTGATCATTCAAGTTATCAGAGAATTTCAGATAAGCTGAAGGACTGGAAAAGAGCAATCTATCCAGTACAGTAAGGATAGAGCACAGGTACTCGAGGAATAGAGGAACCAGTAAAACAGATCCATCGTGACTTGGATGCAATGCTGAGCCAAGAGCGATCACAACCAGACACCCACTTCTCATCTTCCTCGGCCATTATGACAACAATGAATAAATCTTGCCATCAGACAACTGTGTGCTACCATCTCCACACATCCTCACGGAAACCTCTCTCTTGCCAGCCTCTTATTTCCTCTCTTACAGCTCTCTTCCTTTATGGAGATCCCCTATCCAATATTGAGAACTCACCTTTGGAATTCTCAACCCCACTTAACCATCATTCAAGAAACAACCCAAAATTAATGTCCACTTAATGATGACTACCCCAAGCTATGATTTGCTTGTGGCAAGCAATAATTGCATATTTGCATGATGGAATGGTTAGTCTGTGGTGCTGCCTGACTGGCCTAAAGAGGTAAGCTAGCATCTGAGATGGTGGAATCATAGGGAAGAAGGAAAGAGAGAGTGATTATTCTGTGAGGGATTGGTGCGGCAAAAGGGACATCACTGGAAAAAATCAAAAGAATATCTAACAGGAGTCCATGTAATGCTCCCTAGATAACCTTTTGCAGCCAACAGTTGGAACAGCATAAAAAGCATTTTTTTAACATGGGAGGTACCACAAATATATTAAAAAAAAGGATGTACATGAATGAGCTAACAGCTCACCCAGCCCCTTTACAAAAAATCACCACACCAAGATGGTGTCCCCCATCAACACCTCAAAAAAAAAAAAAAAAAGAATGCGGAGTTATGGTCCTCCACTTTACAAAAGTGCTTAGCCCAAAAAGCCACTATCTCACAAAGAAAAGCAAAAACCCTCTCTTCCGGCCTCACTGCCCTTTTGAAGATTCTATTGTTTATTTTGTTCCACAAGGCCCAGAGAGTGGCATGGAGGATAAGCCACCATATGATCTTATCGCCCTTAATCATCCACCTCCTATGCCAAATGGTGAATAGCTGTCGCACCATATCAAAATGCCCAAGGAACTGCTGGAAACTCTGCCCAATCCTCAACCAAATACCCTTCGCAAAAGTGCATCTCGTGAATAGATGGTTCAGGTCGGTAAGAGATAAAGACAAAGGATGGAGAGAAATCAGTAGATTGATGCCTATGTCACCTCAGACTTGAAACATCTAACAGTCTCTTGGAACATCAGCGAGTTGTCAATGAATGATTATATGATGTCTACAGTAATTCTCCAGAAGTTGAGTATCAACTATCAAGGCTTTTTGCTTGGTGCAAGAGCAAGAACCCAGAAACTCTATGTATGGGGTGTCAGCCAATCACCGACCTGGAGACCCAGGATAGAATGGGAAAAAAGCACTAGCCAATTGATTTTAAATCTATACAGTAGAAAAAAATAATTCAACAAATTATATTAGTCAGTATTCTCAATGGACTGCAACAATGAAGAAAAGAGGAACATCCATATTTCCCTCTTATTTGAGAAGATTATGAGACTGTTTTCAAAAGAAAATGTGCTTTGATAGACATTTTCTAGTGTTTTTTTTTTTCAAAAAAGAGCTAATCTGACCAAATTAGCTGTTATCAGTGCAACCCTTTCAACATGAACTATTAACCAGGTACAAAAGCCAACTAATGATAAAAATACGCCCAAACATGGCCCATACCTACGTGGTTTGTTGCAAACTGCAGTTCTATACCATCTTTCGAAAGTGAGAAAGGAATGGCCATAACACCTGCATTGTTACTTCAAGCAAGAATTCAAAAAAAAAATCATTATATGTTTCAGATATAAATGATAAAAAAATGAAGAAACTACATTTTCTTCCTAGTGAGAAGAAGTTGCTTCGGTCAAATTGTATGGCCAGTCACACAGTCTAAGAACGAAAAGCAAAGGCATCTCTGAACATAAGCTATCTTACATAAGAATGTTCAGTGGAAGATTCAATGAGTTCAATTCTGAGGCAAACTTTCTCACAGACGCCAAAGAACTTAGATCTAGCTCCAAGACATCAATCTTTGCTGTAGGGATTTCCTTGAGAATTGATTCCTTGACATTTGCACCAGCAGACAAATTCCTTACACCCATAACTACATGGACGCCACGCAATGCAAGAACTCTCACAGTTTCAGCCCCAATACCACTGGACGCCCCTGCCATTAAGCATTGAGAATATTAACGTTGCCATTAGAAATCAAACAAACCCGCAACCACAAGCAAGTGACCTTTATCATTCTAGAGTATGTTACCGAACTTTTAGAAAAGCCGTTCACTTTGAATACCATTCATAACAGACAACACAAAGAAGTAAATCTTCCAATATCATCTGAAGAGATCAGGACATAAACCTTCAATATCGACATGAATCCGAATTTAAATAAAAAAACAGAAATAATTTAGAGCAACAGTCTAGTGTTATTTCTACAGTTAGTCAGATCGTTTTAAGTCTGCTAAACAGAAGAAATGCATAGGAAGTGTCTGAGATTATTATAAGAAAATCTCCACAGCCTAAATGCACTGTGAATCGTCTTCTAAGAAAGCTTTACAATATGTATGCACGAATGCAAACCCGAGTAACTAAGGGAGATGCAGCCTGGGACTTGGTGAAGATATCAATCCACTGCTTGCCAGAAGCAACTAAGGAGGAGTCAGACAATCACGAACCGATGACACAACAACAACAACAAGAAGAAATGAAGCGAATTAAACGTGAAATAAAGTAAACAGAATTACAGGAAGAACAGGAGAGGGAGGAAGTAGAAGGCAAAGAGACCTGTGACGACAGCGGTGAGGCCGCTCCCATCTACCCCTTCCGTGACCTCCTCCGCCGTCGAGTTGTAAGAGAACCCGGAGGGGCCCTTCTTGCTGAACGGCCACATTCCTTCCCGCCCACTCGCCCTCCTCTCCTCCGACGGTGGAAGCCCTAACGACGCCGGAGGGAGCTGCACGGTGGTGGATGATGCCGATCCCCAGCTGCAGAGTGGGATCAGATGCAGAGCACCAGATTGAAATATTATTAAAAGACGAAATAAATGCGACCGCGTCCTCCCTTGGTTTTGACTCCTCAGCATGGGAGGGCTACCTGCTGTGGAAACTAATATATAAAATAGTTAATTTCATATATATATATATATATATATATTATGACGTTCTTAATTATTAAATGTTTTTTACATATGTACAAATTCCTCTTCAAATGAAAAGTGCACAAAATCTACATTACTTTTGTACTGACTTGTATACCCTCAACTCCATTTTAATAGTGGTTAAGTTTTTCCCGATTTAACTCGCCCGAGTTAAATTAACCCCTGTTTAACTCAGTTTTGATTTGTAAACCCAACTAGGTTGATTTATCCTATCTGGCTAGGTGGATTAGAAAATCCAGAGTTAACCCACTTCTGACTGGATTACGGAGTAAGACTAATCAAACCAATGCAAGCCATAACTCATCGCTAAGAAGTGAGTTAACCCGGAGATAACTCTGAATCGAATCAGGACTTAGGGTGCGTTTGGAAAAGATTGGGGAGAGAGATTTTGGGTTCTTCAATGTCCCATCAACTTTTATTTTACGACAGATTTCAAGATTTAGAGAGAGATAGAGAGAAAGGAAATAAAATTAGAAAAGCAAAACATACATATCATGTCATGGCTGAAACCTAGGTTTTTGATAATATGCACGTCTTGTAATGGGCATCCCCGTGGGCCGTGCGGGGCAGATGCACCCTTAGCTGGTGGGACGGGCAGAGCCCGGTTGGGGCAGCGGGCCTTCCATTTTTGGGTGGGCGCCTCACAATCTAAACAAACCTCTTTAAGCGTGTAGATTTCTTTTGCTCGATATGTCACGACGGATAACGACATCCTCGTTATCGGATGACAAGAACACGTTTCTATTATAATTATTATTACAATCATATAAATTCTTGCAACTATATATTGTCATCGTTATAGACATTTCATCCCATTATCACCGTTGCAATTTGAGGAGGGAAGGACCGCCTAATTAGGCCCACTAAGATTCATTATCGACAGGTCCGTCTCTTTGCATACGTAATTATTCCACGATCTACGTGGTACACGATCTGAGAATCACTATCGCAATACTGAAAGAGCAACGAGCATCAAGAGACAGCCCCACATCCCCTCACCTTTTTCATTGCGGAAGATCGAGCATCTCATGATCTCCACGATCCGACACTATTGTTCCTCCAATAAGTCAGAAGACGCGAATGACAGAAACATATTCGAGAAGAGAAACCCTATAAAAAATGTCATGACCGAACGGTCAGGGGATAAGCATGCTATTCTCACTACACTGATCTCAATACCTTTTATTCTATTTCTTCTTCGTAACATTTCACACTCACTCCGAGCACTCGTCTGATTTAGATATTGAAATATTGTGCTTTGCAATAACATCCGGAGTTACTTCTGATGCCCTTCTCTTTTGTCCATATGTGTTCCTCTTAGAAATCTCTCTCTCTCTCTCTTCCATGACAAATAAATCTAAGAGATATAACATGTAATTTAAAAAATCACTTTTTGAGCTCTACATAATTAAGAAAATGATTACAGCTGGTTCCAATCATCGACGATGATGACACACTTCTCTAATGACTTGGGCTATGAATGATGACTTATTAATCACTACAGTTGTGAAGGACTGTACCGTTGGCACCGTTGATAGACGATGGCAAGAGGCACAGTACAAAGAAGGCACATGAGCATACGATATACACTGGTGGATGTACTGGTGGGTGTACGACAATCATCAAAATAACGACAGGAGGTGGAGGCGGCTCGATCGGTTGCGCCGTTGCCGTGGGCCACCTGTTCCGCTTCTTCTTCCTCCTCCTTGGGGAAGCGGATGTCGCCCGTCAGGCCGACTCCCCCAGACATCTCCTTCTTCTGCTGTTGCTGCTGCTTCTCCTAACAGTGAGAAGAAAGGTCTGTGCTTTTAGGGTTTCTGCATGCAACAGAGAGAGCAAACAGAAGGTGGCAGCCTTCCTTACTTCCCCTGCTCTTCCACAACCCGGTCGAGGCGCCTTTGTGAAACGTCCCAAGGTAGAGAAACTGGGAAGGGGAGTGCCAGCGAGATCTCAACCGAGAGAGAGAGAGAGAGAGAGAGAGAGAGAGAGAGTTGTGAGTAGAACGCAGCCTTGGACACAGCAGAGAGGAAACAAGCAGGTGGGAGGGAATAGGGGGAGGAAGGAATACTTGGGCAACTTCCTGGTCGTTGTGTCCGGCGAGTGGACACGTGCAGACATGGCCGCTCCACACTCGGGTGGTATCGACGAGTCCGAGACGTACGTTGCACTCCGACACCGTTGGATCCGTCACGAAATCGTGATATGTCAGAAATGGGATTTTTGAACCCATGATAGCTTGTTTGTTTGAACACGATCTTACGCAAGTGAGAAACTGGGGACACCATCCAAAGTGCCAACGGAATTAAGGAAAATATATCTGCAATTAAATTGGTAGCAGTCAAAGTGAAACGCACAAATCTATACACCTTCAACTCCAACCTTATCGTAAAGTAGAAAACTCTGCGAGTCCCATGCTCCCTCTCTCTCTCTCTCGGGGGGGTGGGGGGGGGGGGGGGGGGAATTCTTCGACTCATCCACATCTCAGGAACAAATCTCGCTGCCTGCACAGTTCCCCTCCAGTGCCTCCCTCCAATCTTTTCCATCTCTTGCTCCCCTAACTAGTCTTCAATTTCTCGTACGCATCATTGCTGGCTTGGCATTCATAGAAAAGAAGTTCGTTTCCTTATCATAATAAATAGTAAAACACTCGATCGTAGATGCGGACTCACCGCATATGTTTCCCGGGCCATGAGTGGCCTTGGATTGCTATTGTGAATTAAATTTTACCCAATATCACCCAATGTCGTCCTCTCTAAATGCCAAAATCACAATAACGTGGCGTAACATGGTGAGGAGAAGAAGGGCAAAGATGGCCGGGATGCCGTGACAAATGAACTTGCTGCGTTTATCAGCTTTAACTAATTCCGTCATACTATAGATATTTTTCTTTTTTTCAGAAACTAGTTTGAGTTATTACTTTCTCAACAAAAAAAAGGAAAAATTATCCCTCTACTCCTGAAATCATTAAAGATTATTCTTATATCTCTATCTTTATCATATTTACCATGATACTCCTAAATTTCTTAAAAATTAACCATTGTGTCCCTTCGCATAAGTATATTTTTTTCTACTTCAAAGATGAAGACAGATAAAGACCCAATAGATCTTTTCTTAAAGATTTCAGAGATATTATGATAAATATGATAAAATTGGAGATATAAATATAATTTCGTAAGATTTTAGAGATATAGAGATAATCTCCCCCCCCCAAAGAAAAAAGAAAGAAAGAGAAAGAGCCGACATTAGACGCAAACCTGTACAGGACGGCAGAAAGAGCAACCCAAGCATACCCCATATCGTATAAGACGAGATTAAGTAACCTGCTTCAGTATGCCAGAAACATCGAAATCCTTCAAGTCAAGGGCTACTCTGGAATACAAATGACATGTATTCAAAGACCTCATGGTTATACAATCACTCAGTCTACACATGGATATCGTACTGCCAATTCATTTGCTAAATGAGCAATCTTATTCGTTTGCTTAATAATCAACCAGTGGCAAAAATACTACCTCATTGGTCGGGAGGAAGAAACGGGAAAGGCAAATAATAGCAGGGAAAAATAACAGGTACCAAGGACCAATTCGGCTATAACAACTCCCCTGCAGTTGTGCGAGAATCTGTAGATGCTGACAGATTACTAAAGGCAGTTTTCAAACACTGCTGGCTTCCACGCACAGAAGACCCGTCAAAAACTGGAACCTCTGCTCAAAATATATTGGGCGTAGGTAGGCGAACTGCACAAACTAAGGAAAGACCCATCACCGTGGTCAGCTTTGCTTGGGTATATATTTCACAGAGTAGCTCTTCTCAGACTTGGCTCTGAACTTGGGCTTGTAAACGTTGGCGGATGTCGGCTCATTTGATCCCATCCCGACATCCTGGTGGTTTCCATGGTTAACGAGGCCACAGCAGCCAATTGGCTGTGGTGGCACTTCCGTGGATGACTCATCACATGTTTCAATATCAGGCACATCCGCACATGATTCTTCACGAATGTCAACATCATCCGCTGATCTAGCTTCAGTATCTGGTGACAGAACAAGCTCCACGTGGTCAGATGACAGGGCCTCCCTCCACCCTGCAAGATGTGGAGGTTTGTTAGGTACAGAAACAACCATCCGTCTTCTATAATGCAGAAAAAAGCAAACTGCTCAAGAACATGTAGGATGATGCCCAATCGAAACTCCAAAGCCACCCCCCCCACCCAAACCCCAAAGAAAGATGAGGACACGGCAGATCTGATCTAGGAGAAACAACATGGCATTATCTGTGTACAATGTGGGATATCTCACAGGCCACTTTTGCTGTCTTATGCATCTCTGATTCCCAATAAATGAGGTAGTTGTTCAGGATAGGTTCAGAATCCAAGAATGGGTTTATGCTTTCACGACAATGCATCAAAAGAGTAGCCAGCCGAAATGAAGATGGCAACCAGATTCCATGGAAGTTTTTTACAGATTATAACATTTAACCCTATGGAGGCAAAAAGTGGATGTCAATTCAAGTTTGGATGAATTTTAACAGAAAAGACAAACAAACGTAACCTGCTTTAGAAAATTTTTATGACTTCTTGTTTAATGAAACATGGGCTCGCCCCAAATTCTCATCCTGTTTTTTCCCTATTACTTTACTCCATCATCAACACTCATCCGTAATGCTCACAAGTTTCATTGGGTCAGCACTAAAAGGGGAGAAAAAAAGAAGAGAAGAAAGGTTAGGAAATGGAGCACTGACTTTGTGAAAGGAAAGCCTCCGCAACCTTGCTCGAGAACAACTTGGGTACAGACGGTTGAGAAACTTCAGTGGCTGCAAGAGAATCCCGTGTCACCTCAGACCTACAATCACCTTCTCCACAAGTAGCCAGACAGCTCTGATCAGGCAGAATACGTATGGAACTTTTGTCCGGAGTCTCAGCAATGTCTACTTCTCTATTTTTATGCTGAAGTGTTCCAGGAACACCATCCTCTTGCTTTTCCATTTGCAATTTGTCTGACTCGTTTACACCGTTCAGGGTACAGTTAATCTTGACCAGCCTCTCCTGAACAATGTTCTGCCCGAAAGAAGCAGGATTTTCATCAGGGCAATTACAGTCTTTAAGAGGGACACTTATGGAACCAATCAAAACTTTACAGCTTTCAATTCCATCTGATCTGTCCGTTGTTCCTTTCACTCTCTCTTTGCAATTCATATCTTCCTCTTCACACTCCAACTTGCTTTTCCTTGCCCAAACCATTTGGCTGCTGACCATTGAGGTGGGCCTTGGATCCTTGAAGCCATTATGCTTCTGACCAACCATTGGCTTTGTTGCAGCAACCTGAGAATGGAAACCACCTAGACTATACCTCATTGGCCTCATGACTGGACGATGCAAAAGAGTTTGCAGTCTCTGGGGACTTTCCTGCCGCACTTGGCCTCCCAGATACTGATCAACGTCACCATTTTCAGGATAGCATGTCACGTCAGTAACCATACATGATGACTCGGCATCCTCTAGAGCTGAGTGACTGGAACAGAGTGATAAGTCAGTAGTTTCTAAGCCTGCCTCAGAAGGCAACATTGGGCTTAGTGCTTCTTCAGAACCAGATGCCTCGGAAGGCAACATTGAGCCTAGTGCTTCTTCTGAACCAGAAGTGCCTTCAACTGCATCACATAAAGCCTCCTCAGACCCAGGTTTATTTACAATTTGTTCCTTCATTTTCTGCTCTTTTTGCCTCAGCTTCTTCATTCGCTTTCGTTCTAAAAGCTCAGCTTGCCTGTGAATGTCAAATGCCAGTCAACTTTGTCTTAGGTGGGAATCCAAGTATAGAAAAGGTTACGCACATGATTTTTTGACTGATGGATTTCTTCGTATTATCAAGCAATATGCAAAATTTTTGCCAGGGAAATTTCTTTGAGATACAATCACTCTATTTAAATTTGACGATAAATGCACCTTTTCTGGGCAGCCTCCTCTTCCTCGAAAAGTAGCTTTTGGCATCGTAAAGCCTCTGCATCCTTATCCGCGAGCCATGCCTTGACCTGCAGAATGTCAAGACTCATAACAAACATGCACAGTTGACAAACGATAAAGCCAGAAATAGGGCTAGCGGATAATCTGTACCAATTTCTGCTCTAGCAAAAAGCTAGTGCAAGCAACAAGGTTCTTCGTCTCCATGGCAATCTTCCCAACTTCACCATCGAACACAAACCTTTGCAAGGAAATAGCCGTACCACCACAGAGGAATGTTTTCTCACTTGCATCATCAAGTACAATGAATAACTCTTGGGAGGAAATAGGAAATATAGATGGTCTACATTCAATCACATCCTACAGTGACAGACAAGCAGCTTTTAGATAGAAAGAAACAAGTACAGAAATGAATCGGATACAGAACAAATGTTTTCTATTCAAAGATGAGCTCACCAAAAGAATGGCACCAGCCTTCAAATAGCCCTGTGGTAATGGAGAAAACCCGGGCTTCCTCATCAAAGATGCCAATGCCCTTATGATAGAAGAAGCAGGGACTTCCTGAAAGGCACACATTCTTCAGACCAATAACTCATAAACCTTCAATACTTGCTTACTTTGAATCCAGTTACTTCAGAAAATATGTTGGTTGCTGCCAAGGTAGTTTTGGGTTTTTTGTGTGTATGTATGTCCTCACCAAGGGGATTGTGGTGGTTGAGTGGAGAGGGAGAGCACAGAGTGAGGAAAGAATGGAAGTGGTTGCTTACACAGATAAACCCCCTGTTGGTGTACTCGTCACCTCATCTTTCGGGTGAAGTGTTTGTGATGAGGTGGAAAGAAGTATAGTCTTCTAAATATTTTGGCCTGAGCATATTTGGAGAAATATTTATTAAAGTGCCACTATTTTAAAAACCCCGATGTACATTAATCATATGCAAAATATTTTAGTACTACATCATGTTCACAGTGGTTGGCTCCACCAGGCCCCCTGTGTTCATGGACTAGACTGGGGCTTAAGCAAGCCAGCCCAAAGGTTCACTTGCCCTCTCCAATACTCTTGGTTGCCTCAAGCCATGCGTCCAGAAAGTCTTTATCTCAATTACCCTCTACTCATAGAGAGACCTGACCCACTTACACACCTCCTTTTTGACATCCCTTCCCAGATTCTTCACCCTCTTTCATTTTCTTGTCTTTTTTACCACCCAAACCCTCCATCTCACCATGATAATGACGGGAAAAAGATGGGAACGGGTTCTTCATCCCCAAGATTACTTCCATGATAGTTACAGCACCCCAGGGATGGGTCAGACACTCTGCTGCAGAGACTGCGACTTCAATCTCCATCCCTACTGTTACTCCCACCGCCCAAGTACACCACCCTGCTTCTTGGGTAGCAAATCATCCGCATGGCGGCACTCTCAGGTTAATGAGAATCCCTGTGTCATCTCTCCAGTGGCACATCAGTAAGACGGACAGGCTGCCATGATTAATTACTCATGCAAAGTCTACAAATCAGCCACACACCCCTTCCGCTCCGGCTAGTGCAGCCTTGATGAAATTGCAGCCATCAACAAGCTCCTCTGGCAGTACAGTCTCAGCAAGCACCTCCAGCAGTACTTCAGCCTCAATGACCATGGATGGCACTAGCCTTGACTAGCATCTCTAAGGGTGGGCAGCCAGCAGAAAGGCTGGATGTTTTTTTATTGAAAGTGAGAAAGGCTGGGATGTTGGAGGGAGATGAATGGATGGCAAAATGATGAGGGAGCACTCACAAGAGTTATGGACGGGGCAGGGCTTAGAGATCTTTGATGGTCTGAGCCTCGGCCTTACCCAACTGGGATTACAAGTTTGGCCAGGCCCATCCCTTGCAAATAAACCAGCTATCAGATAGATTTAGAAAAAACCAGCTATAAGATGCATAAACCTAACCATCCACTTCTCAAAAAGAAAAAAAGATGTGCAACTAAAATGCAACAACAATGGTGATTTCCTTCTCCAGTACAACCCTTGATTTTTCCAAGAAATGTCGAATAAAAAAAAGATGAGTTAAGTTCTAGTGACCAACATTGCTAGAAATCAAAACATACTTCTCTCCTATCGAACATAAATTTCCTTTATTGGATGCCAAAAGAAATGTGATAGCATCAAAAGAAAGTTAGAAGTTTTATATGATTTTTCATTCAGCTATTCACAACAACCAACGAAGTAGAAGGTGAAAGAAAGTTCTCAAACAGCATCCTTATCAATGATTGAAGTGCCACTAATACATAAAAAGATTGTCATGGAGCATAAAGCTCTCAATGAAATAGATTATGCGTAAACTTTTTCCACTGAAAGAAAAAGGGTAACTATTTTGTGCATGACAAAGTAGTAGTTTTCTTTTATGTATCAGCTCACTTATGCAAGTGCCAAAATACAGACACCCCAAAGCACATTAAGCTCAGATTATTACCTCCAAAGCCATGCCATTGATTGATGCAAGCTCCTTTGCCTCGTCCACGGAGAGCTGAGTTCAAAAGGAGGAAAGGTGGTGATAATAAAAATTAGATTCAGATCATCCTGGTATTTGATGAAGCAAATCTAAGATTCCCAGATCCATGCCACTGACATCCAACAACCCAATTGCATGCCATGTAGGGTAGAGTTACTCAGAAGAAATATATTGAATAATATACCTTATCCCAGAATGCACCTAAAAGTTCTCTGTTCTTTGGAGAAACCTACAAAACAGTATTCAAGCATAAGCATCCAATTGTTTCAACAGAAATGAACCAAAATTACTACAGAAGACATTTTTTTTGAAAGTGAACTACAGAAGACATTAAACAAGCAGAAAATCCATGAACTGATAGAAATAGAAAGGGCCCCAATGCATCATCTGATTTATCACTCAAACCCTCACCTTCAAGACTAAGACAATAAACGCCAATTAAGTTTTCAAATTAACTAACACGTGCATTGGCTATGTATTAAACAGAGTCCACAATAAAATTCAATTAACATGGACGCTCTTTTAAGGGAACAAAGGGAAAAAAGATGGTGAAAATAAGAACATGGATGAGCACAGAGAATATAGTCAATACCTAGACCCATGATCCACCATTCCAGATAACTGAAATTAAACAGCCATATAAAAAAAGTAAAGATATTTTTTGCTCTAGAAGATGGCAGACATTCATTTAAAAAAGCACCTCTTATCTCTCTGAGAAAGCGCAATAAATCATAAACAAAGTGATTAAGCAGGGAGGAAAAAAACCTTATTGACATTCAGGGAACGACGATGCACACGAATATGACGCCTGTAGTTAACTGGAGAGCAAAATTCCCTAGAACACTTATCACACTTTTGCAACTGCATCTTTGAAGGTGACAACAAAGGCCACCCTGGAAGATCTGAAACAAGAAAGCAAATTCGTCTAATGATCAACACTAGTTGCATCAATCAGAAGTAAGACCTACCACTAGTTACAACCCTAAGATACCTCCTTTTGACACTTCACATACATTTTTCACGCTCACCATTTGCCTTTGCAGCAGCCTGAGCAAAGGCAACAACAGCTTCTGGTATCTTCAGAGCTTGCATGTGTTCAGAAGAGCTCTTTGTCACCCTGCTAGTGGATTTCATAAGGTTTCCAGGTTCCTTGATCCCATTAGCTTCAGATGCAAATGAACCGAGGCCATTAGAGTTTACTTGTTGGCGACCATTCTCTTCTATTGTGTTATCAACCTGTAAACCTCTCTTGCCACTCCCCTGTTGCTCTAAGGCATGAAGCAACTGTATCCACTGGACAGGGCTTTCCCCAGGACGTGAGAAAGAAAGAAATGGTTCTTTTCCTATTGCTTGTATGATGTAATTGTCTAGTGAATCCTGTCCTTCAATTCCCAGCTGACCAGCCTTTTGTTCAATGATTGCATCAGGAGCTCGATAGGTACTTACTTTTGCCATTGACATATGGAAAAAAATTGGAGAAACCTGCAAACATGCAGCAATAAAAGCTCCATGATTAAATTATGAGGGACAATATCATAAGCTCCTATCCTAAAACAACAGAAGGCACTCAAGAAGGGAAACAAAATTCTCCCTCTTACTAATGGGATGATTGCAAAAATAAATCTACTGCATGTATCATTACAGAAATACCACTGCTACATATACATGAATTAATTACTATAACCCTATCATGCAAAATTCTCTCCCCTTGCTTTCTATGATAAAACCTCTACAACTTGGATGTATCACCTCTCAAACAAACTAGTGCGAGAATGAGACATTGTGCATACTTCTATAGGCAATAAGTGACACAAATCTCCATTCACTGCCTATTGGGACACTGCATTAGTGAAATTGGAGCTCTCACCATGCTTACTGACAAGAAAATATCTTCGTCGTGGTCCTCGTGGATGTCACAACCATCTGGTAAGTTCTACTCCCATAACAAAACCTGAACCACACTAGCAATCACCAAGCTGTAGAGGAAACACCACACACACACTTGTCCCAAAAAGAAACAAAAAATCCAGTGGAAGTGGGGCATCTACCTCTAATTCTACCAGCCAAGGCATCAAGCAGCTAGGTGTCAATCCCAAAAATTACATGTTACATGTGCAATTACAGGATAGAGAAGCAATTTGCTCACAAGGATTGTGAAACAATAGGGTAGCATGCCAAAAATATACAAAGAGTTGGATACAGGGAGAAGCCACTAATAGAAGTCTTTTTTTTCCTCATTTTGTTTTATACCTAGCTCCTGCCACTTGATGTCTTTTTTATGTCCCCGTCAATGGAGAAGTTAGACTGAAACAGCTAGATTGAGTTTTGGATCCATTCTGTTGACTGCTAGTTGGAGAGGGAGACTTTTGCATGGGTATGAGGAAGTTAGTAGCAAGTATTAAGATTGGTACCCTAAGTCGGGATCAAAAGCATCAGCAATTATGTCAACTGACCTTCGTAGGGACCACAGAATGATGGTTAAGTTGGGGCATGATCTTCCCATGAAAATAGCTTCAAACCATAGTCTTTCATTCTCGAGGTTCGAGAAAGGGATATCAAGAGTAAACAAGGAAACAAAGATGCAGGCTATCCATGAGGAAGGCCAAAATTAGAAGGATAGGACTGATCATCAGTTGTGGACTCGATGTTAATTGATAATTTGATAGCACCACATAAAGAGATAACTCTGAAATGTAGAGCTTTAAATGCTCAGCCCTGGATCCTATCCTCTGTGACATCATGTGGGGAAGTGTGTCTTATCTAGGGTAGATGCTATCAAATGTAAGTCAAGATTGGCATGACATCAAGCAGAATCATTGGTTAGGCTAAGTTGGAGGAGGCAGCCAAGGTGACCCGGAGGAGTGTGAGACTGCGAGTCGATTGAAGATCTATTTATGTGATAATGTCCCAGTGATTTAGCTCCTGTAAAAGGACAAGACAATAGGGTCTTCAAGGATGGGAGAAGAGGAACTAGAAGGAACTCCTCAAAATCCTACGAAATGTGAGGACCTTGCACCTGGAATCAACAATGGGAGAAAATAAACATGAAACGAGATGAAGCTCCAACGTGATTCATTCTTGTGGACATGGAAATGGGATTTATCCTTTGGGCCCCAGGTGGGGAATGTGCTTCATCTTGTAGGCTATTCATGGCTGGACTTTGAGCTTTGCACATGGGGAAAGTTACACGCAGAATTCTTCTGAGGTGGAAGAGGTAATCAATCTAATAGATTTCATATTGCTGCAGACGATCACTGTCGACACCACAGAATGTGAATCTATGTTACCAAATAGGTACTTCTTTCCCAATTAGTAGATAGTCAGAAGCATTTTTATTGTTGTAGTAACATTAGAATTTTAGAACTAGGGAAAATTTTCACATAAACGCCGGAATGAAAACCCTAGCACCAAGAAAAATCCGATGGTGAAAAACGCATGACTCATAAGTTCTTAAACTAAATGAAAGAAAAAATAGATATCCAAACGAACTCAGAGGGGCAAAAAAATGAAGTAAACATCGCACCCAGAACAAACAAATAATCATGAAATAGCTAACAACGTAATGAAGGCGGCGCGTCATTCCCACTCAAAAGTCCAGAGTTATTGACCCTACTAGAATTCAACACCAACGAAACTCATTCTCCACGCATTTGAGATAGATAGACGAAGAACAAGCATCAAAAGTAATAAAACAGCACAAAATCCAACGCAGAACGACGACTCACAGATCACGACCAGAAAGGGCGAGCAGGAACAACGCTGAGCACCGGAACGGATCCGCTGAGCCTGAAAAGGCAAACCCTGGGTTCCCCGAAGAGCTGGTTCTTAGATCGCCGGCAAGAAGAGATTGGGGGTACCAAACCGCCGCAGAAATGGAGACAATCTGCAGCGGATCGCAGTGATCGGCGAGGAACGAGGTGCTCCGACCGAGCAACAGAGCAGGAAACGAGACCCTAAAATGGTGGGGGGAAAGTAGGAGATCGGCAAGGACCAACACAGAGACGAAAACAGGAAGAGGAGCCCAAGTAAGAAGAACGTATATTTATAGAGGAGGTCGTCTTGCTTAAAAGAGGTCGAACAACGCGAGGAAGGGAAGGGGACGAAAACAATGTTACAAAAAAAATAGATTTTTGCAAATATAGCTCTAGAATTATCATATTTATACCTGTACTCTTACTTTCGTCCAAACTATTACTATTTAAGTTTTGAGTTTTTAATTTCGACCCCTAAATTTTTTTGATATTAAGAATAAGTCCCCTTAATCTACCTATTTTGTTAAAAGCCACTGAAATCTTTTTCGTTATATAACAAACTCTTGACGTCGATCTCCATAAAGAAAGGTCAGGTTAACATAACCTAACCATGGTTTAGCCTAACTCGAAAGGAGGAAATGACCATAAGACCCTCACGAAATGTCCTTCAACCCCATGAGTGAGTGAGTGTGCAGAGAGAGATAGAGCATGAGAGAGAGGAGAGAGTACCAGAGGGGGTCTCCCCCTCCGGCGTTGGCACTCCCACCCAATGGGGTGGGGTGTCTAGAGAGAGGGAGGGAGGAGAGATAGAGGAGCGAGAGAGAAAGTGATGTGAGAGAGAGGAGTGGAGGGCGTCGAAAGTGGTCACCCCCTCTGGCGCCAACACCCAACCCAATGGGGTGGGGTGCCTAGAAAGAGAACGGGAGGAGAGAGAGAGGGGGGCACCCCAACTGCCTCGCCCTCCTCGATGTCAACTCCGGATACTCCCTCACCTTCCTTGGGTTTGGTTCTGCTATCCATAGGATCGTTGTCGCCATCTCCTACCTCGACGGCTGTCAGAGCAACGTCGTCCTCATCTTCGTCCCTAACTCTGTCAACTTCCCCTTCTGCTTCTTCGACAATATCCACCTCAATCGGCGCCATTGTCACCACTATCAAACCGGTGTGCACCTGTCTATCACACCCCACTACAATGAAAATATGGAGTGTGACACATGCATGCATATACCCGAGAATAGTAGTATCATGAGCATTTCACAACATAAAACCATTCATCAATAATCATGCATTATGAAGAGAAAGTAAGCAAGGAATATTTCTCATTCACAATCCATAATTAAATACAAAAGTGTCTTGATACAAAAGTCCACCCGAACAACAAAACTAACAAAATGAAGACTGTTATGGCACTACCAACATGTAGTCACAAGGCTACACCTGGAAGCTCCCCCTTTCGCGTAGCACTTCCAAATTCCTGAGTAGTAGTATGGCTATTGCACCTCCTCACGGCTCGGCACCTAAAACGGATTACACAACAGGCTGGGTATAATTAACACTTAGTAGAACTCCTAATACCAACCCAGTGGTCGCCCGCTAACAGAAATACTTAAAACTTGAAGAGGTGAAATCTCGCGCTGTGCCCTGAGCGGGCTGTAGCTCACCAGAAGATGAACTGCAAGACAGGGAAACGTATCAGAGGGCCCAGGGGGTTTCCCTGGGGAAAAACCCTCCGATGGCTAAGTCGGTAGAGCTGTGGTGGAAGCAATAAAGGGGAGGAGAAAAACTAGTGCGCGAGATTCCTCTCCACCAGAGGGGTGAAGCGGATCTTGCTCAGGAGTTTGGGTGTATGAGTGCCTTGATGACCCTTACCTTCCACCGGAGGGTATCCTTGGTTTAAATAGTATGCCGCCTTCAGGAGTCCTGCAAGCTGAGGGGTTTCCGGCGGAAGTTACGTCCTCAACGTGGGCTTTCATGGCCTTATCGTGGGAACGTTATCGCCTCGAAGTCCGGCGGCTTCTGGATTCCCCTGTCCGTTGGGGACTCTTAACGGCAGCACGAGCGGATAATATCCGGTCTGGCCGAGCTTCTGAAACGCCAGCCCTGTCTGGGCGATGAGCGTAGCTCGGCGGAAGAGGGGTCGGATAGGTCGGCGAATGCCTGTCTCTCCCGGGCGGGGAAACGGCTTGGGCCGGACCCTCCTTATGACCTGACCATTACTCGGGCCCTCCGAGCCTAGGGGCCGCCGGGGAGGGTTGGTTCCTCGAGTGTTTGTTCATTGGGCTTTTCCTCCCTAAGTGGGCCCTGTGGGCTGTCACTCAGGTGAGCTTGCCTCATTGGACCCTGTTGGGTCTTGTTGGGCTGCTCTTTGAGTGGGCTGCAGAAATCCCCCTCTTCACTTGTCCCCCTCCTACTCCCGAGCCATGGAGGCTCGGTCGAGTAGTTTTTGAGGCTTTGGACCGGCGTGGCTCAGGTGGGTGGAATTCTGTTGGCGTTATGGAGTCACGAGTAGTGGTCGCCTGGGCCCGTAATGATGATCCTGACGGATTTGAAACGAAGGGGCCCCCCTTTTCTCGGAGCACGGAACGACGCGCCGCCTTCCTCCAGGGTTTTATAGGCGTTGGGCGCTGTTCGTCGTTCTAGGCTTCTCAGGGTTTTAGGCTTTCCTTAGTTTCTTTGCTTCTGGGGCTCCTTGATGCGCCGTGAGAGCACAGTGGAGACGCAAAGTCTTGCGGCGGCGTTTGAGGAGTTGGCGAGGGTAACCGCGGAGGCGGTCCGGCAACTTCCTTCCCCCTCGGAGTCTTCGAACTCGCGCGAGGGATCATCTTCCAGCTCGATGGCGGATCTGCCTTTGGAAATCGGGCAGGTGAGGCGGGAGCCCGTCCCCAATTGCAGTGAGTTGGGGGAAGCCGAGGTGAGGAAGCTGGAGCATCGTTTTCGCTTGCCTCTCAGGTACAGCTTTGCTGCCGCCGCCCCGTATGAGACGAGTCTGGACAGCCGTACGGGGCACATTTGCGCTTTTCTTCTGGCTTGGAAGAGTGGGTTCCACCTTCCCTTCGAGCCTTTTGTACTTAAGCTTCTCGAGTTTTTCCGGTTGGCGCCTATTCAGTTGGTGGCCAACTCGTATCTCCTTCTCTCCGCCTTTCGGATTCTCTGTCGTCAGCACGACATTTTTTCTTCTTTGGACCTCTTTCACTATTTTTTCGAGTTGAAAGCGCACCCGTCGGCGGGGAAGGGCTTCTACTTTATCCAGGAGAGGAGGAACAGGAGTTGTATCTCACTCGCAGCGAAGGACTCCTCGCACAAGGGGTGGAAGACCCAATTCTTCTGGGTGAAGGCGGAGGCGACGGACGAGTCTTGGAGATGTCTGGTTTCGCCCAATTTTCATCCGAATGTTCCCCCTCGCCAGGAGGAGTTCCCTCCCCACGTGGAGCGGTAGGCCGCTCGTCTGCTGGATAATCGCTAGTCGACCGAGGAGTTGGTGACGCCGGAGAACATCGAACGGTGTTTTCTTACGCGGTTGACGTCGACAGGTACCGCTCTTGAGGCTCTTCTCCTGGGGTGGTAGTTACTTTCCTTCTCCTGATCGGGTCTTCTTCCTTTGTTGCAGATGTGAGGCGGGAACCTCTGGAGGAAGCTGCTGAGGTCATCGATCTGGGAGAAGATGACTCGGCGGCCGACGAACCAGATGCTTCTGCGGGTCGCGCCCAAGCCCGAGATAAGGGCAAGGGGGTGGCCCCCGGGGGATCTTCACGACCAACTGGTACGAAGCGCAAGGATCCCATGGCGGGAAAGTTGCGGGAGGCCGCGAAGGCCAGGAAACGGGCCAAGAAGATAGGTCTTCCTTCTACCGCCGGGGGTGACTCCGGCTCGGCGGCGCTCCCCTCTCGGGGGCAAGATGGGGCCGACCTCTCGGGGCCAGCTCCCCTACCTGCCAGGCGAGAGGGGGCCGAGGAGACTGGGGGCCCTTCAGAGGGCGGCGATGGGTCGGCTCTCCCCCCCACGGGGGTAGAGGGGGCCGATGTTGAAGTAGTTGACGCCGAGACCGGGGGATCGGTCGGAGGCGGTGATGTCTCGGTCGGCGAGGTGCGGGCTGAGACAGGCAGGGCTGGGGGTTCGCCCGCGAGGGCGTTGCAGCCCCAGGCGCTTGAAGCTCCCGGTGCGGTCGGTCCCGCAGCGCCGGTCGAGGTTGGGGGTTCGCCCGAGGAGGCGTCGCAACCCCAACCGACCGTGGCGCGCGAGGCGGTCGGCTCCGTTGCTCGAGCAGAGCCTTTTGGCGGGGTGCCCAGGGCGGAGCGGTCCCCTCTGCCGGAGCCCTTGGAAAGGCTCGGTATTACGGGCGACCTGTACCGGGTCTACCGATCGATCGCCGCAAGGACGAAGGGGGGAGAAAGGCGCAATACCCCCCCCCCCCCCCCGATCCTTGATGTTCTGATGGAGGGCGGCCTGGTCATAGCTCGGTCAGCGGCTTTGATGTCGGAGGCGCACGCCCGGACGGAGGCGGAGTGGTCGAAACCCGCCTGGACCCTTGGAGGATGCGAAAGGAAACTGGCCCGACTCAAGGGGGAGCATGAGGGGCTCCGGCATGAGTTTTCCGTGTTCCGGGAGGTGGCGCGGGCGAGCAGACTGGAAGCTGGGGTGCTGACCGAACAGCTCGCCAAGACCCGAGAGTCTCTTGAGAGGACAAGCCGATCCTTGGAAGAGGAGCGTCTGCGTCGCCTCGAGCTAGACAATCGCTGGAAGCTCGAACGCGCCGAGCTGCTAGATCGGGCGGAGGTGGCGGAGCGCCTCCGAGCTGAGGCTGAGGTGGACCAGGCCCGGGCGGAGGAGCGTGCGAGCGAAGCCGAGCGGAGGATGGTCGAGGTAGAGGAGCGTCTGGCGAGGGCGGAGGAGCGTGCGGCCGAGGCGGAGCGGGCTCGGGTCGAGCTCGTCGGAAGGGCGGGGCAGATCGAGGCGGAGGCGATCGAGCGTTATAGGAGCTCGGATGCTTACTCGACCGACCTGGTGGAAGCCGCCCTACCCTATTACGAGGTAGCACTTCGCCGGGGAGCTCGAAAGGGGTTCAAGCAGGGCTATCGCCGGGCGGTAAACTACGCCGACGAGTAAAACTCCGCAATCGAGTTCCCCTTTGGCCAGTGTTATGACTCGGATGAGTCGGTTTATAGCTCCTCATCGTCAGTCGGGGAAGATTCGGAGGGGTCGCCTCTATCGGGGTCACCGGCTCCGGACGTTTCGGGAGGGCTCACGACCGAGACAATTCTCGCACAAACGAGGTCAGTGTCCGAGCCGGCCGTCACCGAAGGTACCGGGGATGACGCTGTTAGTGTTGGTGTGCTACAGGCCAATTTCGGGTCGGGTAGGCCCAATAGTTGTACGATCTTGTTCATTAATAAAGTGGTGTTTGAGCGTAAATATGCGATTGTGTTACTTTACGTTGTCCCTAGGATATGTGGTTGTAAAGTCAGCTCGAGATTGGATCTCGAACATGAGACTTACTTTACATGAACACATACCTTAAACTGTTCCTGGTTGGAGGGTAATCACTCGGGGACTTTGATTACCTATTAAACCAGTACACATGATGTGTCAGTGACCAGTCTCATGGTCATTGGTGCGGGGCACCAACACATATGTGTAGGTGTATGTCCTTGGAGGATGTACACTGAACTGATCCGCTATTGGATCTTCAGATGGTTGATTATACCTAATGTCAACTGAAGATCCAACGGTCTCACTAGCATCGTTGGTCCTTTGACCTGAGACATTGATCGGATCTTACACGAGGACTGGAATGGTTTAATTACTTAGCTAAGTGACTTTAACCATAAGTCATGAGTTGTCGAGTCATTAACCACTCCAGGATACGTGTGAAGATCATCAATGGTCAAGAGGGGATCGCTCACTGTCGGGTATATATCAGACAGTTAATAGGTCATGACATTGACGCTCCGTTAAATCCCTGGCCAGGGTCGTATGAGTTCGTTTAGAACGGACGTCATACACTTTAAGGAGGTCATAGTCAAATGGCACGATCATGGGGTTTGACAGAAACCATACCCTCGATCGTACCAGACTCATAGAAGGAGCGAGGGATTATATCGATGCGGTAAATGTGGACTTACAGGTACCAGACATGTTGGTTTATACCCGGGGTCATCTAGGATCACGCGGATTTGCTTGACCCAACGTGATCAAAGGTTCAGAATAAATTAAACTATTGTTCGGCTCTAGTAGAAGCGAAGAATACGTTTAATTTACTTCTAATTAGGAATTAGAAGTTAATGGACCTTAAACTAGAGTGACTATGGGCCTAGAGGATCACACACAATGGATTCTTAGGTGACGGATAATTATTATACAAGTGTATGTATTATTTCCATTTAATTCCTTTTGGAAAGGAGTGTAAACGGAGTTTAATACATATGTATAATATGAGAAAGGACATATATACAGTTTTGGTCTTTTAGAACCCGTTTCTAATAAACCTAAACTCTATATATAGCCACATACGTGAGTTCATTCGAACACTTGCTTCCTTCCTTCCCTTAAGCTAACAAGCATTAAGCTTAAGGGAGAGGATTAACCTCCCCCTTTCTCCCTCTTGCTCTCTCTCTCTCTCCTGAAGGTGATTGAGCTGGGGAAGGTCGTGCCGGGGAGGTACCGTCGCTGCGCAAGGATCCGTGTGGATCATCTCTAGAGGCCGTACAGTTGTGCGGCTCAGTTTTTCTGCATCGGGCTTAGCGGACAGCGTCGTTCCGCGCAAGGTGAAACATGCAACCCGTAATTAGGGTATTAGAAACACCGATTAGAGCACAGATTAAGCTTTCCACAACACCGGGATCGGGCAAATGAATTTTTGTTATCCGCTGCGTAGCCCGTAGGTGCTGTGCGAAACCTTACAGTGGTATCAGAGCCAGGTTCGCGCTCTGGTCGGTGTTTTTATCGCCGTTTAGAACCTTGTTTTAGGGGCAATAAAATCTTCAATTATAATTTGTAGAAGGGGATGTTGGACATCCCCGTTCTTCCAGGATGCTGGGCATCCCTGGAGCAAAATTAAAAAAAAATTTTTATTATTGACCCGTTTGGGCGCACTGCGCCCTGGGCGCAGTGCGCCCGCCGCGTGCGCCGCGTGGGAGGCGCACGCGGCACCCGCGGTCAGCGCCTGTGGGCGCTGACCGCGGGGGCGGGCACGCCGCGTGGCGGGCGACACCCGCCACGCCGCGGGCGCTCGCCACGCGGGCGCCCGCGTGCGGGCGCGGGCGCGCCCGCCCACGCCTTCCGCGTGGGCAGCCGCGCCCCCCCCTGCGGGGGCCGCGAAATAAATAAAAAAAGTTTTTTTTATTAAAAATTTTGCTTATTATTATTTTAATTTAGTGATGCATATATAAATATATATATTAGATATATATATTAAAATGCATAGTAAATTAAATAGAATTTTATCGAATAGGTTAAATAGTGTTATCTCAATGGTCAATGTCAAATGTTAATTTTTATTTAACCGTGTTGAATTTACCGAGGTGAGATAATTACTATTTACCTTGAGATAAAATAGTAATAATTGAAGTTACTTCAGTAAAATTTAAGTTTTTGAATTTTTAATTATTAGATAATTAGAAAATTCAAAATTTAAATTTTATTGAAGATAAATGTGAAAAATTTAATTATTTGGATTTTTAATTATTATATAATTGTTAAATTCAAAATTTGAATTTTAGAAAATTACTAATTGAGGATAATTGCATTATTTTAAATTTATTTTCAAACAAAAATTATTGGATAATTAGTTTGAATTTAAATTTAAATTATTGGCGTGTTTAAATTTTGAATTTAAATTTGATTATTGGATAATTAAATTTAAATTTAAATTTAATTAATTATCTCAATTACATGCCCCTGTAGAAAATGATGGTTCTTTACGTGCTTTACTTTAATTACCTTGTATTGGCCTGCTTGTGTGTTTAATTTTAGTTAATCATGCTTTGATTTTTAAAATTAAACAAAGCTAGCCTGTTTTTGTTTGCACATCCCATTTTTAAATTCAAAGTAAGGATTATTTTCAGAAAATAACCCTTGATTGATTTTATTTGAATGGGTTGGCAAGTGATCATGGACTTGATTAATGTAATTAATTGGGGTCTGCGAACCTCCTTTCTCTCTCTGTTAAAATTCCAATGTACTTCTATCTTCCTCCGTTGTTGTACTCGCCCTAAGGGCTGCTGGAATTTGAGTCACATGTAATTTAATTTTTCCGGCCTGCGTGCCGTGTAAAAGTTGTAATTGATGCGGCGTCGGAGTTTGAAAGCGCGGAGCACACCCGATGAGGACGATCCAGCTGCTTCGGAAGCGGGCCGGATGTCTTAGTTACATTAGGGTTAAAGTCCATGATCACTTGCGTTTATTTTGCATTGGATGCATTTATTTTGTGCAAACTACTAGGTACAGTAAATATATTGGATATATTTATATTACCACCTAGGGTGAGATCAAGATAAAATTAAATTCCCTCGCGATTAAATTTTAGATCTGGTAAGCGTGGCTCTAGGAGTCATCGTGGCCCTCCATCATTGTGGAGTGAATGAACATCTTCATTTCATGGATTTGTTGTGCTTTCCACAAGGTCCATGAGTTTGGGGACGGGATTAAACTCCAAGGCTCGGCCTCAATGGGGTGAGGAATTGAACTCGGCCTTGTTGTGCTTTCCACAAGGGTCGGGTCATGAACTCATTGCTATGTAGTAATGATGGTTAGATCTAACCGAGAATATCCTTTGTTGTGCTTTCCACAAGGGGATGATTTCTCGGGGGCCGAATATCGGATATTGCATTAGATGCAAGTGCTTGTTGACTGCCCTTGAGATGGTGTATGGCTTGTTGTGCTTTCCACAAGGTCGTACATCAGTCTCGTTGGGATTCCGACCCACTAGGTTGATCTCGTTGATCTCCCGTTCTATATACTGAGGGTTATATAGTTCGATCGAAAAATAGTGGGACTAACTAAGATAAGAAACCACATCTAAGTTAGAATTTGAACACATGCTAAGTTGTCTTTTATTTCTTATCCAGATTACAATGTCGTCGTCCAACCCCCTCCGCGGCATCTTGGATGCAAATAGATTAACTGGACCGAACTACTCGGATTGGTTACGTAATCTACGCATAGTCCTTACCGCCGAAAAGATTGCGTACGTGTTGGACACGGTTCATTCTGAGCCAGCTCCTGATGTCGACGAGGGCGAGTTACTGGCTTATGCCAAGTGGTCTGAGGACTCCTCCCTTGTCCAATGTTACATGTTGGCCTCTATGGCTCCCGAACTACAGAGGCAATTTGAAAAGACTGATTGTAGAAGTATACTTCTCAATCTACGCCAGCTCTTCGGGGAGCAGGGTAGGATTGAGAGGTATGACATCTCCAAAAGGCTTTTCAGGACACGGATGTCTGAGGGTTCTTCAGTACATGCTCATGTATTGAAAATGATGGAGTGGATAGAGAGACTCAATGCACTGGGGTTCAAGTTGGATCTTGAACTGTGCATTGATCTTATACTCCAGTCATTGCCCGACTCCTTTTCTTCCTTCATCATAAACTTTAACATGAATAGAATTGATGCAACTCTCCCGGAGCTGCTCAACATGTTAAAGAGTGCTGAAGGAACTATGCAGAAAGATAAACCATCTTCTTCTGTAATGATTATTGGCCGGGCCAATAAGAAAAGGAAGGCCACCCAGATATCCACTGCAAGTAACAAAGGGAAAGGAAAGAAAAAGGCCACGGGTAAGCAACTCGCCAAAGTTGACAAAGGGAAGGGCAAGAAGAATGAAAAGGAAGATAAATATTTTCGATGCGGGGAAACTGGGCATTGGAAAAGGAATTGCAAGGCAATTCTAAATGAAGGTATTTTTGTCATAGACCTTAATTTGTCATATATGGAATCCACATCATGGGTATTGGATACTGGATGTGCATCTCATATCTGCAATTCTGTGCAGGTGCTGGCAAATAGAAGGCGATTGGGCAAAAAGGAGATTGAACTGAGGATGGGCAATGGAGCTTTAGTTTCTGCCAAAGCTGTCGGGACTGCACGCCTCAGTTTACCTTCAGGAGTCATTCTGGAGTTGAATGACTGTTATTATGTTCCTAATATTATTAAGAACATTATTTCAATCTCTGGCTTGTATAACATTGGATATACATTGGCTTTTAATAGCACTGGGTGCTCTATAATGAATAATGGTTTGGTTATAGCCAATGGTTCATTAGTCAATGGTCTATATGTATTAGATACACGTTCTAATGTTATGCAAATTTCCAATGCTGATGAAGTGAATTCTGCATATCTATGGCATTGCAGACTTGGTCATGTAGGTGAGAAAAGAGTCTCTCACTTACACTCAAATGGGTATTTGAATTCATTCGAATACAAGCCATTTGATACCTGTGAGTCGTGTCTCATGGGGAAAATGACTAAGGCTCCCTTTGGTGGACATGGAGAGAGGGCTGTTGACCTTCTCGAGCTCATACACTCGGATGTGTGTGGACCCATGTCCATAGAAGCAAAAGGAGGTTATCTCTATTTCATTTCTTTTATTGATGACTTCTCTAGATATGGCTATGTGTATTTAATGAGACATAAGTCACAAGCCTTTGAGAAGTTTAAGGAATACAAGAATGAAGTAGAGAAACAGACTGGCAAAAGTATTAAGGCTCTTCGATCGGATCGAGGAGGTGAATACTTAAGCCATGAATTCACTTCTTATCTTAAAGACCATGGAATAGTTTCTCAGTGGACACCACCGTATACACCACAGCACAATGGTGTATCCGAGAGGAGAAACATGACCTTGTTAGACATGGTCCGATCCATGATGTCTATGTCAGGACTACCCTTGTCTCTCTGGGGCTATGCATTAGAGACTGCGGCTTATTTATTGAATAGGATATCAAGTAAATCAGTTCCTTCTATTCCATATGAGATATGGAAGGGCAGGAAACCAAATTTTAATCACATTAAAATTTGGGGGTGTCCTGCTCATGTAAAGAAGAACGAGAGTGATAAGCTTGAGTCAAGAACCGATAAGTGTAGGTTTGTGGGATATCCAAAGGAGACGTTTGGATATTATTTCTATCACCCTTCTGAGCAAAGGGTCTTAGTGGCCAAGAGAGCTGTATTTCTGGAAAGAGAATATCTACTCAGAAAAATAGTGGGAGCCAGATAGAATTGGACGAGGTCCAAGAACCACAACCCATAGACACAAACTCATTAGATGAGACTGTATCGGTTGATCCTATTCAAGGTGAAACACTGACACTACGGAGATCTGGTAGACTACCGAGAGAACCTGAGAGATATGTTGGACATGTCTCAGAGGGGTCCTCTAAGGTATGTATCGATGAGGATGATGATCCTCAGTCGTACCAGGAGGCGATCCGTAGTGTAGATTCCGAGAAATGGCAAGAGGCAATGGATTCAGAGATACAGTCCATGTACACCAACAAAGTTTGGAACTTAGTTGATGTACCCGAAGGGAAGGTCCCTATCGGCTGCAAATAGATTTTCAAAAGGAAAATCGGTGCAGATGGACAGATTGACACATACAAGGCTAGACTAGTGGCGAAAGGATATCGTCAAAGGCAAGGCATTGACTATGACGAGACGTTTTCGCCAGTAGCCATGGTTAAGTCAATCAGAATCCTCCTTGCCATTGCTGCATACCTGGATTACGAGATCTGGCAAATGGATGTGAAGACAGCTTTTCTTAATGGAAACCTGTCAGAAGAGGTGTACATGGTACAACCTGAGGGATTCACTCCAAGCCACATCCTAATAAGGTATGCAAACTTCAAAGGTCCATTTATGGATTAAAGCAGGCATCTAGAAGCTGGAACTTAAGATTTGACGAGGCTGTCAAATCTTTCAACTTCATTCGGAATGAAGATGAACCCTGTGTTTACAAGAAGGTCAGTGGGAGCTCAGTGACCTTCTTGGTCCTTTATGTTGATGACATCTTACTCATTGGGAATGATGTAGGGATGTTGACATCAACTAAGTCTTGGTTGTCCAAGACTTTCTCCATGAAGGATTTGGGAGAAGCATCCTATGTGCTGGGCATAAGGATCTATCGAGATAGATCTAAAAGGATGCTAGGATTATCCCAATCCATGTACATAGACACTATCCTCAAAAGGTTTAGGATGGAAAATTCCAAGAGAGGTCTCATTCCCATGAGACATGGAATTTACCTATCCAAGGGGATGAGTCCTAAAACTTCTGAGGAGCTGGCACACATGAATAAGGTACCCTATGCTTCGGCGATAGGGTCAATCATGTATGCAATGCTATGTACACGGCCTGATGTTGCCAATGCTTTGAGCATTGTCAGTAGATATCAGGCAAATCCAGGCGAAGAGCACTGGAAGGCAGTAAAGGGCATCCTTAAGTACCTGCGAAGGGCTAAGGATCTTTTTCTGCTTTATGGAGGAGAGGACCTACAGCTTAGAGCTTACACAGATTCTAGTTTCCAGTCAGATCCAGATGACTGCAAATCCATGTCTGGATTTGTATTCATGTTGAATGGAGGGGCAGTCAGTTGGAGAAGCTCCAAGCAAGATACGACTGCAGATTCGACGACGGAGGCGGAATATATTGCTGCAGCTGAAGCTGCTAAGGAAGCCGTCTGGATGAAGAAATTCATCTTGGAACTTGGCATAGTTCCCGAGATATCAGCTCCCATCCCATTATTTTGTGATAATAATGGGGCCATCGCTCAGGCGAAGGAACCGAGATCTCACCAAAGGTCAAAGCATATTCTCAGGCGCTTTCACCTTATTCGGGAGATTGTTGATCGTGGAGATGTGGCGGTAGAGCGTGTACCGTCAGAAGACAACATAGCAGATCCACTGACTAAGCCTTTGACACAGACTGTATTTGAGCGTCATCGGGATAAGATGGGCCTCAAAGTTGTGGGCAATTGGCTGTAGTTCAAGTGGGAGATTGTTAGTGTTGGTGTGCTACAGGCCAATTTCGGGTCGGGTAGGCCCAATAGTTGTACGATCTTGTTCATTAATAAAGTGGTGTTTGAGCGTAAATATGCGATTGTGTTACTTTACGTTGTCCCTAGGATATGTGGTTGTAAAGTCAGCTCGAGATTGGATCTCGAACATGAGACTTACTTTACATGAACACATACCTTAAACTGTTCCTGGTTGGAGGGTAATCACTCGGGGACTTTGATTACCTATTAAACCAGTACACATGATGTGTCAGTGACCAGTCTCATGGTCATTGGTGCGGGGCACCAACACATATGTGTAGGTGTATGTCCTTGGAGGATGTACACTGAACTGATCCGCTATTGGATCTTCAGATGGTTGATTATACCTAATGTCAACTGAAGATCCAACGGTCTCAGTAGCATCGTTGGTCCTTTGACCTGAGACATTGATCGGATCTTACACGAGGACTGGAATGGTTTAATTACTTAGCTAAGTGACTTTAACCATAAGTCATGAGTTGCCGAGTCATTAACCACTCCAGGATACGTGTGAAGATCATCAATGGTCAAGAGGGGATCGCTCACTGTCGGGTATATATCAGACAGTTAATGGGTCATGACATTGACGCTCCGTTAAATCCCTGGCCAGGGTCGTATGAGTTCGTTTAGAACGGACGTCATACACTTTAAGGAGGTCATAGTCAAATGGCACGATCATGGGGTTTGACAGAAACCATACCCTCGATCGTACCAGACTCATAGAAGGAGCGAGGGATTATATCGATGCGGTAACTGTGGACTTACAGGTACCAGACAGGTTGGTTTAAACCCGGGGTCATCTAGGATCACGCGGATTTGCTTGACCCAACGTGATCAAAGGTTCGGAATAAATTAAACTATTGTTCGGCTCTAGTAGAAGCGAAGAATACGTTTAATTTACTTCTAATTGGAATTAGAAGTTAATGGACCTTAAACTAGAGTGACTATGGGCCTAGAGGATTACACACAATGGATTCTTGGGTGACGGATAATTATTATACAAGTGTATGTATTATTTCCATTTAATTCCTTTTGGAAAGGAGTGTAAACGGAGTTTAATACATATGTATAATATGAGAAAGGACATATATACAGTTTTGGTCTTTTAGAACCCTTTTCTAATAAACCTAAACTCTATATATAGCCACATACGTGAGTTCATTCGAACACTTGCTTCCTTCCTTCCCTTAAGCTAACAAGCATTAAGCTTAAGGGAGAGGATTAACCTCCCCCTTTCTCCCTCTTGCTCTCTCTCTCTCTCCTGAAGGTGATTGAGCTGGGGAAGGTCGTGCCGGGGAGGTACCGTCGCTGCGCAAGGATCAGTGTGGATCATCTCTAGAGGCCGTACAGCTGTGCGGCTCGGTTTTTCTGCATCGGGCTTAGCGGACAGCGTCGTTCCGCGCAAGGTGAAACACGCAACCCGTAATTAGGGTATTAGAAACACCGATTAGAGCACAGATTAACCTTTCCACAACACCGGGATCGGGCAAATGAATTTTTGTTATCCGCTGCGTAGCCCGTAGGTGCTGTGCGAAACCTTACAGACGCGTCCCCTTCCGCCGTTCTCGAGCGTCAAAGTGGGCCCGAGGCCTGATGTATTTTGCCTTGTTTTGCCTCTTTCCCTTTTTTCTCTCTTTCATCTTTTTAGAGAGTTTCCTTTTTGTGTGATAATGAACGACTTACTCTGTTTGAGTACCATCTTTGCCGTGATTTGGTTGGCGTATCTGGAGTAGTTGGGAGGTGCCGATATGTTCTGCGCGATTTTCGCATGCTGATTTGGTAGACTTCTGATGGGGCGTCCTTTCGTTCCTTCACGCTTTGAATGCCAGGCCGCTTCGTGAATCCCGCTAGGGCGGGGATCGAGGAGTTAGAGGTGACCATTAAGGGGGATCCCTTGGCGTGTTTTAAAGGGGGGAGTCATTTAAGGCGTGCGGCCTCCCTTGGCCTATAAGAGAGACCGAAGGGTGCTCCTTCCTCCTTAACGCTAAGGATTCTTGCCGACGATCTGTCCTTACTCCTTCTTCTTCACTCTGCGTTACGCCGCTGCAATCTAAGCATGGAGGGTCCCGCGGAGGGGGACGCTGCCGACGACGGGGAGCGGCGGGCTCCCGCTGTCCTGGAATGTTGAACGGATCCCACGGTCGCCGCACGTGCACAAGACGGGTCCGACGGTCGCCGCACGGATCTGGGGAGGGCTACGGCGTGTGGAAGGACACCGTTTGCCTCTTCTTAGCTCCGGCGAGGCTTCCAGGTGGACCCCGAGGCGGAGGACGGATGGGGGTATCAGGGAAACCTGCCGCCACTCCCCCTCTGCATGGGGGGGGTGCATCAAGCTCCCTCCTCACCGAAGCCTTCCTCCGTCCGCAGCCTCTTTTTCCCTCTTCTGCTCTTCATTTCTTTCACTCTTCGGGGGCTGCTTGCTCTCTCCTTCCTTCCAAGGAGTTGGCAGATTGGAAGAGGGGAGGCCTTCACGGTGCTCCTTTTTCCTGGTTGTTGCCAACTTGGGAGGTAGCTTTCCTCAACGTTTAAAGGTGGCCTCCCTTCTACAGTCCCTCTGTCACCTTTGTCACGGGCCACCCGAGCCAACTGGCTCGACCACCTTTTGTCCGAGCCAGTTTCCACACGAGGCAGAGTCAGTGGCTGGACGCGAGGAGATCAAGACCAAGTCAGCCGAGCGATGGCCCCTTGAAGTGGTGTTAGACGGATTTTTGCTTTTTGCTATGTGATGTACTGGCATTTGCCTATCTGATGTACCAATGGTTTGGAATGAAAAGAAAAAGGGATTTATTCCATCCATCTTGCTGTACAATTTCAAAAATAGAATTTACGTAGTGCGGCTGCGTTCCATGTCCGAGGAATGGGTTCCCCTTCCATTGTTGCTAACATGTACGCACCTTTTCCGAGCGTCTCGACCACTCGGTAGGGGCCTTCCCAGTTAGGGGACAGCTTGCCCGCCGCCTCTAGTGGTCGAGAGGCTTCGGCCTTCCTGAGGATGAAGTCCCCCGGTTGGAAACGTTTGTCTCGGACCTTGGCGTTGTAGTATCGAGTGAGACGACGCTGGTACTCCGTTGCTCGGACGTTCGCGATCTCTCGGAGTTCATCTGCCAGGTCGAGGTTCTCGAGCAACTTTTGCCCGTTTGCCTCGGGTGAGAAGCTGATCACTCGGAGAGATGGATTGGCGATCTCTAATGGAACGACGGCTTCGGTGCCATATACCAACTGAAAAGGGCTTTCACCGGTTGCCGTCCTGGGGGTCGTTCGGTGCGACCATAGTACGCTAGGCAATTCCTCGAGCCAGCTACCCTTAGCCTTGCCGAGTCTGATTGTTATGCCTTTTAAGATAGTCTTGTTGGCATTTTCAACCAGCCCGTTGGCCTGAGGGTGGGCAACCGAAGTGAAGTGGTTGCGGATATTTAGGTCGGCGCATCTGTCTCGAAAATACCGAGAGTCGAATTGTCGACCGTTATCGCTTACTATCACTCGGGGGATGCCAAAGCGACAAATGATCGATTTCCAAACAAAGCCCCAAACGACTGTCTCGGTGATCCCTGCCGTAGCCTCGGCCTCGATCCACTTGGTGAAGTAGTCGATGGCGACGATGATGAACTTCTTCTGGGACTGGGCCATCGGGAATGGCCCAAGGATATCGATTCCCCACCGAGCGAAAGGGTAAGGCTCGGTTAGGGTGACAAGTTCCGTAGCCGGCTGATGGACCAAATGGTCGACCCGCTGGCAACGGTCACACTGCCGTGCGTGAGCCGTGCAGTCGCGCTGCAGGGTGGGCCACCAGTACCCCTGCCGTAGCAGGATCCTGGCTAGCGGCTGACCTCCTGCATGCACTCCGCACAGGCCTTGGTGAATCTCTTGGAGGGCTCGGGTTGCTTCGTCGGTACCGAGGCACTTCAGGAGGGGACCGGAGAACGATCTTCGGTAGAGAGTGTTGTCGAGGACGACGAAGCGCCGAGCTTGATACTTCATTCGGCGGGCTTCCCGAGGGTCGGAGGGCTCTTGGGAGTCCTGTAGCCAGGACAGGTAGGGGGAGCGCCAGTCACTTGGAGTGGCCGAGTCAACAGCGAGGAGCTCCGTGTCGATGCTCGGGCGCTCTAGCTCTTCTAGGAGGACCGATCGTGTACCTTCTGGGTCTAGGGAGGAGGCCAACCGAGAGAGGGCGTCCGCCCAAGAGTTTTGCTCCCGAGCTATCCGGACTACCCCAAATTCCTCGAACTGTTGGGCCAGGCTCCGGACCAACTGAAGGTATTTGATCATGGGTGCCTTCCGAGCTTCATACTCACCGTTGACCTGACCTGCGACCAGCTGAGAGTCGGTGTAGATCCTGACTCGCTCGACCCCTAACCGCCGGGCCATGCGTGCTCCCGAGATAAGGGCCTCGTACTCGGAAGCATTGTTGGATGCCTGAAAGTTGAATTTCAAGGCGTACTGTAGCTCTATCCCTTCGGGGGACCTCAGGAGGATCCCCGCACCGCTGCCTGTCGAATTGGACGATCCATCGACGAACAGTTCCCAGGTTGGCTCGGTCGTGGTCGGAGGCCTGTCTTCGGCCTGGATGGTGCTTTCGGCAATGAAGTCGACGAGCGCTTGGCCTTTGATTGCTGATCATGGCCGGTACGAGATGTCGTAGGCCCCGAGCATAATGGCCCATTTGACGAGTCGCCCTGAGGCCTCGGGGTGGGCCAGAATCTTCTTCAACGGCTCGCCGGTTAGCACGGTGATGGGGTGCCCTTGGAAATAGGGTCGGAGGCGCCTTGCGGAGGTAACCAACGCTAGCACGAGTTTCTCGGTTGCGGGATACCTCCGTTCGGCCTCATTAAGCACCATGCTGGTGTAGTAGACCGGTCTTTCGATTCTCGAGTCATTTCTGACTAGGACCGAGATGACCGTAGATGGCGTCGCCGAGAGGTAGAGCAGCAAAACTTCGCCTGGGACGGGCTTGGAGAGCACTGGTGGTGTAGCCAGGAACTTCTTAAGCTCGGCGAATGCTATCTGGCATTCCTCATCCCATGCGAACGTAGCAGATGCTAGCTTGGGTCCCCTCATCAGTTTGAAGAAGGGCAAGCATCGTTCGGCCGCACGGGACAGGAAACGGCTGAGAGCGGCGACACGCCCTGTCAGACGCTGGACGTCTTTAACGTACGTGGGCGGGCGCATGTCCAGGATGGCCTGGACTTTGTCGGGGTTGGCTTCGATCCCGTGCTGAGTGACTAGGAAACCCAGGAACTTCCCGGATTTTACTCCAAAGGTGCACTTGGTGGGGTTGAGCTTCACGTTGTACTTCAGGAGGGCGCCGAAGGTTTCGGCAAGGTCGGTGAGGTGGTCTTGGGCCTTGGGGGTCTTGACGAGCATGTCGTCGATGTAAGCCTCGACGTTCCGACCTAGCTGTCCCTCGAACATGTGATTTACCAGTCGCTGATATGTGGCTCCAGCATTCTTCAACCCGAAGGGCATCAGGGTGTAGCAATGCACGCCGCAGTCGGTGATGAAGGCGGTCTTCTTGACGTCTTCTGGATTCATTCTGATCTGGTGATAACCCGAATAGGCATCTAGGAAGCTAAGTATCTCGTTGCCCGAGGTTGAATCAACCAATTGGTCGATGCTTGGTAGCGGATAGCAGTCCTTGGGGGTAGCCTTATTCAGATCGGTGAAGTCCACGCACATTCGCCATTTGCCTGTGGTTTTTGGCACCAGGACGACGTTGGCTAGCCACGTTGGGTACAGGACTGGTCTAAAAAGACCGATCTCTTGCCCCTTGGTGACCTGCGCCTTGATGATCGCCTGCTTCTCTGGTGCGTGCTTCCTTCGGCGCTGCTGCACGGGCTTCACGGTAGGGTCGAGGTTGAGCTTGTGCATCACGGTCTTCTCTGGTATGCCAGGGAGTTGATCATCGGACCAAGCAAAGACCTGAATGTACTCAGAAAGAAATTTCTTGTATTGCTGCTGTTCCTTAAGTGGTAGGTCGGCTTCGATCCTTACTCCGAGGACCGGGTCATCGTTTAGGAATACCGTTAGCAATTCGCCACCGGGCTCGGTGGTTACGGTCTTTCCCTCGATTCCCTTGGGGCCCTTATCCTTCCCGTCCGGCCTTGAGGCTTCCACCGAGATGTTGTAGCACCTTCTAGCCGTGGCCTGGTTACCTCGGACTTCCCCCAACCCGTTTTTGGTGGGAAACTTCATTTTCTGGTGATAGGTAGATGGTACGGCCTTTATTCGGCTGAGGATTTTCCGGCCGAAAATGACGTTGTACGCTATCATACCCTTGATCACTATGAAGTCCACCATGACCGTAACGGTTTTGGGCGGGGTGCCGATGGTGACCGGTAGGCTTAGGGCTCCCTCGGGGTAGGTGGCCAGGCCGTTAAACCCGCAAAGGGGTGTTCGGATCGGGCGGAGCTTGGATGGGTCTTCCCCCATCTTGAGGAAACAGTTATAAGATAATACATCGGGGGCGCTCCCATTGTCAACCAGAATTCTATCTACGTTACAATGGTTTATTGTGGCCGAGATAACGAGGGCATCATCATGCGGGGTGTTCAGCCCTTCCAGGTCTTGGTCGGAGAAGACTATGACCTGGGGCTCCCTCGACGGGCCGCTGGAGGGCTCTAAGACCTGGCTGGCCCGCTCGGCATGACGCTTCCTTCCTCGGCTGGTGTCACCGCCCGATGCCGTTCCTCCGGAGATGACGTTGATGTGGACCCCTCGGGGGGCGTTGTCGATCTCTTCGGCGGCGTCTCGGTCTTCTTTACGCCCGACTGCAAATCGGGCCAGGTGCCCCTGACGGATGAGACGCTCGATCTCATCTTGGAGCTGGTGACAGTCGCCGGTGTGGTGCCCGTGGTCGCCGTGGAACAGGCAATGCCTGTCGCGCTTGCGGTTCTTCGATCTCATTGGTTCAGGCCGACGGAGGAGTCCCGAGTCTTTGATGTCTTCATAGATCTCGTAGACTGGCGTGGTCAACGGGGTGTACCACTCATACTTTCGTTTGCGCTCTCCTTCCCGATCGCGCTTCTTGCCCGAGCCAGGATTTGGCTCGGAGGCCCGCTTCTTGTCCCCCTCCCGACCCGAGCCGGTTGTGTCTCGGCAGGCGCTGAGTACTTCCTTGCACTCGGCGTGGCGCAGTGCCAGAGTCACTAGCTCGGCAAGGGTCGAGGGAGGGTGGAGGACCAGCTCACGGCGGAGATTCTCATCCCGGGTGCCCCCGGTCAGAGCGGTCGTGGCCGAGGCCACATCCAGGTGGGGAATTCTGAGGGCTTCCGATTTAAATCGGTGGACATAAGCCCGGAGCCTTTCCCCTTGCGCCTGTTTGAGGGCCAAGAGCCCCGCTACTGACCTTGGGGGGGCGCTTCCGGCGAAGCTCTCCTTGAAGACTCGTCTGAATTACCTGAAGTCCCGGATGGACCCAGGGGCGAGGGCCCAGAACCATGTCTGAGCGCCTTGGACCAGGGTGGCCGCAAAGGCTCGGCATTTGATAGGATCCGGCGTTCCATGCAGAGTTACCAGGGCGTCGAAGCTGTCGTAGTGGTCGGCTGGGTCGCCATGGCCATCATAGAGCTTGAAGGTCGGAATGGAGGTTCTGGGAGACACCTCTGCCTTCAAGATGTATTCGGAGAAAGGGGATTTCTCCTCGTCCTCCGGGAAAGAGATTTTTTGCAGGGCGCGGAGGGCGCGCTCTTGCTCTGTAAAACGTCTTTCGAAATCCCTTAATCGGAGGGATAGTTCTGACTGCGGTCGTGCCGTGGGACTAGGGGGAGCGTCGTGGCGATCCTCAGGAACGTCAGCGCCCGGGCGCGAAGGCCTCGCCCCCTGTTTCCCTTTTCTGGGCGTGGAGGAAGCCTCTTGCTCTGGGGGCGGAGCTTGCGAGGGTCCTCCCACGTTGTTGCGGATGAGCTGTTGACCGCAGAGGGTGAAGCGGCCCCCAGTGGTATGCTGGGACACACTTCGACGGGGGGGGCTCCCGGACGGGGCGCGGGACTTGGCATCCCTTGCCGCCTAGGCCCTCATGAGCTCCACGAGGATGTCAAGCTTCTTATTGAGGGCCTGGAAGACCTCGTCGCCACCGTTGGGGGGTGCCCCTGTCGCCGTCGGAGGGGGCGACGGCTCGTTGGTGGGGACGCTGGCGTTGGAGGGAGGGTTCTGTGAGGCCCTAGAGGGGCCATCTCCTGCCGCCACCACGGCCTTACCCTTCTCGACGGCAGATCTCCTCCCTGAGCTTCTTCTCACCATCTTGGCTCTTCGTGCGTTTCCCACAGACAGCGCCAGATGAAGAGGCGAAATCTCGCGCTGTGTCCTGAGCGGGCTGTGGCTCACCAGAAGATGAACTGCAAGACAGAGAAACGTATCAAAGGGCCCAAGGGGTTTCCCTGGGGAAAAATCCTCCGATGGCTAAGTCAGTAGAGCTGTGGTGGAAGCAATAAAGGGGAGGAGAAAAACTAGTGCGCGAGATTCCTCTCCACCAGAGGGGTGAAGCGGATCTTGCTCAGGAGTTTGGGTGTATGAGTGCCTTGATGGCCCTTACCTTCCACCGGAGGGTATCCTTGGTTTAAATAGTATGCCGCCTTCAGGAGTCCTACAAGCTGAGGGGTTTCCGGCGGAAGTTACGTCCTCAACGTGGGCTTTCATAGCCTTATCGTGGGAACGTTATCCCCTCGAAGTCCGGCGGCTTCTGGATTCCCCTGTCCGTTGGGGACTCTTAACGGCAGCACGAGCGGATAATATCCGGTCTGGCCGAGCTTCTGAAACGCCAGCCCTGTCCGGGCGATGAGCGTAGCTCGGCAGAAGAGGGGTCGGATAGGTCGGCGAATGCCTGTCTCTCCTGGGCGGGGAAACGGCTTGGGCCGGACCCTCCTTATGACCTGACCATTACTCGGGCCCTCCGAGCCTAGGGGCCGCCGGGGAGGGTTGGTTCCTCGAGTGTTTGTTCATTGGGCTTTTCCTCCCTAAGTGGGCCCTGTGGGCTGTCACTCAGGTGAGCTTGCCTCGTTGGACCCTGTTGGGTCTTGTTGGGCTGCTCTTTGAGTGGGCTGCAGAAATCCCCCTCTCCAAAACTTACTCCCAACCTATCCGTAGGTTCTACCATTTCATTATGCAATCATGATACAAATAATAATAAGTGCGACTACTTCAAATGAGGCAAAACTAAAATGTTTGGGTAAATTCTTAATCAAATGAGCTTAGGTGGATCAACAATGGCAATATCACATTCCACCATCCAAGGTTGATAAGGCCAAGGAGGAAAACATGAAAGTTAGACACAGTAACTAAGAATATCATGGTAGATGCATAAACATGCAACATGAATTCTTTTTTTTTGGGGGGGGGAGTGGTTTTTTTTATTAATGTAAAATGGAGAAAGAATACAGAATGCAGTGGGGCATACCCCGGAGTTACAAGAGGAAAGTATTAAACAAGGGACTAGACCAATCTAATACTGCTGTCGGAGGACTTGTCCAGGATGACATTGCCTTTGCAAGCATGAGGGAGATTTGAAGCAGCGGGGAACAGCTCATTGGCTGCCGCATTGCATGCGTGGGATGCCAAGGAATCCACAACCCGATTGGCCTCCCTGTATACATAGAGGACTCTAGTATTAGGATTGAGGTAGCGCTTAGTGTCCCGCCACCATCTGAGAGAGTCCCATGTGGGGCAAATGTTGTTGTTAATGGAATGGATGAGAACAACAGAGTATGACTGAACAGTGGATAGAGAGAAGCCATGTTCAGAGGCCAGCCACAACCCATCACACAATGCCCGAACCTCAGCGATAAGACTGTTACCGATGCCATAGTAATGAGCAAATGCCAATACCACAGTCCCAACAGAGTCTCTGATGCACCCTCCGCCGCCGCACTGATCCGAATTTCCTTTGCAGGCTCCGTCGACATTGAGGCAATAGTCAGCAATAGGGGGTATCCATCTGACCATCTTCAAGACCTTTTGTTTGAGCCTCGGGTGATAATCATAGTGAGCAAGGGCAGAGGCTTCAGCATGTGAAGTGTCAAGCTTGAAAGTATTTTTTTCCAGGGCCCAGCTAACTTTATTTTTGATGGAGGAGATTATACTTCTGGGTGAAGAATGCACTGTTTGGAAGAGCCTCAAACATCTGGCCCTCCATATTTCTCAAATCATAAGGATCAAAGTGTATAAGGATATGAAACCATAGGCCAATCCTGTATTGCAGTGCTCTAGCTCCAAAGTTGGGTTGTCACTTGACCATGAAGCGTGCTACCCGGACCAATAAGCGGGGCAAACCAGCACTAGAGCTCATTGGCAATATCACCAGAGATTAACAGATGATTGAGGTCGTCCACCTTCGGCTGACAGCAACATGAGCATCTAGACGCCATATGCACACCACAATCGGAAATGCGACTGTCAACAGGGATGGCTCTATGGAGCAGCTTCCAGTAGAAAATTGAGGCGCGTCGATAGAATAAGGGGTGCCAAAGCTTCGACTTGCAACATGAATTCGCCTATATAAATTAGCATCATAAACATAAATTGCACATGGAAGAGCATAACATATCAGGTGGCATCTTATCATTTTCATGTTTGAATGGAAACTTGTCTTCGCATATTTCTCTTATTAGGAAAGCTAACATGTGATATATGTGGGTGAGCATACTTACACATACAAATATATAGCGAGAACATACTTGCATATCATATTCATAAATATAATCTTAGCATGGAGCTTACACCCATATTTTCAACATATTAACCAGAGTAGTTAAAGCTTAAACATGGAACATAGGTCATAAGCTAAACACAGAAAGAACATGCAACAACATCTTCACTCGTTGGGTGGCTGCACCTATGGGTGGCTCCACATCAGATTTTTCTTCCAAAACATCTAGTGCGGGTAGCCCTTTCCTCCGATAGCTCTTTCCATTTGTAGCCCTTTTCACTAGGTAGCTCTTTCCTTTGCACATTTGAGTAGGGTTCTAAGAAAGAAACATGGCTCAACTGGGTGATAAGGTCTAGGTTCAGGTTAAATCGTGACATGCAGTGAACCTTCTGTCCAGATCGCTCTATGCTCGTGCAATGCAAGGTGTATTATCCTTAAAAGTGACCTTAACCAAGATCGGTACATGATGTAACGTGTTTTTTTGCTGCATTTTCTCTTTACATGAAACTCATCTTGAGCCTTATTAACTTATACTAGTTGATATGTATCATATTGTTCATGAAAATATTCGTTAACACTTTGGAGAAAACTTAAAGACATTAGAACACGAGTCTTAACTCGATCTAAACATGTGTGGTTCGTACTTATTAGGGAAACAGTTTAAAACACAGATTGAGCAAACTATGTGTAAGGTTCGCATCTGGTTCGTGCTTAGAAATTCTATCTCAAATAACTTGGAACTATGAGCCTTCTACCCTTCCTTTCACATGGCTCGTCCTACTCTCTCCCCGATTCACCCTAAGGATAGGAGGTTGGACGAATATGGAATCAAGTCTCAGAAAGAAAAAGATGTTGGATGGTGATCTGAGAAGCTTGTAAGAGACTTACCACTATGAGACAGTAAGGTTCTCTCAAGAATACTCTGAGGAGTGCAAGAAGTCAAGTAAAATGAGAAGAATAGGGGAGATCTATATGACTCATTCTCTGCTCTGGTCAGGGTCTGCCCCTTCTGTAACTCCCTTTCCTGCTAAGTCAAATTGTCAGACCACTCCCATACATGCAGACCTACTCCATGTCTTGACACTTTCTTCTATTCGTTTGGTCATATTCCCCCAAGTCTTGCATAAAATATGACGGGTTCAGATCCTAATAATATTCGAATCTAAGAAAAATCAAGTATTGTCAGGTTACAACATTATTTAAGTCCAAGGAGAATCTGGCATGGTTAAAGTTTTAAAACTTTTGTCATTTACTAGGCGTTGTCCCCTGTCATTGCCTAGTTTGTCTCCCTGGTCACACCGTCTGAACCTGATCGTACATTTCATTTCTTGATGAGCTTGTCGTCCAACCCCACTCTAATAGCTAACCAACACCAAATTTTTTATCAGTTATCCTTCCTATTGTCTTTTTCTTCAATTTAGCATCAATTTATTATCTATCTACTCATTACATCATCTAATCCCTTAATATATCCTCTGTCCACTCAATATATCATCTAATCCCTTAATATGTCACATGTCTACCCAAATCCCTTAATATATCATCTATTTGCTCAATAAATCATGTAATCCCTTAATATATTATCTACGACAAGAACAATTCATTTAATAGGCTACTTCATCTAATGCTTTCGACTTAGATGATACTTCGTCTACTTTTCACATCGTCTAACTCTCCGGCCACGTCATCGTCTAACTACTTCTCACTTAGATGGAACATCATCTATCTACTTCCACTTAGACAGAATATCATCTATCTACTCTCACTTTGATGAAACATCGTCTAAGTCTCCCCTTTCGTCTAACTTCTCACCCTTTCGTATACTTTTCGTTCCATTTAGCTACCGTCTACTAAGTTGGGGAACTTAGCATATATGAAATAAACAAATAAATAGATAATTAAATCTGGAGCTTCTAAATCATGAATATTAAATGAATTTTATCTTAAATTTTTTGGGATGATATAATTCTCTCCCCCTTAAGAAGTTCCATCCTCAAAATTAAAACAAAACATGAGCTCTAAATTGATAAACATACTAATCGAATAACTCTGAGTGCTACTTTCTCATGCTAGCTTCCGTCTAGCATGCCATCTCCTCTGATGTAGAATTTCGTCATTACACCTTAACTATGGGGATTGATTTCCTCCTAAGTTGTTGAACCTTTCTATCCAAAATTTGGACAGGTCGAACCTCAAAAGTCAATTCTGAACTGGCCTCTATTGATGGTTCACTTAAAACATGAGATGGGTCATGAACATACTTCCTCAACATAGACACATCGAACACATGGTGAACTCCTTCCATAGAAGGTGGTAATGCTAACCTGTAGGCGGTCTTCCCCACTTTGGACAAAATCTCAAAAGGACTAATATACTTGGGGTTCAACTTACCCCTCCTGCCAAACTTGATCACTCCTTGAGTAGGGGAAATCTTAAGAAATATGTGATCTTTCCCACTTGGAACTCTAGGTCTTTCCTCCTCAAGTCAACTTAGCTCTTCTATCTACTCTGGACTGTCAATAGCTTTTTCTTGATCATAGCCATCTACTCCGAAATTTGTTGAACAATCTCTAATCCAGTGAATACTCTGTCTCCTATCTCTACCCAACACAACGGAGATCTGCAAAGTCTGCCATATAGAACCTCAAAAGGTGTCATACCAATACTCGAGTGGAAACTATTATTGTAAGCATATTCTGCCATGGCCAAATGTTTACACTACCCCGGTCCAAGCTACAAGCCTTGAGCACATCCTCCAGTGTCTATATTGTCCTTTATGACTGCCTATTTGTTTGAGGGTGGTATGCTAAGCTAAACTTCAACTAGATGTCAAAAGCTGTCTGAAATGCCGTCCATAACCTAGAATAAACCTGGAATCTTTGTCAGACACTATTGAAACTGGGATCCCATGCAAACGTACAATCTCCTACATGTATAGCTTCATCAGGCTATCTACTGACTACTTCATGTTAATGGGTAAGAAATGAGCTGACTTAATCAACCTGTCTACGATCACCCAAATAGAATCATGTTATCTTTTAGTCCTTGGCAAACACATCACAAAATTCATAGTTATGTGTTCCCATTTTCACAATGAAACATCTAAAGGTTGTAACAACCCTGAGGGTCTCTGCAACTTAGCCTTAGTCTGTTGAGATGCGAGACACCTGGCCATGAATCTTTGTACATCTCTCCTCATACCAAGTCACTAGAAATTCCTACTTAAGTCACTATACATCTTCACACTGTCTGGATGAAGAGTATATTTTGACTTGTGCCCCTCTGTTAAGATATCATGCTTTAAGCTGTTATCATCGAGCACATACAACTGATCCTTGCAGGTGAAGTCTAGTCCATCTAAAATCCTCTGCAATTCTACATCTTTCTTCTGAGCTTCTATAACTCTATCAAAAATGGATGACCTGATGGATAGCTGTCCCATAAAATAAGAAGTCTATCTACACTATGTTGTGGTTCGAAGTCAACTACTACTAAGGAATTCTACCACAGTCCCCTAAGTCTCATGCTCATCAATTTCTTTCTGCTCAGTGCATGCACGACGACAGCCAACTCTAAATTGTGCATGGGATAATTGCGCTCATGATTCATAAGCTGCCTAGATGAGTAACGAATCACCCTTCCATGCTGCATCCGTATACATCTTAGCCCAAACTTTGAAGCATCAATATACACAATAAAACCTTCATTCCCTTCAGGTGTTAATCTTCTTTTTAACTCTTGAAAGTTGTCTTCACATTTGGTTGTCCACATAAACTTCTCTCTCAGTCTAGTCAGCTTGGTCATTGGGGCTACAATCTTAGAAAACCCCTCAATAAACCTATGGTAATATCCTGCTAGTCCAAGAAAGCTATGAACCTCTGTAGGGGTCTGAGGAGGATCCCACTCTAGGACTGTTTTCACCTTCTTCGGATAGACATAAATACTTTGAGAAGATATGACATGACCCAGAAAACTCACTTCCTTCGACCATAATTGACACTTATTGAACTTGACATATAAACTATGATCCCTCAATTTATGCAATGCTAACCTCAAATGGTCCCGGTGAGCCTCAACACTAGGAGAGTACACCAATACCTCATTACTTAAGATCACCGTAAAATTGTCAAGATATGGCTATAACACTCTATTCATCGAATCCATAAAAGTTGCAAGCGCATTGGTAAGTCCAAAAGGCATCACTACAAATTCAAAATGACCATATCCAGTTCTGAATAGTGTCTTAAAGATATCCTGATCTCAAATCCTCAATTGATAATACCCATACCTCAGGTCAATCTTAGAAAACACCGTAGCAAACTAAAGTTGGTAACACAAATCGTCATTCATCGGCAAGAAATATCTATTCTTTACTGTCACTTAGTTGAGCTTCTTGTAATCAATACACAATCTCATAGTTCCATCATTTTTTGTCACAAATAGCACTGGTGCATCCCATGGAGAAACACTGGATTGGATAAACCCCTTGTTAAGCAACTCTTCTGATTGTCTCTTCAATTCCACTAGCTCTGTCGATGTCATTCTGTAGGGAGCCTTGGATATGGGTTCTGTTCCAGAATACAACTCTATAGTAAACTGGACATCTCTATTCGAGGGTAACCCTAGTAAATTCTCAAGAAACACATCTACAAATTCTCTTATCACCTCTACACTACCAATAGTCTTAGAAGACTTTGCCTGGCCCCGAACCATCACATTCACTAAGTAAGAGGAACAACCTTGCCTGATCAACTTATTGGCCCTTAAAGTAGACACCACAACCTCGGAAGACCTAGCCTTGGGACACCTGAAAATAAACTCCTCTTCTCCTGGGATTTAGAAGATCACCTTCTTATGGTAACAATCTAATAATGTGTACTCATGTCAAGTAAATAGAAATTTCTAGACATACTTCTACCATCAATGTTGATTTCTAATCCCAGAACCACCTGAGTAGCCATAACTTTCCCAATAGGCATGCAAACTAATAAAGCAGATGTATCTATTATGGGGACATCACTATCAAGCATTCTAGTGAAACTGACAGAAATAAAGGAATCTGTAGCTCTAGGGTCAAATAAAATATGTGCAAGGTATCCAATGAAAGAAACCATACCACCAGCTGTCTACTGTAATGCCTCCACATCCTCCTTAGTCAGGTGGTACGGCCTAGCTGATGTTGTCACTTGCCATCCTGCTCTCCTTGTCGATACTCCGATAATCACTGGGCAGAACTTGGCAATGTGCCCAGAATTGCCACACCGAAGACACCTTACAAACGCCTTCATACATGTCCCTGCATGCCTCTTCTCACAACTGGGACAAATCAAAAAGGTGGCAAATTGATTCTGTTGTTGCTGTTGGATGCCCTGCGTCTACAAACTTCCCTTTCTTAGTTAGAGACCCCGAAACACTCTGAACTGGTGCCTTCCTCTTCTTCCATGCCTTCTGACAGTGCTAAGCCCTCTATGCATTTTCCACCACTACACATGCTTTCGTCACTGTCGATGCCAATGCCTCTGACGCTAATATAGCTACCTTCTCTCTCAAGTAATCTCAAAGCCTATCCACAAACCTCTGGGCCCTCATGTGCTCATCCTGAAAAAAATGCGGGGCATACTTCTCCAGTTCTGCAAATTGGGTCTGCAATACTGTCATGCTACCTTGTCTTAGATTTAGAAACTCCTGCTATATCTGGTCCTGTACATGTTGTGGGAAGTACTTCTCCTGGAATACCAACAAAAACTCCTCCCAGGGGATTGCTTCCTGTTGATATGCAAACCTAGTCCTCAGCATCAAGTTCCACCATTCATCCATTGTATCCTTCAACATGAAATCTACCGATCTCATTTTATCTTCCTCCCGGCAATAAATAGTATTGAAAATCTTCTCTATTTCTCGAATCCACCTGTCCGCCACGTCGGGCCGACTCCCCCCCTCTTAAAGAAGGGAGTCCCCATCCTCATGAACTTCTCCATCAGGGACACCCCAGCCAACCTTCCATTGCCTTGATCTCATATTCTCTATTATAGGTTTTGTGCCCACCCTTCAAAAACACCAAGGAACCTCTCGAATTGGTCCTGGCCGCCATTCCTCCCAGCTCTCACCATCTCCTTACTGTAATTCAACAATGACCAAATCAGTCAACTCTCCCACAATAACTTCAGTATCATTTACATGTTAAATGCAATGGAATGTCAAGTGCTAAAGCTCTCAACCTGGCTCTGATATCACCTACTGTGTCACACCCCGCTACAGCGGAAACACAGAGTGCAGCACGTGCATGCATATACCCGAGAGTAGTAGCACCGTGGGCATTCAACAACATAAAATCATTCTTCAATAACCATGCATTATGAACAAAAAGTAAGCAAGCTCATGAACAATCCATAATTAAATACAAAAGTGTCTTGGCACAAAAGTCTGCCTAGGCAACAAAACTAACAAAATGAAGATAGCTATGACGCTACCAGCCTACAGTCACAAGGCCACACCTAGAAGTTCCTCCTCTCGCGTAGCACTTCCGAATTCTTGAGCAGCAGTACAACTACTACACCTCCTCATGGCTCGACACCTAAAACGGATTACACACTTAGCTAAGTATAACACTCAGTAGAACTCCTAACACCAATCCAGCGGTCGCCCGCTAATAGAAATACTTGAAACTCATGCCCAATTTATCTGTAGGTTCTACCATGTTATTTCGTAATCTTGATACAAATAATAATATGTGCGACTACTTCAGATGAGGCAAAATTGGAATGCTTGATTAATTTCTTAATCAAATGAGCTTAGGTGGATCAGCAATGGGGACGTCCTATTCCATTGTCCAAGACTGATGAGACTAAGGAGGAAAACATGAAAGCTAGACACAGTAGCTAAGGATATCATGACAAAAAAATAAACTTACAACATGAATTCACCCACGCAAATGAGCATCATAACATAAATTGTACATGGAAGAGCATAACATTTTAGGTGACATCTTATCATTTTCATACTTTAATGGAAACTTCTCTTCGCATATTTCTCTTATCAGAAAAGCTAACATGTGATGTTTGTGAGTGAGCATACTTGCACATATATACATATAGCGTGCACATACTTGCATTTCATATTCATAAATATAATCTTATTCTTACAGCACCCACATTTTTAATATAGCTGGAACATGGAACATGGATCATAAGCTAAATGCAGAAAGAATATGCAACGGTGGATTCACACTCTAAGCAGCTGCACCTACGGGTGGCTACACCTACGGGTGACTCCACGTCAGATTTTCCCTCTAAAACACCTAGTCCGGATAGCCCTTTCCTCCGATAGCTCTTTCCACTGGTAGCCCTTTCCATCGGGTAGCCCTTTCCTTTACATATTCGAGTGGGGTTCTAAGAAAAAAATATGGCTCAACTAGGCGATAGGGACTAGGTTCAGATTAAATTGTGATATGTAGTGAACCTTCTGTCCGGATTACCCTATGCTCATGTAATGCAAGGTGTATTATCTTTAAAAATGACTTTAACTAAGATCGGTACATGATGTAACATGTTTTCTTGCTACATTCATCTTTACATGAAACTCATCTTGAGCTTTATTAACTTATCCTAATTGCTATGCATTGTATCATTCATGGAAATCTTCGTTAACACATTAGCGAAAACTTAAAGACATTAGAACACATGTCTCAACTCAATATGAACATGTGTGATTGTGTGGTTCGTACTTATTAGGGAAACAATTTAAAACACAGATCGAACAAATAAGTGTAAGGTTCACGCCTAGTTTGTGCTTAAAAATCCTACCTTTAAGAAGCTGGAACTCTGAGCCTTCCACCCTTCCCTTCACACAGCTCGTCCTACTCTCTCCCTGGTTTGCCCTAAGAATAGCAGGTTGGACGAATATGGAACCAAGTCTCAAAAAAGAAAAGATGTTAGACGGTGATATGAGAAGCTCTTAAGAGAGTTACCACTATGAGACAACAAGGTTCTCTCAAGAAGCTTCGGGGAGTGCAAGAAGTTAAGGAAAATGAGAAGGATAGAGGTAAGAGAAAGAAATAAGAGTGAGATCTATATGACTCTCTCTGTGCTCCAGTTAGGGTATGCCCCTTTCATAACTCCCTTTACTGCTAAGTTAAACTGTCAGACCACTCCTAGGCATGCAGACCTACTCCCTGCCTTAACACTCTCTTCTATTTATTTGGTCATATCGCACCAAGTCTTGCAGAAAATATGGCAGGTTCAGATCCTGACATTATTCGAATCCAAGGAAAATCTAATATTGTTAGGCTTTAGCATTATTTAAGTCTAAGGAGAGTTTGACAAAGTTCTAAGACTTTTGTCATTTACTGGGGGTTGTCCCCTCTCATTACCTAGTTTGTCTCTTGGTCACACCGTCTAAGTTTGGTCGTACATTACATTTCTTGATGACCCTATCGTTCAACCCTACCCTGACAACTAACCAACATCAAATCTCTTATCAGTTATCCTTCGTATCGTCTTTTTCTTCAATTTAACGCCATTTTTTTCATTTATCTACTCATTATATCGTCTAATCTCTTAATATATCGTATGTCCGCTCAATATATCATCTAATCCCTTAATATATGGTCAGTTCAGAAGATGGCAGAAATAATTCGTTTAATAGGTTGCTTCGTCTAATACTTTTGACTTAGACGATACTTCATCTATTTTTCACATCGTCTAACTCTCCCGACCACGTCATCGTCTAATTGCTTCCCACTTAGATGGAGCAACGTCTATCTACTCCCACTTTGATGGAACATCATCTAAGTCTCCCCTTTCATCTAACTTCTCACCTTTCCGTCTACTTTTTGTTCCACTTAGCTACATAGATAATTAAATATGTGACTTCTAAATCATGAATATTAAATAAATGTTGTATTAAATTTTTTGGGTTGTTATAGCACCGTCCAGGAGCTCTCCAAGCAATTTTCTGACTCGAGCACCTAGGTCGTGGTCACCGTCCCCCAATTGTGGCCAAAGATCATGAAGCTCCAACTCCTCACTGTGATCATGGGGAACATTAGGGTCACTCTCGGGAATGGAGTTGGGGTCCCCATTGTCAGCTACCTCCTTGATTTGCTCGGGTCCGTCAGTGATGTGTCGACTTCGCCCCCCGCCAGTGCGCCATACCTACGTCGCAGCGCTATTTTGCTCATCGGGCACCACCGGAGCCAACAAAGATGTTGTGCTTCCGCACTGCAACTTCATCTCCGTCTTGCTCACGGTGATTACTGACTAGGACCGTTGTGTGGAGTCACCCCACGCATTCCTCTGCTTCCTCCCAATGTCCCGGATCTACAAGAGAGAGAGAGAGAGAGAGAGGGTGGGCGTCAACACCCCCACCCAGGGGTGTGTGCGTGCACACACACACACACACAGAGAGAGAGAGAGAGAGAGAGAGAGAGAGAGAGAGAGAGAGAGAGAGAGAGAGAGAGAGAGAGAGAGAGAGAGAGAGAACGGGAGGGCGAGAGCGAGAGGGAGAAGGAGAGTGAAAGAGGGGAACGGCTAGCACCTCTGGTCCGCTATCCCTACCCCCTGTGGCGTCGGCTTCACCATGGCTACCTCCAACTATGCAGTTGCTCCATCCGGCTTCAGTCGCCACTAGAGGAGAGAGAGAGAGAAGATTAGTTCGGGAAAGAAAAATTAAAACGAGTTAGAAAAAATAATATTCTCTAAAATTAGATGACATATTTTATTTTTCACCCGATTGTCAATTGGAGGAATTTTTTTACTAAAGTGTCAAAATATATGGGTTGCTTTTAACCAAATAGTTGAAATTAAGGGGACTTGTTTTTAATATCAAAATATTTTAGGGGACCAAAATTAAAAACCCCTTAAATTTTAAAAGATTGTGGCTATACAGTACTGATTCTCGTGCGATCAGTTCCGAAGGGATATGACTATGTAAGGAATTAATAATATCTTTTGACACATGACTTTAGTAGAGGGGTTGTTTATTGTGCATTTTGCAATGCCCTACTGGATTGGTGCGTATCGCACGTATCTGACAGTGTAGGCCAAAAATCGATAAGGTGCTATGCCTGTATGCCCTAGGTTTGGTACCGTTATTTTTAATTTTTTTTATAAAAAAACTTTAGCTGTCGACACAGTATAATATCGTAGAACTGGAGCAACTCCATGGTGCAATATGGCAAATTTGTAACGTAAGACATTATAAAATTATAAAGGGATTTTTACATATTAGTCCCTACAAATTTAGTGAATTATTGATTAATCTCTTAAATCTTACTATTATTTTAATAGTCCATGTAATCTTAGTCGTTACATATTTAAGTCCCTGCTGTTCATTTAGTTAACTAAACTATAATTACCTTATACTCATGGAAAGAAAAATATTAACTTACCCCGGGTTAAGTGTGAGTGTGTGTGAGAGAGAGAGGGAGAGAGGGAGCACTACTATAGCAGTCGGTAGCTGTGGACACACGTATTTTCATTAAAATCGTGATTTATTCGTTTATTGGTTTATTAAGTGCGTGGGCGTGCCAGTCACAAAGTGACGATTTGTTCGGGCTTCATGGAAGCCCATAGTGCGCTCGACTTGACTTCTAATCAGGCGATTGTGTGGTTCGGGTCGGAACCAAGACCCGCCGTGCCATAAAGGTCACATCATCATTTACATCCCCCATATGGGGGAACACCTTTGATTAATTACCGAAAATAAGGGCTCCACGACCGAAAGAAATATTAATTAATGCAGGAAGGAAATAGTAGTCGGGCTATGCAGTAAGCCCGTGGTGAGGGCACGAACACTCAGATTATGTCGGTCACCGATGGACCATTCCATGTTTGGACAAAAGTTCATACGAAAATCAAGACGGTAACGGGGGATGAATCCATGCAAATGTCTGCCAAGGGACGACAATTTTAATACAGGGGGGAAAGTCAGATCCCGGTGAGGGAGGGGACCCTGATGAGATATTGGCCCGAGGTAAAGCCAGGCGGTCACCATGACGAGGGAGACGATCCCCGAGGGTGACGCTCGGCTTACAAGGGCATCATTAATATTCCCAGGTTCAGAGTCCAAGGAGGAGAGACGAGGGCCATACTGCTATGTTCGTGAGTTGCCTCGAGTGACATTTATCATTATCGCTCATTTATTAGCATTGCTCCCTTTTGTTATCTTCTCTTCGCTCATTATTTTGATTGGAACTACCCCCCCTATTTTATCACTATTATTATTATTATTATTATTATTTATTGTTCCTTTTATTATAATATATATATATATATATATATATTTATTGGAGAAATGATGGAGTGTACCGCTAGAGGTGGAATTAGGAGTGTGTCGCTGGAGAGCTGAGAGTGTGTCGCTGGGGAATTAGGAAGTGTATCGCTGGGGAATTAGGAGTGTGTCGCTTAGGGATTAGGAAGTGTATCGCTGGAGAATTAGGAGGTGTGTTGCTGGAGAGCTGAGAGTGTGCCGCTGGAGAACTGGGAAGTGTATCGCTGGGGAATTAGGAGTGTGCCGCTGGAGGGTGTGGACACTAAAAATTTCTCACCCCATGTTTACGTGCAGGGAAATAAAGAAAAGAAGAGGAGAAAAGAAGATGAGAAGATGAGAAGAAGAAAAGAAAGCCCCTGCGACACACTTTGAAGGGCCTCCCACGGCACACCCACCAAGCCCCAGCGGCACACTCCCTCGTACCTTTCAACAGCACACTCGTGCCCTTCAACGGCATACTCCTATGAGCGCCTCCAGCGGCACACACTGTCGAATGCCCTCCAGCGGCACACTCCAGGCAGCCCCCAGCGGCACAACCTTTGTGTCCTTCAGCGGCACGCTTACAGACCCGTCCAGCGGCACACCTTTTGGGCCTTCCAGCGGCACAGCGCTGCAACCTTCGGAAGGGCACAAACCAACGGCAAACACGCTGGTCACTGCGTGTGACCCTCGGCGCGCAGCACAGTCAACCTCGACCAGCCCTGTGAAGACACGCAGGCACTTCCCTCTGCTGGGGGACAAGACTGGGGACCAATCCCCGTTGCTCCCCCTGGTCAACGGACGTCAACGCTGGGAGAGATATATATATATATCTCGCCCACCCTGTAGCCCGGGTCTCTCGCTGGTAAGGTTCCCAGAAGGCAGAAGAAGAAGAAGAGGGCAGAAGAAGAGGAGAGGCTCCTACCTCTCACCCCCCCCCCCCACTGCTGCTTCGTCTACCGCCGTCTACACAAGGAGAAGAGAGAGAAGAGAAGAAGAGAAGAAAAAGAGAAGAAGAGAAGAAAAAGAGAGAAGAGAAGAAGATAGGAGTGAGGTCTGGGAGGGGAGGAGCCCATGCTCTGTTCCCCTTCCCACCTTGTATTTTCATTTCTTTTTTTCCTTTTTTTTGTCTCCCTTTTCTTTCTCTCTGCGATGTATTGGCCCTTTGTGGCCTCCCTTTCTTTATGAATGAAAAGCCTTGCTCGTTGGGTTTCCCCCACTGTCTCCGTTTGTTTTCCTCCCCTTGGGACAAGTCAAGCTAAGGCCCCTGGACTTCTCTCTTCCTTTGGCTCCCTCCCATTTAGTTGGCCCTCAATCCAGCTTCCCCAGCCCCTCAGCGGCACACCCTTGGCCTTCCCCGGTACAGCCCCTCAGCGGCACACCCTTGGCCTTCCCCGGCACAGCCCCCTCAGCGGCACACCCTGGCCTCCCCCAGCCCGGCACGCTTCTGAGGCTCCCTGGCCGGCACACTAATCACTAGTCCCTCCTTCTTGCCCGATGCACTCCCTAGCCACCCCTAGGGAGGTCTCCGGTTCGTTGTTTTCACCGAGTTTTCCGAAGCTTTCTTAAAGGTGTCGTTGTCTCGGCACGCACCTCAAATTGTCGGGTTCCGCCACTCCATGTGGGCGCGTTCCCTGTACCTCCCTTACCATCCGGGTCAAGGGGAGATGCTGCCGAATTTTTGTCAAAATTAACCTAATGACAACAATAATAAAAGAAAAGCAATAATACAGAAGGAAACAATAAATAAACAGAATAAACACCAATGAAACGGCTTCGCTAAAATAACCAAAGAACCCCGGAGAGCCCGAATAACCAAACACTCGCATTTTCAGGGCGGTCCACCGAGCATAACCTCAAACATGGTCTACATGAACAAACAAAACCCAAATCAAATTCCCTTCACTTGCATTTCAAGAATAAAAGAAAAACCAAAAGAAAACCCCTCACGTGCCCTTCTTAAGCTACTCGAGCAGCAGTCCTGTCAGATCAGGCTTGTTATCAGTGTGAGTTAATCTAAAAGGAAAGAAAGGATGCATCGAGTAAGTTTGATATTTGAACTGAGCATGTACAGACTTGATGCACAAAATGCAGTGTGCATATAAGAAAGTATGTACAACGAGAATGAATGCACAGACATGCCATCAACGAGTGTACAGACTTTGCGTGCAATGTACAAACGATGTACAGACTTTCTGTGCCTAACGCTTAAGCCTGAATGCATCATGTATAGACTTGCTAAGACATCAAGGCAGTCGTGTGCAGACTTAGTGTATGCATGAAACAACCGAATGCACTGACTATGCTCATGAATGTATAGACTTGATAGCATGCGGCGATGTATAGACTTGATAGCATGCGGTAATGTATAGACTTGATAGTATGCGGCGATGTATAGACTTGTGAAATGATGCACGAACTATGCATATGCATGAAGAGCACTGGCTGTATTGACTGAACGAATGAAACAACGGAGGTTGTACAGACTTACTGCCAAAGAATGTACAGACTTGAGTTGATGCAGACTAGGCAAGACTCTGTACGGACTTTATACCTTGAGCATGCATGAGCCTAGGCATGCACTAGCTTATGGCCACCATAAAACACAGTTATGAAATGCACAGGCCTAGATGGTTAACCCTGCACTGACTATGTATGCATAATGAACACGCATCGACTTCGAATTAAAGCAGCTGATGAATGCACCGATGCAGTGCATGCATATGGCAGATATTGCACTGATGCAATGTGCAGAAGAACCAACAAGTGCAGACACATGGTGATAAATCATTCATACTCATAGTGCTTGCTGACATCAAAATCACAGGGGCACCACACCCCTTCAACGGCACGCTCCCGGCATAATAAAAAATAATAGTAATAAAGATAATAAGCTAAAAGAAAACATAATAAATAAATAAATAATGATACAAAAAATAAAATAATAATAATAGCAGCAAACTCAAAAAAAGGGGGAGAAATAATAGCAAACAATAATGTTAATAATAATAATAATAAATAATAACGAATTCAAAAATGAATAAAGAAATAAGAATAATAAAGAAATAAGTAATAATAATAATAAGCTTAAAAAATAATAAATAGACAAATAAATGATAACAAAAGATAAATGAATAATGATAACAAACTCAATAAGAATGATAAATAAATAAATGATAACAAAAATGAATAAATAATAATAACAAACTCAACAAAAAAACGACAAGTAAATAAATGATAATAAAATGAACAAATAATAATAACAAACCTAACAATAACAATAATAAATAAATAAATCATAAAAAAAATAAATAAATAGTAATGACGAACTCACTCCAAAAATATATATAAATTAACAAATAATAATGGTTAAAATTCAAATAATAATAAAACGATGAGATCCGCTTCGCAACCTTGATCTCCTCAAGACCCGGTATAAAGGGAACACTAACGCCGCCCCTCCAAGTCGGGTTCGGACCTCGGGAACTATCCCGATATGGCCGTAATCCGACATTGCTCGGGGCCGATAGTTTGTCAAGCCGGACTCGTTCCCACTGGGATTCGTTTTCACTCTTTCATTGAAATTGCCGTAAACTCGGCATATGTTTGCACGGGTTTGTTTCCGTTTATGTCGTACCTTCAATACGGACCTTTGTCCGAACATAAAGTGGTCCACGAATGACCGACAAGATTTGAATGGAACGAAACGGCTTTCGTCCCCCGGACCCTTTGCATGGGAACATTGATGAGACCTTCCTGGGTCATGCTTAGACCATGGATTCGCCCTAATCACGGCCATTGCCTGACCCACATCCTAGGCCTATAGCCAGCTATCTCCGTACACGTCTTCATTTTTGGAATTTAGTCTCAGAACTCTTCCCCGTTGCTCTCCGGCACCGGAAATATTAATGATGTCCACGCAAGCCTCGTTTGGACCGCGGGAGGCGCCCCCGGTATGATCCTGACTCGATCTCGCACCGGGCCAATAAATTCACTGGTTTCCTACTATACTAACCGGGATCTAACCGAATACTTTTAGTCCCTCGGAATAATAAACGTGACGTACCCCGGCATACATATGTTCCGGATTTTTCCGCGACGATTACGACATTCTCAAGCCAGACACCCGTCCGAATATTAAACGGTCCCCGAGTGACCGACACATTTCAAATGTTTGCTTCCCTAGACATAGGGCTTTCCAGCTGATTCAAGGGACATTTCCCTGTTGCCCCCCCTTGGCACCGGAAATATTAATGATGCTCACGCAAGTCTCGTTGCGACCGTGGGGGGCCCACCGCAGTATGGTCGCGGCTTGATCTTGCGCCGAGCCAACAAACTTATCGGTTTCCGACCGCTCAAACCGAGACTTAACTGAACGTTTCCCGTTCCTTTGAATAATAAATTTGTCGTACCCCGGCATACATATGTTCCGGTTTTCTCGTGACGATTGCGCTTTTGTCGAGCCGGATAATCATCCGAACATTAAATGGTCAGCACATGACCGACATGATCTCGAATGTTTTCTTCTCACCCTCGTATGGGGATTTCAATACTTCCTAATAGACCTTTCACGTAATTAATTTTCTGGCCATGAGACCCTGATTCCCGGCGATTAATCAAGGGTGGTCCCCTCTCTGGGGGGATGTAATTAACGTCGTGACCTTTATGGCGCGGCGGGTTTTGGTCCCGACCTGAACCACACAATCGCCTGACTGAGTCAAATCGAGCGCACCCGTGGCTCCTCGGGGCCTAAATAAATCGTCACTCTGTGACTGGCACGCCCACGCACTTAATAAACCCAATTAACAGATAAACCACGAAATTAATAAAAAGTGCGTCCACAAGTCTGGCACGCCCGGTGGGACCTAAACCACCCTTCATCTCTTCGCCGGGATTCAGGGCCTCATGGACTCCCAATAAATGATGTTTGCCTGCTTTGATGAATTGCAGGTGCTGTCTTCGCCAGCCCTATGGGGAGAAAAGCCGGACTAGATGCAACTGCCTTTGTGGCCTCGAGGACGTTGCTCCGAAGCATATGCAGCTTCCAGGAATCATGGGGGCTGTTATAAAAAAAAGAGAGAAGAGAAAGAGATAAGAAGGGAGGGGAAATCAGACCCCCTTTTCCGCAATAAGAAAGAGAAAAAAAGAAGAAGAAAGAAGAAAGAAACAAAAAAGGGAAGAGAAAGAATCGACGAGAGAGGGTTGTATGGCCGCATCCGTCGACACCCGTGCTGAACAAAGATTATCATTGTTGGTTGATGCGGTGGAGCGAACCACTCATCCCCTCCCTGAGGGGGTGAGCGCTCTCCTGCACACCCACCTTGGTCTATTACACAAAAGAGAAGAGAAGCAAAGAAAGGACAAGAAGAGAAAGGTTGGCAAGCATCGCCGACCAAAAGGACAAGAATAAGCCTGGCATCCCGCCCGACTCTCGGAGGGTCCAAGTCCGTGGTGCAGTGCACCGGTCCATTCCGCCTTCCCGCTACCTCTATCCGGCATAAGACGGCCCCTCGAGTGGCTGTCAGAAGATCCAACAAACCACAATTGTAGCTTGATGAATTGTTGCCCGATGTGGGGAATGCTTTATAGCAATAAGGCCCAGCACGGCCACCACTCCCGAAGAAAGCATGCATATACCCCGCCACGGGGAATAAGAAAAAGGTATATACTCTGCCATGGGGGCATAAGATGCAAAAAAAAATACACCCCGACTCGGGGGCACGCGAGAAGAATCTACCCCGACTTAGGGGCATAAGAAGGAACGGAGTTGCGCCCCGGCTCAGGGGCATATGAAGAGGAGTATACCCCGGCCTGGGGGCACACAAAGGAAGAAACGCACCCCTGCTCTAGGGGCATATGAAGAGAAGTTCACCCCGGCTTAGGGGCATTTGAACAAGAACTATACCCCGCTGTAGGGGCATGAGGAGCAAAGACTATACCCCGCCTGGGGGCACACAAATGAAGAAACACACCCTGACTCGAGGGCATGTGAGAAGAATCTACCCTGACCTGGGGGCATAAGAAGGAACAGAGTTGCACCCCGGCCTGGGGGCACATGAAGATAATCCACCCCGACTTAGGGGCACATAAAGCAAAAGTTACCCCCCGACTTAGGGGCATTTGATGAAGAAATGTACCCCCGCCATGGGAGCATAAGAAGCAACAGAGTTTCACCCCGACTTAGGGGCATAAAGATCAAAAGAATGCACCCTGGCTTAGGGGCTTTTGAAGAAGAAATATACCCCGCCATGGGGGCATAAGAAGCAGAAGACATGCCCCGGCTTAGGGGCGTACGAAGAGAAGTATACGCTCAGCCCGGGGTGCATAAGAAGCAAAACATACCCTGACTCGGGGGACATATGAAGAAAAGAATACACCCCGGCTTAGGGGTATTTGAAGAAGAAACACACCCCGCCTGGGGGCATAGAAGCCACAAAAGATACACTCCGCCACGAGGGCATATGAGAAAAAGAATACACCCCAGCTTAGGGGAATACGAAGAGAAATATACCCTACTCTGGGGCAGAAGAAGCAGAAGAATCTACCCCGTCCGGGGGCACAACAAGTAGCAGAGTTACACCCTGACCTGGGGGCACACGAAGAGAAGTATATCCCGCCATAGGGGCGTGTAAAAGGAAAGAGAGGGAGAATACACCCCAGTCTAGGGGCACAGGAGCAAAGAGACCCACATCCCGACCTGGGAGCATATGAAGAAATGTATACCCCGCTTAAGGGGCATTTGAAGAAGCAACTTACCCCGTCACGGGGGCATGGAAGCCATGAAGAATTCACCTCAGCTTAGGGGTATTCGAAAAATCTACCCCAGCTTAGGGGCACATGAAGAAGAAACACCCCGACCTGGGGGGCATGAGAAGAAAGACTACACCCTGCCTGGGGGCACACAAAGAAAGAAGCACCCCCCGACTTAGGGGCATTTGAAGAAGAAACATATCCCGCCATGGGGGTATATGGAGGAAAGCATACACCCCGTCTTGGGGGCACAAGAAGCAGAAGAACTCACCCCGGCCTAAGGGGTACGTGAAGAAAGAAACACGCGCCCTGCCTTGGGTGCACAAAAAGTGAAACACACCCCGGCCTGGGGGCATACAAATAACACACTTTGCCCGGGATGCACAAGAAGCAAATACACCTCGTCTGGGGGCACAGAAGCAAAGAAGCAGAATCCACCCTGGCCTGGGGGCATAAGAAGCATGAAGTTACACCCTGATTCGGGGGTACGCAAAGAAGAAACACATCCTGCCTTGGGTGCACAGGAAGCCAGAAATACACCCCATATGGGGGCATACGAAACAAAAAAGAAGCACACACCGCCATGGGGGCACACGAAGAAAGAAACATACTCCGCCCGGGGCGCATAAGAAGCAGAAAAGTGTACCCCAGTCTAGGGGCATAAGAAGCAAGAGTACACCCCGAGATAGTGGGAATATAAAGAAAGAAACTACACCCCGCTCCGGGGGGGGGGGGGTATATGAAGATAAATATGCCCTGCCTTGAGGGGTAGAAGAAGTAGAATCCACCCCGGCTTAGGGGTATTTGAAGAAGAAACACACCCCGCTCTAGGGGCATAAGAAACGAAGAACACACTCTCGCTCTAGGGGCATTTGAAGAAGAAACATACACCCCGCCTTGGGGGCATGGAAGCCATGAAGAATTCACCCCGGCTTAGGGGTGTTCAAAAAGTCTGCCCCGATTTAGAGGCATTTGAGGAAGAATTACACCCCGCGATGGGGGCATGAGAAGCAAAGACTATACCCTGCTTAGGGGCATTCGAAGAGAAATATACCCCGTTTCGGGGCATAAGAAGCAGAAGTTACACCCCGTCTGGGGGCCTAGAAGCCATGAAAGATACACCCCGCTTGGGGGCACAGAAGAAAAGTTACACCCCAAGCTGGGGGCACATCAAGAGAAATACACCCTAGTCCGGGGGCATTAATGAGAAAGGAAGAGCGGAACAAAAGAACAGCCATGGGGTAGACGTGGTCTTCGAACCCGCCTCTTTACATAAAAGAAGAAGAGAAGAAACGGAAGTGAGCCTTAGGGCAGACATGGTCTTTCCACCTTTGGCCTTTGGCCACCCAACAAAATCAAGAGACCTTTCCTATTGTCGGCACCATGACCTTCCGTCTAGGCCGATGCATCAACACATTGTCAGCATCATGACTTCTTCGTCTAGGTTGGCTCATAAACCCATTGCCAGTGGCACTCTCGCCATCTAAGCCGACAAATATCTCACCTTCGGCCTCTGGGCCACTAAAAAGAATAATAAACCTTTCACTCTGGTTCGGATCCTTCCCCGGCCAGAGAATTAAAGAATAAACCTTCCACTTTGGTCCGGATCCTTCCCCGGCCAGAGAATCAAAGAATCAACCCTTCACTTTGGCTCGGATCCTTTCCCGGCTAGAGAATCAAAGAATCAACCCTTCACTTTAGTTCAGATCTTTTTTTTTCCAGCCAGAGAATTAAAGAATCAACCTTTTACTTTGGTTCGGATCATTTCCCGACCAGAGAATTAAAGAATAAACCTTTCACTTTGGTTCGGATCCTTTCCCGGTCAGAGAATTAAAGAATCAACCTTTCACTTTGGTTCGGATCCTTTCCCGACTAGAGAATTAAAGAATAAACCTACCACTTTGGCTCGGATCCTTCCTCGGCCAGAGAATCAGAGAATCAGCCTTCCACTTTGGTCCGGATCCTTCCCCGGCCAGAGAATTAAAGAATAAACCTTCCACTTTGGTCCGGATCCTTCCCCGGCCAGAGAATCAAAGAATCAACCCTTCACTTTGGCTCGGATCCTTTCCCGGCTAGAGAATCAAAGAATCAACCCTTCACTTTAGTTCAGATCTTTTTTTTCCAGCCAGAGAATTAAAGAATCAACTTTTCACCTTGGCTCGGATCTTTTCCCGGACAGAGAATTAAAGAATCAACCTTTCACTTTGGTTCGGATCCTTTCCCGGCCAGAGAATTAAAGAATCAACCCTTCGGCTCAGCCATTTCGGCCAAGGCCCAATATCAGGATTAATCCATCTGTCCCACCGCGCTCTCCGATATCTTTTCGGCTTTATAGCCTACTTCTAACATCTCTCGGCTTGTCAGCATGCTCCCAATATCCCTTGACTTTTTAGCCTGCTTTTCAGTATCCTTCGGCCCTTACGGCCCGCTTTCCCAACTCTGGCTCTCGTAGCATGCTTCCCAAAACTCAGCCTTCACGGCCCGCTTCCCATAATTTCTGCTCTTGCAGCCCGCTTCCCAATACCCTTGGCTTTTGTAGCCTGCTTCCCAGAATTTGACTTTCACGGCCCGCTTCCCAACTTTGGCTCTTGTAGCCTGCTTACCTTTGACCTTCGTGGACTGCTTCCCAATTCTGGCTCTTGTAGCCTGCTTACCTTTGGCCCTCGTGGCCTGCTTCCCAACTTTGACTCTTGCAGCCTGCTTCCCTTTGGCTTTTATAGCCTGCTTCCTAATTCTGGCTTTCGTAGCCTGCTTACCTTTGGCCCTCATGGCCTGCTTCCTAACTTTGGCTCTTGCAACCTGCTTCCCTTTGGCTTTTATAGTATGCTTCCCAACTTTGGCTCTTGTAGCCTGCTTACCTTTGGCCTTCGTGGCCTGCTTCCCAACTGTGGCTCTTGTAGCCTGCTTTCCTTTGGCTTTTACAGCATGCTTCCCAACTTTGGCTCTTGCAGCCTGCTTCCCTTTGGCTTTTATAGCATGCTTCTCAACTTTGGCTCTCATGGCATGCTTCCCCTTTGGCCTCCGTGGCCAACTCTCCAATTCTGGCTTTTATAGCCCGCTTCCCAACTTCGGCTCTCGCAGCCCGCTTCCCAACTTGGACTCTCGCAGCCCGCTTCCTTTTGGCCTTTATGGCCTGCTTCCCCAATGTCCCTCGGCTTCTATAGCCCGCTTCCCTGATGTCCTTTCGGCCCTCCGTGGTCTGATTCCCTAATACTTTTATTACCACTACACTTATACGTAACGACAATATGTTCTTACGCAAAAAAAAGAAAGAAAGAAGAAAAGAAAAGAGACAAAGAAGAATTGCTTGGCTACCCTGCTTGCATGTTTCCTTAATATAGAATAACGCACCTCATTGAAATTTTTTGGGACCATGTTTCCTTGATAAATAATGTCGCCCTGATTCCGCATGCACGTGCGTCACGGAATACGCTCGAAAGGGAACCCGATTATGGCGGGTGCACACGTCAAGGGGAAGAGTCATGGCTAGATTGCTAAGCCCAACTCACAAAATAAACCTGAGATAGCACTCACCCACTTCGCACTTAATGTGTTCAATGGCCTTCGACCATAGGGATTGATATGACACAATGCTGCAGCAAGTGGCTATGGTTCCTTGGACTTAATTCGCAAACACAATCACAAGATTCGAGCAAACTTTGAAGACGCCGTCTCACCGTGCGCACCCGTACCCCGTGGTGACTCGATGATGCCGAGTCGAGGTGGTGGAGAAAGACCCTTGCTGGTAGAGGGCCAGCACAACTAAGGTTCACCCCCCCGATTGTATGATGCCCACAATCAAGGGCGGCCGGGTGCCTTGGGGGCACTAGGTCACTCACTCACTATTGTCCACGATGACCACTCAAGATGGTGGATCCGGGAACGGGCACTCTCTTACTAGCCAGCGGACTAGCTTGACAGATATTAAACAAACAGAAGTAAATGGAGCAAGGGCAGAAGCTCACCTGGTTGGTTTGAAGAAACCAACCCCGATCGGAGACGATGGGCGAGCGGGGAAGTGTGGGTTCCCCGCACACTGCGCCGGTGAAGCTTGAACCCTGTTTGGATAATTACACTCACTACACCTCTCGCAGGAGGGTGGACTTGGGGTGGGGAACTTAGAGTTACAATTCAAACACTACCTCCGCGCAGGGAGGGGCGATAAGCCGGCCAGGCGGGAAGGGGAGAGTCGCCGAAAACTCGAGCGGAGAAGCCGATGTCGAATCTGCCTGCACTCTGTGATGAATGACTGACAGTCACTGTTGAGGTCGTAACTTCTAGTCCGAAATTCTGCTGATGATGAGACCAGAGGGGAAATCTTCGTAACTGGAGCTAGGATGCCTCAGAATTTTTTAGAATTCTTCTGGTGTCGCAGCTGGTCCGAGTGGGGAGTCGACCAGAGTGACAGAATCTGGGGAAGGTGACTTCAGGTTCCTAACAGCAGGATGCAGAGGCTGCCCCGACAGCTCCTGGACTTCGATTCACAAACCGCTAGAGTTTCTGGAACCGTGGACGAGCCCTCTTCCCATCAAAACTGACGGAGAAGCCGTCTGATGTCGGAGAGGACTGGGGGATGCAGAATAGTGAAGGATGGTCGTTGCAGACTGTGGGAGGCAGACCCGCGCAGCCGAGGGGGAAAAATGGTAACTTAGGCCCACGGATGCTGAACGAAGTTCCTCTTCTTGATAATGAAAGTGGACTGGACGAGGAAGAACTTTGGAGAAGAGCTTGTGGCCTGATTCTTCTGTGGTTCTTCGTGGTACAGCTTCTCTTCCGGTTCAGGAACTCGGTGTGAGGAATTCTGCACAGTTGGGGGAGATCGGGCCTCCTGGGCAGCCCGGACCTCGGATGGGGACGAGACCAACGCAGTGGCGAAGCAGACTGGCAGAGCTTTCCGTTGATGTAGGCCACGCCCCCAGAAGATCCAGGATGAGGTCGTGGGTGACGCTGCAACAGGGTGCTGATCTGCAAGTCTTCAGCTGTATGCAAACTAGAAGAGAGAAAAGGGTGGGGGGTGGTTTCTTTGGTGGAGGGGTGAGGGAGATGGATGCTTTGGTGGAGGGGAGTGGTTTGGGAGGTGGGAGGGGTGGTGAGGTGGAGGCCAGGGGCGGAGCTAGCAGGGAGAGGGGCTGGGTGCGCAAATGGCCAAGGGGGAGGTGGTGGGGTGATGGGGGCGCAAGTAGCTTGGGGAATAGGGAGGACTTCCTTTGGAATTGGTGAGATGGGTTAATGGTGGTGTTAATGGAAGCCTTGGGGATGGGAAGGGGTTACTTTGGGGATAGGAAGGGGTGTCTAGGAGAAGGGAGTCTCCCTTGGGAAGGTGAAAGGGTGTATGGGGAATGGGAAGGGTTGCTTGGGGAGTGGTGGGAGTAAAGGGGGGTTAATGGCCTTGGGAAGGTGAAAGGGTGGGGAGGGCTGATGTGGAGGATGAGGTGGCAAGGGGAGGAGAGAGAGAGAGATGGTCGACCTAGAGAGAGAGAGGGGAGAGGAGAGAGAAAGGGTCGCCCCTTCTTGAGAGAGAGAGAGAGAGAGATAGAGAGAGAGCTAGAGAGAGAGAGAGAAGGGCAATTCAAGTGGCTAAATTTCTTCAATACTTCATTAGCTTCAACTGGTGGGATTGGGGTCCTATTTATAGGAATCCCACAATTCAACATAAGTCCTTGACTTTTGGACTAATGACAACTAACCAAGGGGGAAAGGGGCGCCCCTGGGCCAAGCCCATATAACTGGGCCCATTAACCAATCTAACTGACATAATGATAATAACTTAGGTAGATGGCTCATTAACCTAGGGACTTGACTCAAATAAAAGAAAAATTACAATGATATGACTCCAGAAAAATATGAAAATTACATAACTCGACTCAAGAAATCAAGACGAACACAATGGCGATCATCGAGACCCATGGAGAAATGGGAAGTGGTAAGTGATGTCCCCATCATACTCCCGGGGTGCAGAGAACTCGACTCTGTCGAGTAAGGGTCCACCCTGCTGCGGTACTGCTCCGATAGGTCAGGATCCAGCTGCTGGAGATCCTCCCGAATCACCCAGGCGTCAACCGAAGGTGGTCGTCCCTTCCACCTAACCAGATATCGCTCATACGCCTTGCTCCGTGTGGTAGTGATCTGTTCATCTAATATCCGCTCCACTTGATCACGCTGGTTTCTCTGGCCAGATGGAGCTCTCGTTGGTGTGGAGGCTCTCTCAAGGGATGGGATAGGCTGGATCTCCTCACTGGGTGTCACCGTGGGACCCTTGTAGGGCACCAGGTCAGCCACATTGAAAGTGGGGCTTACTCCGTACCCTTCGGGGAGGTCGAACACATAAGCATTTGTGTCAAGGCGCCTCAATACCTGAAAGGAGCCTGCTCCACGAGACCTTAGTTTTGAGACAATCTCAGTCCTCACCATCACAAAATCACCGACATGGATTTCTTGGTGGCGACAGTGGGAATCGGCTAATTCCTTAAGAACCTTGCTGCTCTTGTTTTTGTGTTTGCGAATGTTACCATGCAATGTCATGAATGATGATCCTATAGGGATGAAGGGAGGGCGTGGACAACCAAATTCAGCCCTATCAAGTGTTAGTTTGGTTTTGACAGACTTAGGAGGACCAGGGCATCCATGAATTGACCTATCATGCTTAGAAACCATGTGGACCTTGGTGCACTTAGGTGGACCGGGACAGCCATAAGTGGCCCTATCATGCATGAGATGGATGAAGAGTGGGGGAAGACCAACTTGTCCAAATGTAAACCTATCGTGCACTGGACCTAGTGTGTGAGTGACACAAATGATGTGACTAGCCTGACCACATGATGCGAAAGGTTGTGATACATGGATTCCTATCAAGATGGTCCCATCTGTGAGATTTGGGGGTTTCCACTCATGGGGATCGAAGCGGTTCTTGGGATGGGTCACTCCCTTATTTCCAAGGTTGATGTCACCCTTGGCATTGTCTCTCATAGTGTGGGCGGAATTTCGGAATGGGTGGGTTAGGACTGACATGGTGGGTGAGGGTAGGAGGGAGTGGGTGGTAAGTGATGAGTACTTGGAAGCCCATAGGGAGTGGCCAAACAGATCAAGATGGGTTAAGGGGTGAGTGACGTGGAGGGGGGTTTCAATCCAAGTGATCGCCCTAGGGTCCCTAGCACACATAGGGAAGTGGAAGTCATGACCCTGGTGGGACCCGATGCAATGCTCCTTGTAGGAGGGTAAGGGGGTGATGTAAGACTCATTAGGCTCGGGTAGAAATAATAGGAGTTTACTCATGCAAGGACCCTTGGTGTAAATGGAGGTGATGGTCCCGATGGAGGGGTGTGAGAAACTAAGGTACCCCATGTGGCTTGCTTCTAAGGCCCACATGTTTGTCACCTCTATTTGCCAAAGTATACTCTTAATCAAGTCCCTCATGGCTCCCACAAAGGAGAACGATTGGTAGGTTGTGTGGAATGGAGGAGTGGGCAAAATTGGGTAATGATTCTCCATAGGGGGGTGCATGATGTGGAGGAGGAGGTTTTGCTTAAGCCACTCAATGAGGGGTTCCCCTAAAATCACAGTTCTTATGGAAGGATGGGTGGGGGGACTTGGTTGGTCATCTGGCAACTCTAGGGGGAGGATGTTCCTAGTTAGGCTCGTTGTGGTCTCTTTGGATAAAGAGGAGCCTTCTTGACCCAACCCTTGGCATTGGGCTTCATATTCTTCCTCCCAATCTAGGGGAGCCTCATATTCCTCAATCACATTCTTATCCTTTTGGGGTGTGGGGGTTTTGCTCTCCAAGGGAATGGGAAGGTCTTTTGTGGATGGGGTGATGAAGGTTGGGGCATGGTGCACCCGGGGTGGTGAGGGTGTTCGAACTTGGGTTGGGTTTGGGAGTGGAAGAAGTGGAGACCTAAGTTGGGGTAGGATTGGGGTCGGTAGTGGAAGATGGGTGGGTCGAGGAGGACTGGGTTGATTGATTCTGGGAGGTGTGTCCCTTTTAGGGGAAGGTGGAAGGGTAGTGGTGGGGACCGTGGAAGCTTGTGGGGTGTGGGTTTGATGGAGAATTTTAGGTTGGGTGATGGCCGTCATGGGCCTAGGTGGAGTGAGGGTGGGGTCCACTTTGGTTTGAATGGTGGTGGTGATCGGGATAGGAATCATTTGGGGTGGTGGAGTTTGGGCCTTAAGGGAGGTCTTGGGTTGACTGGGAGAGAAAGGTGAAGTGGGAGTGCTCCTTGGGTTATGGTTCTCAAGGTAGGAGTGGGAGGGTTGGGGAGTGAAGATCTTCCTGATCTCAACCCTTATATCTTCCAATAAATCTAGGGGTCCTTTGGGTGGTGGGGTTTGGGTCCTAATGGAGGTCTTGGGTTGACTGGGAGGAAACGGGGGAGTGGGAGTGCTCTTCGGGTTATGGTCCTCACGGTAGGAGTGGGAGGGTCGGGGGGCGTAGATCTTCCTAAGCTCACTTTTCATCTCTTCCCATGATCCTATGGGTTCTTGCCTCCAAATCCTCCTTAAGCTCACTATGTGTTCCCACTCCTTCTTGGCTTGTCCCCGAAGTCGCCCTGTGGCCCTACGGACTCTAGCGTGTCCATAGACCCTAGTCCTATCAAAGTGTTTTGTCATGAAAGTCTCCCACCTAACATAATCACTAGCATGTGACCCATCAAAGGTGATACTCTCATCTATAAGGATGTCCGAAAATGGGTGGTCGATCGGACCTTTGTGGAGGGCCGAGTGGGACCAAAGAGAGGTAGCCATGTTGATGAACTGAATGACTCTAAATGCTTATGCACCCTAGGACAAGACTTAATAGAGACAAGTCTAGAACTTGCTCTAATACCAATTTGATGTGACACAATGCTGCAGCAAGTGGCTATGGTTCCTTGGACTTAATTCGCAAACACAATCACAAGATTCGAGCAAACTTTGAAGACGCCGTCTCACCGTGCGCACCCGTACCCCGTGGTGACTCGATGATGCCGAGTCGAGGTGGTGGAGAAAGACCCTTGCTGGTAGAGGGCCAGCACAACTAAGGTTCACCCTCTCGATGGTATGATGCCCACAATCAAGGGCGGCCGGGTGCCTTGGGGGCACTAGGTCACTCACTCACTATTGTCCACGATGACCACTCAAGATGGTGGATCCGGGAACGGGCACTCTCTTACTAGCCAGTGGACTAGCTTGACGGATATTAAAAAAACAGAAGTAAATGGAGCAAGGGCAGAAGCTCACCTGGTTGGTTTGAAGAAACCAACCCCGGTCGGAGACGATGGGCGAGCGGGGAAGTGTGGGTTCCCCGCACACTGCGCCGGTGAAGCTTGAACCCTGTTTAGATAATTACACTCACTACACCTCTCGCAGGAGGGCGGACTTGGGGTGAGGAACTTAGAGTTACAATTTAAACACTACCTCCGCACAGGGAGGGGCGATAAGCCGGCCAGGCGGGAAGGGGAGAGTCGCCGAAAACTCGAGCGGGGAAGCCCATGTCGAATCTGCCTGCACTCTACGCCGAATGACTGACAGTCACTGTTTAGGTCGTAACTTCAAGTCCGGAATTCTGCTGATGATGAGACCAGAGGGGAAATCTTCGTAACTGGAGCTAGGATGCCTCATAATTTTTTAGAATTCTTCTGGTGTCACAGCTGGTCCGGGTGGGGAGTCGAACAGAGTGACAGAATCTGGGGAAGGTGACTTCAGGTTCCTAACAGCAGGATACAGAGGCTGCCCCGACAGCTCCCGGACTCCGATTCACAAACCGCCAGAGTTTCTGGAACCGTGGATGAGCCCTCTTCCCAGTAAAACTGACGCAGAAGCCGTCTGATGTCAGAGAGGACTGGGGGACGCAGAATAGTGAAGGATGGTCGTTGCAGACTGTGGGAGGCAGACCCACGCAGCCGAGGGGGAAAAATGGTAACTTAGGCCAACGGATGCTGAATGAAGTTCCGCTTCTTGATTCTGAAAGTGGACTGGACGAGGAAGAACTTTGGAGAAGAACTTGTGGCCTGATTCTTCTGCGGTTCTTCGTGGTACAGCTTCTCTTCCGGTTCAGGAACTCGGTGTGAGGAATTCTGCACAGTTGGGGGAGATCGGGCCTCCTGGGCAGCCCGGACCTCGGATGGGGACGAGACCAACGCGGTGGCGAAGCAGACTGGCAGAGCTTTCCGTTGATGTAGGCCACGCCCCCAGAAGATCCGGGATGAGGTCGTGGGCGACGCTGCAACAGGGTGCTGATCTGCAAGTCTTCAGCTGTATGCAAACTAGAAGAGAGAAAAGGGTGGGGGGTGGTTTCTTTGGTGGAGGGGTGAGGGAGATGGATGCTTTGGTGGAGGGGAGTGGTTTGGGAGGTGGGAGGGGTGGTGAGGTGGAGGCTAGGGGCGGAGCTAGCAGGGAGAGGGGCTGGGTGCGCAAATGGCCAAGGGGGAGGTGGTGGGGTGATGGGGGCGCAAGTAGCTTGGGGAATAGGGAGGACTTCCTTTGGAATTGGTGAGATGGGTTAATGGTGGTGTTAATGGAAGCCTTGGGAATGGGAAGGGGTTGCTTTGGGGATAGGAAGGGGTGTCTAGGAGAAGGGAGTCTCCCTTGGGAAGGTGAAAGGGTGTATGGGGAATGGGAAGGGTTGCTTGGGGAGTGGTGGGAGTAAAGGAGGGTTAATGGCCTTGGGAAGGTGAAAGGGTGGGGAGGGCTGATGTGGAGGATGAGGTGGCAAGGGGAGGAGAGAGAGAGAGATGGTCGACCTAGAGAGAGAGAGAGGGGAGAGGAGAGAGAAAGGGTCGCCCCTTCTTGAGAGAGAGAGAGAGAGATAGAGAGAGAGCTAGAGAGAGAGAGAGAGAAGGGCAATTCAAGTGGCTAAATTTCTTCAATACTTCATTAGCTTCAACTGGTGGGATTGGAGTCCTATTTATAGGAATCCCACAATTCAACATAAGTCCTTAACTTTTGGACTAATGACAACTAACCAAGGGGGAAAGGGGCGCCCCTGGGCCAAGCCCATATAACTGGGCCCATTAACCAATCTAACTGACATAATGATAATAACTTAGGTAGATGACTCATTAACCTAGGGACTTGACTCAAATAAAAGAAAAATTACAATGATATGACTCCAGAAAAATATGAAAATTACATAACTCGACTCAAGAAATCAAGACGAACACAATGGCGATCATCGGGACCCATGGAGAAATGGGAAGTGGTAAGTGATGTCCCCATCAGGGATGGCCTCACTTTCTTCTTAGCACTCTACGGATGCTTGAATTTCTGCACTCGCGTGAAAGATAATCGTGAGGAAAAAGCTGCCTACCCCCACTTAAAAAAATGATGCAAAAAAAGGGAGAAACGTGAATCCGAGTAGCCGGGAATCCCCATTGAGACACATGAGGAGACTCGCGCGAAAATGGTGAAGCGAATTACGCAAGGACGAAGCCTAGTAGTCGGGAATCCCCATTGAGACACGTGAGGAGACTTGCGTCAAACGGTGAAATCCGTAATAGAATTATAATAAGGATGAATCCTAGTAGCCGGGAATCCCCATTGAGACACATGAGGAGACTCACGTCGAATGGTGAAATCTGCTACGAAAAATAAACAGATGGGGGCTGTGCGAAGCTACCGAAATCAATAGCCTGAAGCCCATGTGTAGGCGATAGAGTAATCCTCGAGTGTTGCTTAGAAAACCTGCACATCCCTATGTTTAGGGCTTTTTATTCGCATGTTTGCTCCTCCACTCCACAGAAAATTACCTTGGGTGAAATGCGTGAATTTAAGCTATGCATGCAAGACATGCGATATCCTCTTGACGGGTGCACCACCCCTTAGCTGTGCCTCCTGGCCCGCACTACGTTCGCGAATTATCGACGATGTCCCTATCCCATCCCCTATAGAGGGAGTTGCCTTATATATACTTATGCTATGTCTGCTGACGAATGCCTGCATGATTTGAATAAAGAAATAAAAAATAAAAAATATAATAAATATAATAAACTCAATTTTTGGCTATCGCATCCTGCCTTCCCCGATCTTGGCCCCCATGGCCTACTTCCTGCCCTTGTGGTTTGCTAATCTCACAACTTCGGCTTCTCTAGTCCGCTTCCCCAATTTGGGCTTTCACAGCCTACTCCCCAATGTCGGATTTTGTAGCCGGCTTCCCGATTGTGGCTCTCGTAGTCCGCTTCCCTGATTTCAGCCTTCACGGCCTACTTCCGCAACACCGATTGTGGCCCCTGCGGTCCACTTTCCCGGGTTCGGATTTCACAGCCGGTACTCCTGGCGCTTTAAAGAACATCGGATCCTTTCACTTTGGTTCGGACCTTCCGTCCAACCAGAAAATGAAAATACTCTCTTCACTCCAGATCGGACCTTCCGTCCGGCTAGAGAACAAAAATCCTTTCACTCTGGTTCGGGCCTGCAGCCCAGCCAGAGAACAAAAGACTCCCTCCACTCTAGATCGGACCATCCACCCAGCTAGAGAATAGAAAGATCCTTCCACTCTGGTTCAGACCTGCCGTCCAGCCAAAGAACAAAGCATCCCTCCATTATGGATCGGACCTTCCGTCCGGGTAGAAACCAAAAAGACCCCTTCACCCTGACTCGGACCTTACATCTAGCCAAAGAACAAAAGACCCTTCCTTTGACACTCACCCCGTGTCCGTGAATAAACCACGTTAGTTCCCGACAGCCCGTCGACATTGATAAATAAATTTGTAATTCCTATCCCTTTGACTTGGACCTTCCGTCCAGGTCATTGATTAAAAAAAAAAACTTTTCTCTCCGTCCCTTCAGGTGGTGAATGCCCCTTTGATTTGGACCTCCCGTCCATGTCATTGATTAAACAAACTCTTCTCTCCGTCCCTTCGGGCGGTGAATACCCCTTTGATTTGGACCTTCCGTCCATGTCGTTGATTAAACAAACTCTCCTCTCCGTCGCTTCGGGCGGTGAACATCCCTTTGACTTGGACCTTATGTCCAGGTCATTGAATCGACAAACTCTTCTCTCCGTCCCTTCGGGCGACGAATATCCCTTTCGAATCAACAAACTCCTCTCTCCGTCCCTCTAGGTGACGAATAGCCTTTGGGTTCAGACCTGTCGTCCATACCATTATAGGAATAAACCCTTCTCTTCGGCCCTTGCAGCCCGCTATCCACAACCTCGGCTTCTATAGCCTGCTTTCCAATAACTTCAGCCTTCATAGCCTGCTTCCCGGGTTCTGTCCCACATGGCTTGATTTCTCGACCTTAACTTCGGCCCGCAGACCCGCTCTCCCCGTCATGTTGATGAATCTCTCAGCCAGTCTACACCCGTAGGCCCCGCTCTCTCATCCATCTCTCGCGCCGTCTGCGGCTGGGGGGTATTTGTGGACACTAAAAATTTCTCACCCCATGTTTACGTACAGGGAAATAAAGAAAAGAGGAGGAGAAAAGAAGATGAGAAGATGAGAAGAAGAAAAGAAGAAAAGAAAGCCCCTACGGCACACTTTGAAGGGCCTCCCACGGCACACCCACAAAGCCCCTGCGGCATACTCCCTCGTGCCTTTCAACAGCACACTCGTGCCCTTCAACGGCATACTCCTATGAGCGCCTCCTGCGGCACACACTGTCGAATGCCCTCCAGCGGCACACTCCAGGCAGTCCCCAGTGGCATAGCCTTTGTGTCCTTCAGCGGCACGCTTACAGACCCGTCTAGCGGCACACCTTTTGGGCCTTCCAGCGGCACAACGCTGCAACCTTCGGAAGGGCACAAACCAACGGCAAACACGCTGGTCACTGCGTGTGACCCTCGGCGCGCAGCACAGTCAACCTCGGCCAGCCCTGTGAAGACACGCAGGCACCTCCCTCTGCTCGGGGACAAGACTGGGACCAATCCCCGTTGCTCCCCCTGGTCAACGGACGTCAACGCCGGGAGAGATATATATATCTCTCTCGCCCACCCTGTAGCCCGGGTTTCTCGCTGGTAAGCTTCCCAGAAGGCAGAAGAAGAAGAAGAGGGCAAAAGAAGAAGAAGAAGAAGAGGAGAGGCTCCTGCCTCTCACCCTCCCCCCCACTGCTTCTTCATCCACCGCCGTCTACACAAGGAGAAGAGAGAGAAGAGAAGAAGAGAAGAAAAAGAGAAGAAGAGAAGAAAAAGAGAGAAGAGAAGAAGAGAGGAGTGAGGTCTGGGAGGGGAGGAGCCCATGCTCCGTTCCCCTTCCCACCTTGTATTTTCATTTCTTTTTTTCCTTTTTTTGTCCCCCTTTTCTTTCTCTCTGCGATGTATTGGCCCTTTGTGGCCTCCCTTTCTTTATGAATGAAAAGCCTTGCTCGTTGGGTTTCCCCCACTGTCTCCGTTTGTTTTCCTCTCCTTGGGACAAGTCAAGCTAAGGCCCCTGGACTTTTCTCTTCCTTTGGCTCCCTCCCGTTTAGTTGGCCCTCAATCCAGCTTCCCCAGCCCCTCAGCGGCACACCCTTGGCCTTCCCCGGTACAGCCCCTCAGTCGCACACCCTTGGCCTTCCCCGGCGCAGCCCCCTCAGTGGCACACCCTGGCCTCCCCCATCCCGGCACGCTTCGGAGGCTCCCTGGCCGGCACACTAATCACCAGTCCCTCCTTCTTGCCCGGTGCACTCCCTAGCCGCCCCTAGGGAGGTCTCCGGTTCGTTGTTTTCACCGAGTTTTCCGAAGCTTTCTTAAAGGTGTCGTTGCCTTGGCACGCACCTCAAATTGTCGGGTTCCGCCACTCCCTGTGGGCGCGTTCCCTGTACCTCCCTTACCATCCGGGTCAAGGGGAGATGCTACCGAATTTTCGTTAAAATTAACCTAATGATAATAATAATAGAAGAAAAGTAATAATACAGAAGGAAACAATAAATAAACAGAATAAACACCAACGAAACGGCTTCGCTAAAATAACCAAAGAACCCCGGAGAGCCCGAATAACCAAACACTCGCATTTTCAGGACAGTCCACCGAGCATAACCTCAAACATGGTCTACATGAACAAACAAAACCCAAATCAAATTCCCTTCACTTGCATTTCAAGAATAAAAGAAAAACCAAAAGAAAACCCCTTCACGTGCCCTTCTTAAGCTCCTCGAGCAGCAGTCCTGTCAGATCATGCTTGTTATCAGTGAGTTAATCTGAAAGGAAAGAAAGGATGCATCGAGTAAGTTTGATATTTGAACTGAGCCTGTACAGACTTGATGCACAAAATGCAGTGTGCATATAAGAAAGTATGTACAACGAAAATGAATGCACGGTCATGCCATCAACGAGTGTACAGACTTTGCGTGCAATGTACAAACGATGTACAGACTTTCTATGCCTAACGCTTAAGCCTGAATGCATCATGTATAGACTTGCTAAGACATCAAGACAGTCGTGTGCAGACTTAGTGTATGCATGAAACAACCGAATGCACTGACTATGCTCATGAATGTATAGACTTGATAGCATGCGGCGATGTATAGACTTGTGAAATGATGCACGGACTATGCATATGTATGAAGAGCACTGGCTGTATTGACTGAACGAATGAAACAACGGAGGTTGTACAGACTTACTGCCAAAGAATGTACAGACTTGAGTTGATGCAGACTAGGCAAGACTCTGTACGGACTTTATACCTTGAGCATGCATGAGCCTAGGCATGCACTAGCTTATGGCCACCATAAAATACAGTTATGAAATGCACAGGCCTAGACGGTTAACCCTGCACTGACTATGTATGCATAATGAACACGCATCGACTTCGAATTAAAGCAACTGATGAATGCACCGATGCAGTGCATGCATATGGCAGATATTGCACTGATGCAATGTGCAGAAGAACCAACAAGTGCAGACACATGGTGATAAATCATTCATACTCATAGTGCTTGCTGACATCAAAACCACAGGGGCACAACACCCCCTTCAACGGCATGCTCCCGGCATAATAAATAATAATAGTAATAAGGATAATAAGCTAAAAGAAAACATAATAAATAAACAAATAATGATACAAAAAATTAAATAATAATAATAACAGCAAACTCAAAAAAAGGGGGAGAAATAATAGCAAACAATAATGTTAATAATAATAATAAACAATAACGAATTCAAAAATGAATAAAGAAATAAGTAATAATAATAATAAGCTTAAAAATAATAAATAGACAAATAAATGATAACAAAAGATAAATGAATAATGATAACAAACTCAATCAGAATGATAAATAAATAAATGATAACAAAAATGAATAAATAATAATAACAAACTCAAAAAAAATGACAAGCAAATAAATGATAATAAAATGAACAAATAATAATAACAAACCTAACAATAACAATAATAAATAAATAAATCATAAAAAAATAAATAAATAGTAATAACGAACTCACTCCAAATATATATATAAATTAACAAATAATAATGGTTAAAATTCAAATAATAATAAAACGATGAGTTCCGCTTCGCAGTCTTGTTCTCCTCAAGACCCGGTATAAAGAGAACACTAACGCCGCCCCTCCAAGTCGGGTTCGGACCTCGGGAACTATCCCGATATGGCTGTAATCTGACATTGCTCGGGGCCGATAGTTTGTCAAACCGGACTCGTTCCCACTGGGATTCGTTTCCACGCTTTCATTGAAATTGCCGTAAACTCGGCATACGTTTGCACGGGTTTATTTCCATTTACGTCGTACCTTCAATACGGACCTTTGTCCGAACATAAAGTGGTCCGCGAATGACCGACAAGATTTGAATGGAACGAGACGGCTTTCGTCCCCCGGACCCTTTGCATGGGAACATTGATGAGACCTTCCTGGGTCATGCTTAGACCATGGATTCGCCCTAATCACGGTCATTGCCTGACCCACATCCCAGGCCTATAGCCAGCTATCTCCGTACACGTCTTCATTTTTAGAATTTAGTCCCGGAACTCTTCCCCGTTGCTCTCCGGCACCGAAAATATTAATGATGTCCACGCAAGCCTCGTTTGGACCGCGGGAGGCGCCCCCGGTATGGTCCTGACTCGATCTCGCACCGGGCCAATAAATTCACTGGTTTCCTACTATACTAACCGGGATCTAACCGAATACTTTTAGTCCCTCGGAATAATAAACGTGTCGTACCCCGACATACATATGTTTCGGGTTTTCCCGCGACGATTACGACATTCTCAAGCCAGACACCCGTCCGAATATTAAACGGTCCCCGAGTGACCGACACGTTTCGAATGTTTGCTTCCCTAGACATAGGGATTTCCAGTTGATTCAAGGGGCATTCCCCTGTTGCCCCCCCTTGGCACCGGAAATATTAATGATGCTCACGCAAGTCTCGTTGCGACCGCGGGGGGCCCACCGCAGTATGGTCGCGGCTTGATCTTGCGCCAAGCCAACAAACTTATCGATTTCCGATCGCTCAAATCGGGACTTAACTGAACGTTTTCCGTTCCTTTGAATAATAAATTTGTCATACCCCGGCATACATATGTTCTGGTTTTCTCGTGACGATTGCACTTTTGTCGAGCCGGACATTCGTCCGAACATTAAATAGTCAGCACATGACCGACATGATCTCGAATGTTTTCTTCTCACCCTCGTATGGGGATTTCAATACTTCCTAATAGACCTTTCACGCAATTAATTTTCTGGCCATGAGACCATGATTCCCGACGATTAATCAAGGGTGTTCCCCTCTCCGGGGGGATGTAATTAACGCCGTGACCTTTATGGCACGGCGGATTTTGATCCCGACCCGAACCACACAATTGCCTGACTGAGTCAGATCGAGCGCACCCGTGGCTCCTCAGGGCCTAAATAAATCGTCACTCTGTGACTGGCACGCCCACGCACTTAATAAACCCAATTAACAGATAAACCACGAAATTAATAAAAAGTGTGTCCACAGAGGGCGAAGAGTGTGGACAGTTACTGGAAGGGTTGAACTGAGAGTAAAGGGTTAGGGAAAATAGGGTGGAGTTCAGATGGGTGGGCCAAAGTTCAAGAGAGAGAGAGCCCTTGCTCATGCAGGTCTGATGGAGAACCTCAGAGGATCAACTTTCAATTTTTATCGTGTAATTGAGTCCCAATTCAGGTTCAATAGTGCAGTCCTTTGAGTCTTATTCAACCAATTCCTAGAGCTTTACTTAATTCCTTTAGTTGATTAGAATGTTTTATTACTGCTTAGTCCCATTCATTTTTTTTTGCTTCCTTTTGTCTTTTAACTTATCGTTATTTCTGACAAAAATTCGGCAACATCTCCCCTTAACCAGGGAGGTAAGGGAATAACAAGGAACATGCCCACAGGGAGTGGCATGAACCAACAACTGAGGTGTGTGCCTAAACAGCCACCTTTGGGAAAACTTCAGAAAACTCGGAGAAAAAGTCGAACGAGAAGCCAGTAGACTGATGCAAGCTATGAGTACACCGGAGAAATGATAGCCAAGGTGTGCCGGGCTGGCAGTCCAAGGGTGTGCCGCTGGGCAGACCAATAGGGGAGGTGTGCCGCTGAGGCAGCCAAGGGTGTACCGCTGGCAGCTGGAGGGAGTGTGCCACCGAGCAAACGAGGGGAAGTGTACCGCCATGCAGACAAATTGGGAGGGTGTACCGCTGAGCAACCCCAGGGAGGAGTGTGTTGCTGGGCGGACCCAGAGAGGTGTACCGCTGGAGAATTAGGAGGCGCGCCGTTGAGCAGACAAAAGGGAAGTGTGCCGTTGAAGGGTTTGAGCAGTAGGATGATGGGAGGCTGGAATGGGTGTATGTGCACCGTGGACTTTGGAGGAAAGGCTGAGGAGCCTTCTGGCCAGCAGGTGTGGCGCCCCCTTCCCGCGATCCCGTATCGTGTCCGGGGACGTCACAGCGGATGTACGGAAGTGTTGTGAGCCGAATATTTGCAAGGCAATAAAGGCCAAACCATCACATATTCCAAAAGAAACATAACCATACCATTTCCATAAGATAAACACTCATAATTTATATCGTATATAGAGTAATACATATCTCTATCCAAAAGTCATATTTACATTCATTATTCAAAGGAAAACTAAATCTATTTATTCTGCGCGACGGAATCCAAACTAAACCCGGGATCATCCTCCGACCTACCGCCCGTCGGAGTCAAGACGCACACTGGTCAATTTCCTGAAATGGTTAGGCAACGAAAGTGAGTCCAAAGACTCAGTAGGCATTAAAACCAATCACATGCTTATCATATACTAAACTGTGCAAATCCATGATATAAAGCTAATCACAATTTCACTGGATTGTACATATACTATGAATGCGAAGGAAATATAATAGAGCAAAATAATTTTCATATTTATAAGCGAATGCGTATAACAAATCTTATCTGACTTACATATAAATGGCATAATATATATCTTAGCTAAATCAGAGCTTATACAGATGAACTTATTTTCAGATCATATCAAAGTCATATATCAAATCTGAGCTTCATATTATTTGACAGCATATGTTGGACAGACATCCCGTCACTAAAAGTAGTAGCAAACACATACCTAGACATCCATACGTCGACATAAAGATAAATGGTCTAAACGCTGGAGCCTGTCGGCCTTGATCAACCACGCAGGATCGAGAGTTAATACTCCACCATTCCCCAGATAATTTTCTTATTCTGGATTCCGGATTTTTCAGAAGTCCGATTGTCCTCGGAAATGGGCCTAATCCCGTAGCGGAAGCTAACTACTGTTTGTCGCCCCACACCTCCTTAAAGTGACACAGTCCATATGCTTAATCAAATTTTTATTCTTATTATGATGCTTATTACATAGTCGTCTCAATACTTAAAACTTGTCATTGAACCTTACAAAATAACTGGATCGTATTTTAATATCAGGAATTAGATTTTAATCAAAGAGTAGTGGGTCAAATTTATTAACTAAATAAATTACTATTATATAACATTCGAAGAGATTAGAGTAGAGAGAGAGTAGAGAGAGAAAGTAGAAAGAGATTAGAGAGAAATTAGAGAGAGATTAGAGAGGAAAATAATATTTTTTTACAGAATGGTAACTAAATAAATAACTGATTCTAAACATAGATCATTAGGTTAAATAAATCAATGACTTAAATCACATTTCAAATAAAATCAAATCAAATAAATGTAAATAATAAATAACATGCACTCGGTTTATCATGCCTACCTTTAGGGTGGTCTTCCGAATTAAACTTAGTATCTCACCCGAGCTCCCGTAGTAGTCCTTGCGTGGGAAAAGATAATTTTCCCGTCCCAGATACGTAAAGAAGGGTGAAATTGTCCAAAACAAGTTTCAAATCCTCCGTCCAACTTTTTTATTAATTATTTATATTATTCTGATGCTATATTATCTTCTCCGTTTATTAATAAGAGGATGAGAGTGGGAAGAGAGATGAGAGAGAAACTAGAGAGAAACTAGAGAGAGAAAGTGGAGATGGTAGAGAAAGAAAGTGGGGAGAGAGTAGAGAGAGAGAGAAACTAGAGAGAGAAACTAGAGAGAGAAATTAGAGAGAGAAAATAGTGAGCGAAAATAGAGATAGTAGAAAGAGAGAGAGTAGAGAGAAAAGTAGAGAGAGATTAAGGAGAGGGAGAGAATAGAAAATAAAAATATAAGAAGAGAGAGAGTGTGTGTGAGAGAGAGAGTGTGTGGGAGAGAGGGGGAGAGAGAGAGTGGAGAGAAGAGTTGGGTGGTGGGAGTGAAAGAAGGGGGGAGTGGGCTTTATATAGGGAGGGAGGGGTTGAAGATAAGAAGAAGAGGGTGGAGAGAAAGGATGAGGATGAGGATGAGGAGGTGGGGGGATAAGGATGGAGGGTGGGGAGACACATGGTGGATAAGGGGGGAAATAAGGTGGGTTTTATTTTTATTTTTTTGTGGATGGATTTTTGTATAAAAACCCGATAAAAGTTGTTAATAATAAAATTTCAAGGAACTAATTCATTCTTTCCTCTTTTTGACCTACTAAATATTAAAATTTGAAAATGTGTTCAACGTAAAGTTTGTAGATCTCTGAATTCTCTTTCCAATGAGTATAATATTGACCCCATTCAGATATTTCTACAAAAAGTTATGTATTAATAACATAGGATATCTATTTAATTTACTTAATAAAGTTTACTAAACTATACCGTTCAAGGTATTATGCTTTAATTAAAAAAATCTAAATTTTATATGGACTCTAAATTTTATTATCTTTAGGTTTCAGATGGGCTCGGGTGTTACAAATCTCTCCCCCTTAAACAAATTTCATCCTCGAAATTAAAAAATATACTCAATACGTACCGAATAGCTGCGGATATTTGTTCCTCATATCATCTTCCATCTCCCAAGTGGCTTCTTCTGTTGAGATACCTTTCCACAATACCTTCACTAGTGGAATTGTCTTCGTTCTCAACACTTGTTCTTTTCGATCGAGAATGCGGACTGGCTTCTCCTCATATGTAAGATCTGGCTGAATTTCCAACTGCTCATACTCTATAATGTGCGATGAGTCTGGCATGTATTTTCTTAACATGGACACATGGAATACATCGTGAACTCCTGACAATGATGGTGGTAAAGCTAGTTGATATGCCACCTCACCAATCCTTCTTAAGATTTCAAATGGTCCAATATACCTCGGACTGAGTTTACCTTTCTTGCCAAATCTCATTACTCCCCTAGTAGGCGAAACCTTTAAAAATACGTGATCTCCGACAGCAAATTGTAGATCTCTCCTTCTTTGATCAGCATAACTTTTCTGCCTACTCTGGGCTGTAAGTAATCTTTTTCTAATCAACTCAACATTTTCTACACAATCCTGAACAATCTGTGGCCCAATTAATTTTCCCTCACAAACCTCATCCCAACAAACAGGTGATCTACACGGTCTACCATATAACGCTTCATATGGTGCCATTCATATACTTGCATGATGGCTGTTGTTATATGTAAACTCAATTAACTGCAAATGTTCATCCCAACTGCCTTTCCAGTCTAAACTGCGTGCCCTCAACATATCTTCTAGTGTTTGAATGGTTCTCTCTGATTGTCCATCTGTTTGAGGGTGAAAAGCTGAGCTAAATTTTAATTGTGTACCCAGTGCGTTCTGTAAACTCCTCCAAAATTTTACTGTAAACCTTGCATCCCTATCTGAAATAATAGATACAGGCACACCATGAAGTCTTACAATTTCTCTGATATATAAATGGGCTAAATCCTCTAACGATTGTGTCTTTGTGATTGCCAGAAAATGGGCTGACTTAGTAAGCCTGTCAACAATTACCCAAATGGAATCATGTTTTCTCCTAGTCAATGGTAATCCCATCACAAAATCCATAGTGATATGCTCCCATTTCCACTGTGGAATTTTCATCAACTGTAATGGTCCTGCTGGTCTTTGATGCTCTGCTTTTACTTGTTGACAAGTAAGACATTTGCTAACAAAATCTGCTATATCTTTCTTCATGCCAATCCACCGAAACTGTCTTTTTATTTTTTTGTACATTTTTGTACTGCCTGGATGAATAGAATATAGTGATTTATGTGCTTCAGTTAATAGGTCTTTCTTTATTTCTTCATTCCGAGGTACACATAATCTTCCCTGAAATCTGATTGCCCCGTCTGCACTTTGAGTAAATCTCGATGTGCCAATCAATTTTTGTAACTGCTGATCATTCAGTTGTGCTTGCACAATTCGCTCAACCATTGCAGACTGAATAGTTAGTTGGGCCAGAAATAAGTTTCTCCCTTTGCATATCGAAGAATACTCCACTACATCAGATGTCATTTTCCAAGTTTGGCGCAACTGGATTGCCATTAGCATCTTACTGCTGAGTGCATCTGCTACCACATTTACTTTTCCTGGGTGGTAATTTAAGGTGAAATCATAATCCTTCAAAAATTCAATCCACCGTCTTTGCCTTAAATTTAATTCTTTCTGAGAGAAAATATATTTTAAACTCTGATGGTCTGTAAATACTTCAAACTGCTCACCATACAAATAATGGCGCCAAATCTTCAGAGCATGTACCACCGCTGCCAACTCCAAATCATGTGTTGGATAATTCATCTCATGGGTCTTTAATTGTTTGGATACGTAAGCTACTACTTTGCCATTCTACATCAGGACACATCCTAGTCCTTTTCTAGAGGCATCTGTATATATCACAAATCATCCTGACCCACAAGGTAAAGTAAGCACTGGGACTGTTGTTAACCTTATTTTTAATTCCTGAAAACTCATTTCACATTTATCTGACCATTCAAAAGGAACTCCATTCCTAGTCAATTTGGTCATAGGAGCTGCAATAGAAGAAAACCCTTCAATAAACCTGCGATAGTAACCCGCAAGACCCAAAAAGCTCCTAATCTCACTGACATCCTTCGGCCTTTCCCAATGTAAAACTGTCTCAACCTTAGCTGGATCAACAGACACTCCATCACCGGAAATGATATGCCCTAAGAATTGGACCTTATCCAACCAGAATTCACATTTACTGAATTTTGCATAGAGTTGATGTTTCCTTAAAGTTTCCAACACAATTCTCAAATGTTCTTGATGAGTTTCAATAGTGGGAGAATAGATCAACACATCATCAATAAACACCACTACAAATGTATCCAGATATGGTTGGAAAACTCTATTCATCAAATCCATAAATGTTGCTGGTGCATTAGTTAACCCAAATGGCATACCCAAAAATTCATAATGCCCATATCGTGTTCTGAAAGCAGTTTTTGAGAAATCTTCTTCTCTTATCTTTAGTTGGTGGTATCCAGATCTGAGATCAATCTTTGAAAATACTGTCGCAGCTCGTAGCTGATCAAATAAATCATCAATTCTTGGCAAAGGGTACTTATTGTTAATGGTCACTTGATTCAATTTTCTATAGTCAATGCATAATCTAAGTGACCCATCTTTCTTTCTAACAAACAGAACAGGAGCACCCCAAGGTGACACACTTGGTCGAATAAACCCCTTATCTAGTAGTTCTTGCAATTGTTTCTTCAACTCTGTCAATTCGGCTGGTGCCATTCTGTAGGGAGGAATGGAAATGGGTAAAGTACCCGGTGAGAGTTCAATAGTGAACTCTACCTCTCGGTGTGGTGGCAAACCCGAAAGTTCATTAGGAAACACATCTGGAAATTCCCTAACAACATCAATATCTGAGGTGGTTTTCTTATTTTCATTAGAAGGAATAGCCACTATACTAGCCAAATAACATTGACATCCACTTCTAAGCAATTTCAAAGCTTTAAGTGCTGAAACTAGTGTTTTACTAGAACGGTGCCTTGGACATTGATAGTGAAATGTCTGCTCCCCAGGTTTTTGAAAAATTACTTTCTTTCCATGACAATCTAGAAGGGCAAAATTTGTATCTAACCAATCCATTCCCAAGATGACATCAAAATCAGTCATTTCCAGCAGATACACACATGCTGGCATAATCCTCCCCTGAATCACCACATCAATGCTAGGAATAACAGAAGTCGTTCTAGCTATCTCCCCAGTTGGTGTGTTAATAGACATCTCATCAGTGTTCACAATTTGTTTATCTTTCAATAATTCAGCAAATCTCAGAGAAATAAAGGAATGTGTAGCACCCGGATCAAATAAAACTTTTGCATGCATATCATCGATAAGAAGAATACCTCCAGCTACTGCATTGGCATCTCGGGTGTAATATCTCGGACCTTTCGGATCCTTCTTCGTGGGTCCCAGATCTGGTTTTCGGAGCGTTCGGCTCTATTGTGTCCGAAATTTTGTTTCGGACATCTTTCGTGTTCGGATCGGCGCGATCCGGAGTCGTTTCGGAGGCCCGGAGGCGTTCCGCGGCTTTTTCCGTGCGTGATTTCCGATTTCCGGTGCGGGTTTCGGCTTTTCTCTTCGGACGCTCGCTGCGGGTGAACCGGGCTGTTCACACGGGCACGAGTGGTACCATTGCGATCGGTACGTTCCGAGGATCGTGGGGGTGTAATTTCCTAATTTTTGGTATTTTCCGTATTTTTTGGGTTTTTCTATAAAACCCTTTTTCTTTTCTCTCTCCCCCACCATCTTCTTCTTCCTCTCTTCTTCTTCCTCCTTCCTCCTCCACCGTGTCTCCCTCCCTCTCCCTCTCTTCCTCTCGGTTGGCCACGGCGAGCTCCCCTCCGGCTGCAGACGGCGGCGGGGCGACGGCGCGGTGACGTGGGCGGCGGCGAGGCGGTCGTGGGGGCGTGCGGCGAGCGTGGGAAGCTTAAGGAAGAACGAGGGTTTTCAAGCGTTCTTCGCGATTCGTGGACGATCCGGCGGAGCATTCGCTCCATTGAGGTAGGGTGACGTTCCCTAGCTCTTCCCCGTTCTTTTCCGTGGTTTGTAGGCCGCGGGGAGGCCGAGAGAGGCATGTTTGGGCATTTTTGGGGTTTTTCCATGTTTTGGGGGTGAGCCGCCCGATCTATGGTTTTAGCCCATGATTCTATGTTTTGGTGGCTTAGATGCATGCTAGGGGTCCCTAGGGGTCTTCCCCCTTGTTTTCCCCCTCTCCGGTGGAGGTACGGGGGCGTGGTTGGTGTTTTTGGGGTTTTCCCGCCGTAGCGTGCTCGGAGGCAAGCGACGGTCCTTCCAGTGACCGCCACTTGCATGTGACGCCCCTAGGCAGGAGCGTTACTTCTCCTGGGTGTTAGCTCTTGGGGTCAGGGGGCAGCGACGGCCCTACGACTGACCGCCGTTTGGAGAATGACGCGCCAGGGCAGGGCTGCCGCTAGTTTCGACCGTTGGTTTTTGACCGTTGGGGGTCAGGCCATGTAACGCACCAGGCTAGGCGCGTTACATGCGTGTAACGCACAGGGGCAGGTGCGTCACTTCTTGTTGTTACCCCAGGTGGATGGGCCAAGCGACGCACTGGGCCCAGCGCGTTACTTACTAGTGACGCGCTGGGGCAGGCGCGTCACTTCCCCTTCCCACCCCGAGTGTAGGGCCATGTGATGCGCTGGGCTGGGCGCGTTACATGTGAGTGACGCACTGAGCCCGACGCGTTGCTTGCAAGCGACGCGCCGGGGTAGGCGCGTTACTTTCCCTGTGATTTTGGAGGGTGTGGGGCGCCGTGTGACGCCCTGGCCTAGGTGCGCCGCTTCCAAGCGACGCACTAGGGCAGGCACGTCGCTTCCCCTATCCCCCCTGGCCGTGTGACGGTCTGCCTTAGACCGCCATTTCCAAGTGACGGCCCTAGAGTGGACTGCCATTTGGCAGTGACGGTCTGAGGGTAGACCGCCACTTCCTGAGTTGCCCCATGAGGGTGGCAACCTTACTTTTCTCCGACCGTGGTCTCCGTGTGACGGGACTAGTGCGTGGGGTGATTCCCACACGTTGTCGGGCTTGGGCGTTGTTTTCCGTGACTTGAGAGTCTACTCCTTTAGCGACCCTCCACTAGTCGTAGCCCACCAGTACGCGGTGCTGGTCTCACCTGGGAGTGGTGTACGGGCACCCACCTTTCGAGACGGTTTGTGGACCGGTTACCGTAGGCCCCTCGTCGTAGCCAGAGTCCGGCTGCGGGGGAAAACCGGTCAGAGAGCCAGACCTAGGACGCGTGGTCTGTGTGTGCACACGTGGTTGGGGGCGGTTGGACCCACGTCGACGGGCGTGACCCCAGCTAGTCACTTGTTGTGAGTTACTTTTCGGTGTTTGCGCCTCGGGTAGGACCTACCACGTCAGGCGGTTCACCTGCGGTGCGGTGTAAGACGTCAGGGGACGCTACCGGCTGTGCTTCTAGTGGGTGGTACTCCTGTCGAGTACGGAGTGTCAGACTGTCAGTCGTGTGTTTCCGACCTTCGGGTTTGTCGGTGACCGTTGAGCTTCGGTCTTCTCTTCGTAGCACGTGTGTCGGTTTGCGTGCCGTAGAGTCTTGCTTTGTAGAGTACAAGACTTTCCTTTCCGAGATACTCTCCTACCGCTAGAGTAGTGGTTTCTCGCTTTGCGAGGTAGGGTTCGAGTGATCCCTACTGAGTCTTGTTCCGAGACTCATTCCCTGCGTGTTTTCACCGTGTTTCAGGTGAGACGCCACCTTCGGGGAGCGCATCAGGAGCGCAGCGTGGTGCGGGTGCCCAGAGATAGTGCCAGAGGTCTGTGCCGGGGGATGCCCCGTGTAGCTGTACTTTTCTTTCGTGTCACTGTACTAGTCGTGGACTGTTGTCGTGGTTATTTTATTTTTGTGGACCATGTAAATTGTTATCTTATTTCCTGCTTAATATCATAACTGTTTAATTTCTGCAATTACTTGTGATAACTATGTAGTTTCCACACCATCCTTTTAACCCTTCCGAGTCTTCGGACTCGTGGGTGGCGGTGCGAGTCTCGGGTTATCGGGCCTTCCCAGTAATCGGATTCTCGGGTCGTTACAGCTGGTATCAGAGCGCGGTTGTGGAATTACATGGGAATCATAGGTAATTGTAGTGGTCCACTAGTCCATGGCGATGATGTACAGGTGACGCTGGCCTTGGGCACCGCGTGTTTTATTCTGACATTGCCGTTTTCGTGTTTTCTGTCTTGTGCTTCAGGAGCGAGGATGGCGCCGAGGAGGAGTTCTCGCTCTCAGCAGGGGCAGTCGGCTGGAGGTCAGGAGATCCAGCAGGGGGTCCAGAGGGACCAGGAGGAGCATAGCAGAGTTCTGGGAGCTACCGAGGCCGCGGATGCTGCGAGAGCTCCGGGGGCCGAGGATTTCTTCCGTGGCATGTACCATCTCATGTCTCAGCAGTTTGGCGGAGAGGCTGCTGAGGGCTCGTCAGTCAGGGGTGGGCCGGGCCGAGCAGTGAGGGACTTCATGCAGTTCCATCCACCTTACTTTAGCGGCCAGGCAGACCCTGATGCGGCTCGTGATTGGCTCGATGAGATGGAGCGGGTGTTCAGTTCTACGAAAAGTACTGCCGAGGACAGAGTGGTGTTGGCCTACAACCAGTTGCAGGGTACGGCTCGGAGGTGGTGGTCTTCCGAGTGGAAGACGTCCTTTCAGCTTCGTCCACTTGAGCAGGTCGAGTGGGGTGACTTTGTCAGTGCTTTCGAGCGTACGTACTGTCCAGACGTCGTTGCTACGCAGCGGATGCGGGAGTTTCTGGAGCTGGTGCAGGGTGACATGTCCGTGTTGCAGTACAGGGCCCGATTTGTCGAGCTGGGTCGATACGCACCTCATGTCATGGAGCATGAGAGGGTGAGGACCACGCAGTTTGTACAGGGCTTGAGGCTGGAGCTGAGGCACCATTTGATCGCGAATGGGGCCACTGATCTAGAGACAGCGTCTTGTGTTGTGATTTCCTTGGAGATGGATATGCAGAGGACTCGAGGACCGATCAGCCAGAGGCAGTCCGTGTCAGGTCGCAGCCAGCAGTCGGCTACCCAGCAGCAGGGTTTCTTCCAGCATGCGTCGGGTGGTTCAGGAGTACCGGCATCGGCAGCTTCAGTGATAGGATCTGCGTCTTTTAGCTCGAAGGTCAAGAAGTTCTTGAAGAAGGGTTTCCGTAAGAAGCCCAAGGATCAGGGACAAGCTTCATCGGGCAGTGTGCAGCAGCCGATTCCTTTGCAGCGTCAGGGATCAGGGGGTGGATCACGAGGACCTTGTCCACGGTGTGGTGGGACCCACCCAGGCAGGCAGTGCACGGCGCCGATTATCTGTTTTCGGTGTGACCAGCCAGGGCACATGGCGCGTGACTGTCTACAGAGACTGCCGCAGCAGCAGTTTCCCCAGCAGCAGAGGCAGCAGCAGCAGCAGGGACAGTATCCGCCGCTACCCAGGTCAGCCAGCGTGGGAGGCAGGCAGAGGGCTCGAGGCCAGATCACGCACTTGACCAGGGCAGAGGCAGTGGCGTCGCAGCTCGTGGAAGGTACCATTCAGATTTTGGGTTGTGCGGCTCGGGTTTTGTTTGATTCTGGCGCGTCTCATTCGTTTATTTCGGAGGATTTCGCGTCGAGCGTCGAGGAGCCGGTGACCCAGTTGTCTTGTGAATTGGTGGTGGAGTTGCCTTCGGGTGACTTTATGGTCACTCCGTATTGCTTCGACCATGTTCCGGTGTAGATCGATGGCCGGAGTATGCCAGGCAGATTGTATGCGTTGCCGCTTCGGGATTACGATGTGATTCTAGGCATGGATTGGCTCGAGACTCATGGAGTGGTGGTGGATTGTGGGATGAAGAGGGTCTACTTCCAGCATCCGAGCAAGAGGACCTTCTATTTCCAAGGTATCCGTTCCGCCTCTTCTCGATTTCTTATCTCTGCTATTCGAGCCCGTCGGTTGCTTGATTCAGGTTGTCAGGGTTTTCTCGCGTCAGTGGTTGTGTCTGACCGGATGGAGCCGGATGTCGAGGACATCGCGGTGGTGTGCGAGTTTCCCGATGTTTTTCCTGAGGAGTTGCCTGGATTACCTCCCCAGCGGGAGATCGATTTTGTGATCGAGGTTGTACCTGGTGCGGGACCTTTGGCGAAGGCTCCCTACCGTATGGCCCCCGCTGAACTGAGAGAGTTGAGGGCGTAGTTGCAGGAGCTGCTGGCCAAGGGGTACATTCGTCCGAGTTTTTCCCCTTGGGGTGCGCCCGTGTTGTTTGTGAAGAAGAAGGACGGTAGTCTGCGGCTGTGCATTGACTATCGGCAGCTGAATGAAGTGACCGTTAAGAACAAGTATCCGTTGCCGCGGATCGATGACTTGTTCGACCAGCTTCAGTCTGCGCGAGTGTTCTCGCGGATTGATTTGCGGTCAGGTTACTATCAGCTGAGGATTCGCGAGTTCGATGTGGAGAAGACTGCATTCAGTTCGAGGTACGGGCATTATGAGTTTCTGGTGATGCCGTTCGGGCTCACCAATGCCCCAGCTGCCTTTATGGACTTGATGCAGAGGGTGTTTCATCCGTATTTGGACCAGTTTGTGGTCATTTTCATGGATGACATCCTTGTTTATTCGCGGTCTGCTGAGGAGCACGCGTACCATTTGAGTGTGGTACTGCAGACGTTGCGAGATCACCAGTTGTATGCGAAGCTCAGCAAGTGCGAGTTTTGGCTCAGCGAGGTGCACTTTCTGGGGCACGTGATTTCTGGTGATGGCATTTCCGTGGATCCCGCCAAGGTCGAGGCTGTGATGCAATGGCCGAGGCCGAGGTCGGTGACGGAGATCCGGAGTTTCTTGGGGCTTGCGAGTTATTATCGTCGGTTTATCCAGGATTTTTCCCGCATTGCGACCCCGATGACTAGGCTCACGCGGAAGGATATACCTTTCGTTTGGTCCGAGGAGTGTGAGCAGAGCTTCAGGGAGCTGAAGAGATTGCTCACCTCGGCTCCGGTGTTGGTTTTACCTTCTGGATCGGGAGGTTTCGTGGTGTGTACAGATGCTTCCGGCGTTGGACTGGGTGCTGTTCTGATGCAGCATGGTAGAGTGGTGGCTTATGCGTCTCGGCAGCTAAAGCCTCACGAGGAGAACTACCCTACCCATGACCGTGAGTTGGCGGCTGTGATCTTCGCGCTGAAGATCTGGAGGCATTATCTGTACGGTGAGAAGTTCGAGGTGTTCACTGACCATCAGAGCTTGAGGTACGTGTTCTCGCAGAAGGACCTGAACCTCAGGCAAAGGCGTTGGATGGAGTTCATGAAGGACTATGACTTCACCCTGTCTTATCAGCCAGGCAGGATGAATGTCGTCGCCGATGCCTTGAGTCGTAAGGTTGCGGTCAGTGCCTTGATGTTGAGGAGGTGGAGGCTCTGGGAACAAGTGCCCGAGGTATCTTTCAGGCTCAAGATTCCCCAGGAGCCAGGGTTGGCTGTGCTTGCGAGTCTGACTGTCACTCCTGGTATCCGTCGTCAGGTGATAGAGGCTCAACATGCGGACCCTGAGTTGCCCCGGATTTTGGCTATGGCTGACGTAGAGCTCGGTGAGGACGGTGCTGCGAGGTTTCGTGGTAGGTTGTACGTCCCAGCTGAGGAGCAGGTTCGTCGTGCGGTGTTACGCGAGGCTCATGGGAGCAGGTACACTGTACACCCGGGTGCGACGAAGATGTATCGGAACTTGCGGAGGCAGTTCTGGTGGCCTGGCATGAAGAGAGATGTCGCAGAATTTGTGGCCAGGTGCCTGATCTGTCAGCAGGTGAAGGCGGAGCATCAGCGACCAGGCGGTACTCTCCAGCCCTTGGATGTTCCTGCTTGGAAGTGGGACCATGTGACCACGGATTTTGTGGTGAGGTTGCCAAGAACCCCGAGTGGGCAGGACAGTATTTGGTTGCTGGTGGATTGGCTGACGAAGGTGACTCGGTTGCTACCGGTCAAGGTCAGCTGGAGCGTGCCTAAGTTGGCTCGTCTTTATGTGGAGCGGATCGTTCCGTTGCATGGGGTTCCCATTTCGATCGTGTCGGATCGGGATCCGCGCTTCACTTCTGGATTCTGGAGGAGTTTCCAGCGAGCTCTTGGCACGGAGTTGGCATTTAGCTCGGCATATCATCCTCAGTCAGATGGTCAGTCTGAGAGGACCATTCAGACTTTGGAGGACATGCTGAGATCCTGCTGCCTGGAGTGGCAGGGGAGTTGGATACATCACCTACCGTTGGTGGAGTTTGCCTATAACAACAGCTATCATTCGAGCATCGGCATGGCTCCTTATGAGGTGTTGTACGGGCGTCCTTGTCGGACTCCACTCGATTGGTTTGAGGTGGGTGAGCGTGTTTTGACGGGACCGGAATTGGTGCAGCAATGTGTGGATGTTGTGCACCTGGTTCGTCAGAACATGTTGGCGGCCCAGAGTCGGCAGAAGAGCTATGCTGACCGTAGGAGGCAGCCCCTCGAGTTCGCCGTGGGCGATCATGTGTTCTTGAGAGTTTCTCCGATGAAGGGGGTGATGCGTTTTGGACGGCGTGGGAAGCTGAGTCCCCGCTATATTGGTCCTTTCGCGATTGTGGAGCGCATCGGTGAGGTTGCTTACCGGTTGCAGTTGCCTCCTAAGTTGGCGTCGGTGCATGACGTGTTCCACGTCTCGATGTTGCGGAAGTATATGCCCGATGACTCTCATGTGCTCAAGTTTTCCGTTTGGCCTGAGGTGACTCCAGATCTTTCTCTCCCAGAGTTTCCGATCCACGTGGAGGATAGGCGAGAGCAGCGCCTACGGAACAAGGTCATTCCCTTGGTAAAGGTCGTGTGGCAGCGACACTCTGGTGGTGAGGCTTCTTGGGAACGTGAGGATGAGATGCGTCAGCAGTTCCCGTATCTGTTTGAGTGAGTCTTCCTCTTCTTTCCCCTCTGGTTGTTCTCAATTTCGAGGACGAAATTCCTTAAGGGGGGAGGGCTGTAATATCCCGGACCTTTCGGATCCTTCTTCGTGGGTCCCAGATCTGGTTTTCGGAGCGTTCGGCTCTATTGTGTCCGAAATTTTGTTTCGGACATCTTTCGTGTTCGGATTGGCGCGATCCGGAGTCGTTTCGGAGGCCCGGAGGCGTTCCGCGACTTTTTCCGTGCGTGATTTCTGATTTCCGGCGCGGGTTTCGGCTTTTCTCTTCGGACGCTCGCTGCGGGTGAACCGGGATGTTCACACGGGCACGAGTGGTACCATTGCGATCGGTACGTTCCGAGGATCGTGGGGGTGTAATTTCCTAATTTTTGGTATTTTCCGTATTTTTCAGGTTTTTCTATAAAACCCTTTTTCTTTTCTCTCTCCCCCACCATCTTCTTCTTCCTCTCTTCTTCTTCCTCCTTCCTCCTCCACCGTGTCTCCCTCCCTCTCCCTCTCTTCCTCCCGGTTGGCCACGGCGAGCTCCCCTCCGGCTGCAGACGGCGGCGGGGCGACGGCGCGGTGACGTGGGCGGCGGCGAGGCGGTCGTGGGGGCGTGCGGCGAGCGTGGGAAGCTTAAGGAAGAACGAGGGTTTTCAAGCGTTCTTCGCGATTCGTGGACGATCCGGTGGAGCATTCGCTCCATTGAGGTAGGGTGACGTTCCCTAGCTCTTCGCCGTTCTTTTCCGTGGTTTGTAGGCCGCGGGGAGGCCGAGAGAGGCATGTTTGGGCATTTTTGGGGTTTTTCCATGTTTTGGGGGTGAGCCGTCCGATCTATGGTTTTAGCCCATGATTCTATGTTTTGGTGGCTTAGATGCATGCTAGGGGTCCCCAGGGGTCTTCCCCCTTGTTTTCCCCCTCTCCGGTGGAGGTACGGGGGCGTGGTTGGCGTTTTTGGGGTTTTCCCGCCGTAGCGTGCTCGGAGGCAAGCGACGGTCCTTCCAGTGACCGCCACTTGCATGTGACGCCCCTAGGCAGGAGCGTTACTTCTCCTGGGTGTTAGCTCTTGGGGTCAGGGGGCAGCGACGGCCCTACGACTGACCGCCGTTTGGAGAATGACGCGCCAGGGCAGGGCTGCCGCTAGTTTCGACCGTTGGTTTTTGACCGTTGGGGGTCAGGCCATGTAACGCACCAGGCTAGGCGCGTTACATGCGTGTAACGCACAGGGGCAGGTGCGTCACTTCTTGTTGTTACCCCAGGTGGATGGGCCAAGCGACGCACTGGGCCCAGCGCGTTACTTACTAGTGACGCGCTGGGGCAGGCGCGTCACTTCCCCTTCCCACCCCGAGTGTAGGGCCATGTGACGCGCTGGGCTGGGCGCGTTACATGTGAGTGACGCACTGAGCCCGACGCGTTGCTTGCAAGCGACGCGCCGGGGTAGGCGCGTTACTTTCCCTGTGGTTTTGGAGGGTGTGCGGCGCCGTGTGACACCCTGGCCTAGGTGCGCCGCTTCCAAGCGACGCACTAGGGCAGGCGCGTCGCTTCCCCTATCCCCCCTGGCCGTGTGACGGTCTGCCTTAGACCGCCATTTCCAAGTGACGGCCCTAGAGTGGACCGCCATTTGGCAGTGACGGTCTGAGGGTAGACCGCCACTTCCTGAGTTGCCCCATGAGGGTGGCAACCTTACTTTTCTCCGACCGTGGTCTCCGTGTGACGGGACTAGTGCGTGGGGTGATTCCCACACGTTGTCGGGCTTGGGCGTTGTTTTCCGTGACTTGAGAGTCTACTCCTTTAGCGACCCTCCACTAGTCGTAGCCCACCCGTACGCGGTGCTGGTCTCACCTGGGAGTGGTGTACGGGCACCCACCTTTCGAGACGGTTTGTGGACCGGTTACCGTAGGCCCCTCGTCGTAGCCAGAGTCCGGCTGCGGGGGAAAACCGGTCAGAGGGCCAGACCTAGGACGCGTGGTCTGTGTGTGCACACGTGGTTGGGGGCGGTTGGACCCACGTCGACGGGCGTGACCCCAGCTAGTCACTTGTTGTGAGTTACTTTTCGGTGTTTGCGCCTCGGGTAGGACCTACCACGTCAGGCGGTTCACCTGCGGTGCGGTGTAAGACGTCAGGGGACGCTACCGGCTGTGCTTCTAGTGGGTGGTACTCCTGTCGAGTACGGAGTGTCAGACTGTCAGTCGTGTGTTTCCGACCTTCGGGTTTGTCGGTGACCGTTGAGCTTCGGTCTTCTCTTCGTAGCACGTGTGTCGGTTTGCGTGCCGTAGAGTCTTGCTTTGTAGAGTACAAGGCTTTCCTTTCCGAGGTACTCTCCTACCGCTAGAGTAGTGGTTTCTCGCTTTGCGAGGTAGGGTTCGAGTGATCCCTACTGAGTCTTGTTCCGAGACTCATTCCCTGCGTGTTTTCACCGTGTTTCAGGTGAGACGCCACCTTCGGGGAGCGCGTCAGGAGCGCAGCGTGGTGCGGGTGCCCAGAGACAGTGCCAGAGGTCTGTGCCGGGGGATGCCCCGTGTAGCTGTACTTTTCTTTCTTGTCACTGTACTAGTCGTGGACTGTTGTCGTGGTTATTTTATTTTTGTGGACCATGTAAATTGTTATCTTATTTCCTGCTTAATATCATAACTGTTTAATTTCTGCAATTACTTGTGATAACTATGTAGTTTCCACACCATCCTTTTAACCCTTCCGAGTCTTCGGACTCGTGGGTGGCGGTGCGAGTCTCGGGTTATCGGGCCTTCCCGGTAATCGGATTCTCGGGTCGTTACATCGGGTGTCTTCCCTTGTTAGTGCATATACTCTAGCTTGAACTCTCCGCTGCTGTTGTGGTTGCTGATCTTGTCTTGACCTTGTGAGACAATCCCTTATCATATGCCCTGTCTGACCACATGAAAAATATTTACCTGCAGCCCGCCAACATTCATTACCTCTATGCTGCATCCCGCACTGTTGACAAGCTGGCATATTATCTCTCCTAACTGGTTGAACTTGTTGTGCATCCCTTGGTTTTGATGATGACAAAGGGTATGGTTAATTGCTCCTTCAATGTTAAGTAATGAACTCATGACAATTTGATGATGACAAAAGATGTGTTTAACTAATTCAATGCAAATCTGATAGTTCAAGTCACTTCTGATAGTTCAAGTAATTTCAGGTATACTGAAGTACAAGTGAAGTCAACAAATCAGAAGAAGTGTCAAAGGTTGCTTGTCGACCAGTGAAGTGGTCATTGTCGACCAACGAATCCAACCAAACACAGCTCAAGTCATTCTCCTTCTGTACGTGCTTTGGTTGTCGACCAAAGCCCTGCTCGTTGTCGACCACGGAACAGACAGAGCATCAGCCTGAACTACCAGTCATCTGGACATTGCTTCTTGTCGACCAGCGACAGGGTCGTTGTCGACCACAAGCGATACAGCGTCCAGAACCGAAACTCAACTGAATTCAGTTTCTGTTCCTAGAAACCTGCAGGTTGTTGCTGCAGGTCGTTGGGCTGTTGAGATGATAAGATTGCGCACTGGATTTAAGGAGAGAATGCCATTTAGAACCGGTCAAACCCATTCGAATATTCTGTTCAACCTTCTCCCTGTTTTCTAGCCGATAATCCAATGGATGTGCGCTCAATTACGAATCTGCGCGGGAAAAGCCTATGCTTTGAAAAGAACTGGTACAAAAGGTAAAGATGACAGAGAGCGGGGTGTGGAACACAGAGTAGAAGAGAAAGAAAGAATACACCCACGAAGATACTCTGAAAGAGAAAAGAAGGAGTGGCTCTTCAGAAACCACAAAGACTGCACAAGACCGAAGGCATCGTCATTGCTGCAGAAGGAAGACTGACTCAAGGCAAGCAAGACTCCAGCAGCGTCGCAGCTGAAGGCAATCGTCTGGAAGTTCCACAGGGAGTCTATTCCTGTTACCTGCAGTCCCAGGCTGAACTCTTTTTCTTTGATTCAAAAGCTCTTGTTCAGTCCTGTTGCATCTTTTGTTCTTTTCATTACATCAAGTGTCAAGCTGTGAGGCAGCGGGTACAAGCTGTGTGTCAGCGGGAAGAAGCTGTGTATCAGCGGTGTGTTGGTTGAGATCAGGTGTTCTCATTTAGTGAAGCCTTGCTCAAGTTGAGCGAGGGGTGGACGTAAGTCTCGGGAAGAGACTGAACCACCTAAAAATCCTGTCTTGTGGTTTTGCTTGTGGTGTGTGCTCTTCTTATTGCTTGCTGTCGCTGTAGTTATCAGTTTTATCTTTGCAACCCATAGTTTGCTTAAGGTCTAGTCAATCTTTGGTTTATAAATTGAAAAAGGGGCTAGATCTATTCACCCCCCCTCTAGATCTATTCAGTCCGTACGCAACACGTGGTATCAGAGCTAGACTCTCCGAAAATGTGGTCTAACAACCAGGAGAGACCTAGCGGACTGAACTCTAGAAGTCTAATGGCTGAGGGACACTCAGTGACTAGACCACCATACTTTGATGGAAATGATTACTCATACTGGAAAAATCGTATGCAGGTGTTCTTGAGAGCACAAGATCATGAGATGTGGAGAGTAGTGAGCCGCGGACCCTATGATCTGCCCGAAGACGAGGATACCTGGACCAGAGAACAGGTCAGAAAATCAACCATCAACTGGGAGCTATGAACGTAATGCAATGCGCACTTCATCCCACGGAGTTCTCAAGAGTCTCACAATGTGCAACAGCCAAGGAGATGTGGGATCGACTCGAAGTCATCTATGAAGGTACGTCAGAGGTAAGGGAGTCAAAAGCAAATATGTTAGTCTCAGAATATGAAATGTTTAGAATGAAAACTGATGAAAACATTTCTGATATGTATGCTAGACTAGTACAACTAACAAATAGCTTAAAGAGTCTAGGGAAAACCTACAAGGAGCAAGAGCTAGTGAGAAAAATTTTAAGGTCCCTCACTCCTATGTGGCATACCAAGGCCACAGTCATTGAGGACTCAAAGAACCTCACTACTATGACTGTGGATGAACTAGTAGGTTCCCTAATGGCCTATGAGGTCAATCTAAAAAGAAAGGAAGACGAGGGCAAGAAAAAGAAACAGCTAGCTCTGAAAACTAAAATAGGCACCTCTGAATTATCTGACACTGATGACTCATCTAGCACAGGTGAGGAAACTGGTGAGCTTGCCATGCTAACAAGAAAGTTCAGAAGGTTTCTGCGGAAGGAAGGTAAAGGATTTAAAAATCCGAAGGGCATGGTAAGGAAATCATCCCAGTTTAAGACTGACAAAAATAAAGCTTCATCTAACAAGCTTGTCTGCTACAACTGCAGGAAACCAGGACACATGAAGGCTGAATGTCCAGAGACTCCTAAGAAATCAAGCTTCAAGTGGAAAGGCAAGAAACCAAAGGCAATGATAAGCACATGGAGCGAGGAGGAGGAAAGCAACGAAGAGGAAACAACTTCCGAGGAAGAAGAAGGAAACACATGTCTAATGGCCAAAGGAGACAGCAACGATCTTGAGGTAACCTCCCCTTTTCAAGACTTTTCTAGCTCAGATTGGGAAGAAGCCTATTCAGATTTACTTGATACATATGAAAGAATAAGAAGGGAAAATAAAAGTTTGAAGAAGAAGGTTAATCAGTTCAATAATGACAGCAACTCAATTGCCAACAGAACTGAACTAGAATTGGAGATCACCACCTTGCAAAATAAACTGAATCAACGCGAGATAGATGAAGAAAACGTCAAAGGGCTATTAGAAGAAAATGAAGTACTGAAAAACACAATTGACGAGTTAAAATTAAAGACTCAAGAATATGAACAGGAAACTAAGCTAACCCAAGAAAGAAACAACTCACTCAAGGAAGAAAACAGTCAACTTCTGAAAGAAATAGAAAGAATCCAAAGTGAACTGAAAAACAAACAGGAAACATTGGAAAAAATGACTAAGGGTCAAGAAAACTTGAACGCTGTGTTGGGAATAAAAGGAAATTTTCAGAAAGAGGGGTTAGGGTACAACCCAACGGCTAAAAAGGAATTCCAAATAAAAACTTTAAATAAAATAGCTGACTCTAAAGGAAAAGGCCCCTTGATAAACTTATATCAAAACAAACAAAAGGATATAGCTGAAAGCTCCACTAAACAGATTAATGTCACCTTGGAAGAGAGGAATTCTAAAGGGAAAATGGATAATCCACATCAGTTTAAAAACAACAGTCATATCAGACGAGAAGTTCAAATTCACAGAAGTAACCAGACAAACAAAGCATTAAATCATGTTAATAAACACAAACCTGTAAAACAAGGTGTCTGGAAACAAGCTGGTCGACAACAGACCCCTCCTCTGTCGACCAGAGGCTCAACCAGAACAGATACTGGTATCTGGAGAAACTATGGTCGACCACAGACTTACCAGATGTCGACCATGACCAGACACGCAAACAGAATCCACAAATTTTCTCAGCTGAAACAGAATGGAAATTGGAACTTAAGAGAGTGGACTCAGAATAGACACAACCTGAACAAGTTCAGAAATGAAAAAACAAACTGTTCTAACAAAATTTGGGTTCCCAAGGTGTTGTTACAGCAGTTTCATGATTTCACAAGCTACCTTGGACCCGGGTACCATTTGGGTCCAAAAGTTTCTGTGTAATTTGTGATGCAGGAATGTCTGGCAGCCATGCACAACAAGTGGTATTTAGATAGTGGTTGCTCAAGACACATGACGGGAGACAAGACCAAGTTCTCCCAGCTGAGCGCAAAAGATGGAGGATATGTGACGTTTGGAGGAAATAACAAAGGCAAAATCATTGGGATAGGTGAGATAGGTAAGAAACCCTCAAGCTGCATTGAAAATGTATTATTAGTGGATGGACTGGAATATAACTTACTGAGCATCAGTCAATTATGCGACAAAGGCCATAAAGTGGTGTTTGACTCCAAGATCTGCAGAATTATTGAGCCAAATTCAGAAGCAGTCAAGTTTATGGGCAAGAGGGTAAATAATGTCTACATGATAGACTTGGATGATCCAGCCCACTCCAACTTGTGCCTAACCGCCAAGAAGGAGGACTTGACCTGGTTGTGGCACCGAAGACTAGGGCATGTTAGCTATAGGGTGTTGCACAAACTTGTGAAAAATAAAATGGTTCTTGGTATGCCTGAAATTTCGTTTGCTCAAAATGTCAAAGTATGTGAAGCATGTACCCAAGGAAAGCAAACAAGAAAATCATTCAAAGGTAGAACTGAAAGTCAGTCATCAAGACCCCTAGAACTTGTGCACATGGACCTTTTTGGCCCAACAAGAACTGCTAGTCTTAGTGGTAAGAAATATGGTTATGTCCTAGTTGATGACTTTTCCAGATTTACATGGGTAATGTTCTTATCACATAAAAGTGATGCTTTTTATGAGTTTCAGGAATTTTACAAAAGAATGAAGCAGGATGGTAAGTCCAAAGTGTGTTCAATCATATCTGACCATGGGGGGGAGTTTGAAAATTCTGATTTTGATGTATTCTGCAGAAACAAGGGCATAACCCACAGATTCTCCTCACCAAGGACACCGGAGCAAAATGGGGTTGTGGAGAGAAGGAACCGCACTCTTGTCGAGATGGCTAGAACCATGTTGGTTGAAGCTAATCTTCCAAAGAAATTTTGGGCAGAAGCGGTCAACACAGCATGCTACATTGTAAACCGGGCAATGGTAAGACCGTCTAGTGCAAAAACTCCATATGAAATGTTCAAAGGTAAAAAACCATCCCTAGCTCATTTTAGAATCTTTGGTGCAAGATGTTTCATTCATAACAATGATAAGAAAGTCTTGGACAAATTTGAACCTAAGAGTGACTCAGGAATATTCTTGGGCTATTCTGACCGATCAAGAGCCTATAGGGTATTTAACACCAAAGATCAAGTGGTTGAAGAATCCCCTCATATTTCATTTGATGAAATTAATGATTTTGGCAAAAATGAACAGGTCAGCAAGGAAGAAGAAGATGGGGAATTTCTGGATGGCAAAGAAAAACCGATGGAGAATGAAGAAGAACTGAATCAAGAAAGAATTCAAGGTAATTCTAATGATCAAACCGAAGGAGAGGTCAACTCAGGTAACAATCTTGAAAACTTAAGACTTCTTAGAGATCATCCCTTGGATAACATTATTGGTGGAATTCATGATCCTAGGAAGACTAGATCTCAGCTCAAGGACATTAACGAACTAGATCAACTTGCCCTTGTGTCCCAAATAGAGCCCAAGTCTGTAGAGGAAGCTTTACAAGATGAATCATGGATAAATGCTATGCATGAAGAACTAAATCAGTTTGAAAGAAATCAGGTGTGGAGACTTGTCCCTAGACCTACATCTCACCCTGTAATTGGAACCAAATGGGTATATAAAAACAAGTTGAATGAAGAAGGGGTTGTAATGAGAAACAAGGCTCGGCTGGTGGCTAAAGGGTACAACCAGGAACTTGGGGTTGACTTTGAAGAATCATATGCTCCAGTTGCTAGATTAGAAGCCATCAGGATATTGTTAGCCTTTGCAGCATCTCATGGAATTAAACTACAACAAATGGATGTAAAAAGTGCATTTCTAAATGGTATTATAAAAGAAGAGGTCTATGTGGAACAACCCCCTGGTTTTGAAAATGATGAACTTACTAATCATGTTTTCAAATTGCATAAAGCTTTGTATGGATTAAAGCAGGCTCCTCGGGCTTGGTACGAAAGGTTGAGCTCCTTCCTCACTAAAAAGGGATACACAAGAGGTAAAATTGATCAAACATTATTTTCCAAGACCCAAGGTAAGGATATACTGATTGTACAAATCTATGTGGATGATATTGTGTTTGGATCTACTGAAACCTCTTTGTGTACTGAATTTGCAAATTTAATGACCAACGAGTTTGAAATGAGCCTAATGGGTGATTTACAATTCTTTCTTGGATTGCAGATCTCACAATGCAGAGAAGGATACTTTATAAACCAATCCAAGTACATAAAAGAGATGTTGAAGAAATTTGGCATGGAAAGCTGCAAGCCAATCGAGTCACCCATGGGGACAAATGCAACTTTGGAAGCAGATGTAAAAGGTAACATGGTAGATGCCAAGAAATACAGAGGTATGATCGGATCCCTGCTATACTTAACTGCATCAAGGCCAGATATTCAGTTTAGTGTATGCATGTGTGCTAGATATCAGTCTAGTCCTAGGGAATCACATTTAGGAGCTGTCAAGCGTATCTTTCGATACCTTGCCGGCACCCAAGAATTGGGTTTGTGGTATCCGACATATTGCAAACTAGATCTGATTTCATATTCGGATGCTGATTATGCTGGTTGCAAAATTGATAGGAAGAGTACTAGTGGTTATTGTCAATTCTTAGGTGGATGTTTAATTTCATGGGCTTCTAAGAAGCAGCACTCTGTGGCACTCTCCACTGCTGAGGCTGAGTATGTCGCAGTAGGGAGTTGTGGTACACAAGTTATGTGGATAAAACATCAACTCCAAGACTACAATGTAGATCTTGGCTGTGCACCCATTTTATGTGACAACACTAGTGCTATTAACTTGTCTAAAAACCCCATTCAACACTCTAGGACAAAACACATTGAGATCCGTCATCATTTTCTGAGAGATGAGGTATCCAAAGGAAATTTCATGCTTCAATTTGTAGAAACTGAAAAACAATTGGCAGATATTTTCACTAAACCCCTTAACAATGACAGGTTTTCAACTCTAAGAAGGGAGTTGGGGATATGTAGAATATCTCCTGAAAATTCTTGAAATGCACATATTCATGTGTTCTCTGTATAGCTTTCTGTCATTTCTATAATTAGATATGTCAGTTAGATCTCTGGTACTGGTTGTGTTTGGAAGCTCTGGTGTCGGCTATTACTCAAGCAACATTCTGCAAATTCCTGGCACTGCTACTGGTTAGCTCTGGTGGTCGACCAACGACAGGGCATTGGTCGACCAAGGCATCAAGACAGGAAACTGTTTGGTTCTGTGACTACGCAGATGTCGACCAGAGACAGTCCCATGGTCGACAATGGATCTGTACGGAAGCAAATGTCCACTTTAGACAGGTTCCTGGTTGACACTAGTTCTGGTAGGGAATCTTCTGGATTGTTTAAACTGTTTGGGCTCAGATTCATCTTCACTCACTCATCATCATCCATACGTTCCATTCCCTGTGTCTTTCTATCTCATCCTGGCCAACATTATTTTTTATTTCAGCATGGATTCTCAAATTGAGGGGGAGAAAAAGTGTAAACTCATTCCTTGATAAAACATTGAATAACCTAACCATATCTTCCAATAAAATCACCAATGTAATCAATAAGAGTAGAGGTTGAGTGTAGTAATGAGGATTTGGACTGTACTACTTCAATAAATTCAAACCATAACTATGATTCTGTCACATGATTTTGAAGACTTATGATTGTTAGTAGTAAGTCGGTTTCTCTACCTGTGCCCGTGCTGAACAGTTAATATAAATCCAAAAATATAGCATGAATGCACGTGGAATACGCCATAACTCTGTCTTCATGGTAGAGCAATGGATTGGACTCTGAGAAACTACTGCCTCCCATTTTAAGAAAAAATGGATGAAAAATAAGTGAGAGGCATGTGTGTCATGAAGAATCAATCTATCTCTGCTACTATCAAAAATTATTGAGATTGGGCATACTGAGTAACTGGGGATATTGGCGTCTGATAAACGTATATCCTCACGGATAAAAGGTGTGTCCCAGTTAAAAGTGGAATGGTTAGGCATGCTAAGTAGCCGAGGTTTCTGGCGTGTAAAAAGCGTGTCTCCTCGTGTAGAAAAGCATGTGATAAACCTGACCACAGCTTTCAAAATGATTCCAAAAGGAAAAACTCAAAATTATCTAAAAGGCAGAGGAAAATGGTTGACCAAAGGTATGGCATGCAAAGAAAAGTTGAAAACACTGTTCAGCAAGCACAGCTATTAAAATCATCTCATGAAATCTATTATAAGTTTAAGAAGTCATGTGGAGGAAATTAGATATGGGGCGTAAGCTTATTGGTGCAATACTTTCGAATTCAAGTGAACCACTAGGCCCACTCTACTTGTTTACAAGGTGGTCTCTGCTAAGGGTGGATAGGTTAAATAAATGCTTCATTAAGGAAAGGGCGTACACTTCAATAAATTCCCCAAATTTAATTCGGCTGATTTAATCCTGTCCCTTCGTTTTCATCATTGCGCTGGTTCCACAACCCTAGGATTTATGACCCAGGTCTTATCCACTGATATCCTGCCCCTATAAATTGAACAGACTGGGTCCCTAGGTATTCACCACCTTGCTACTTCGCCGTTTTCACCTTTCACGGTACTCTTCCGTTTCCAGTTCCCTTCCGCTCCCTTGTGCATCCCTCTTTCGCATCCTTCCACCATGAGGTCCTCCAAGAGAACAAGGGATGAGGCCCCTGCCGAAGCATCAATGCCGTCCAAGCGTTCCAAGCAGAAGGCCACGCAGGGTCCGCCATCGACCCCTCGGATGTCGACAACGGAGAATACGGCTGGATCGGGCGGAAAGTTGGCAGCTTCAGAAGTACCCAACGTCCATCCAGTCTCTGGAGTTCTCAAGCCTCGGAACATCATGCCGCCGAGAAGAGTAGATATTTCCGATCAGCGGCTGATGGAGATGTTCCCAGAGTTGCTGGAAATTTTGGACGCCCAAGGCTGGACAGAGTTTGTCTCCGCACATACTCAGTATTCCCCACAGCTTGTGCAAGAATTCTACCACAACCTGCAAGTAGTGGATGGCCAGGTCTATACAGTAGTTCAAAGGGTCGTCGTCAGCCTCGACGTCAAGTTACTCCACAAGGCGCTGAAACTTTCCAGACATGGTGCTGTCTTCAATCCTGAGGACTTTGACTTCAGATCAGCATATGCCGTGGTCACTGGCCAACCAGCCCCTGAGGTCCTTCCCAAATCCATCAATGCCAACACCTTCCCTCCTCTTCATCGATTACTCCATCATCTTCTTACTACCATAATCCAACCGAGAGGAGGCGCCAGGGAACATGTAAGTCGCCTTCACTTATTTCTTCTCCATGGCCTCATCACTCGCCAACTCATTCGCCTTCCCAAGCTCATGCTGAACACGTTCCAAACCATTTTGCATTATCCCCTAAACTCTCTTCCATATGCTGCCCACATAACTGCCATTCTGGAAACAGCAAATATACCCATTCCTCACGCTCAGCGTGTTGTCATTCCCAAATGGCACGTATACTCTTTTCATTACGTGACCACCTTCTTGGGCTATAAGAAGGTCGGAGATCAAGTCCAGCGCACCCTACCATCCAAGGGTAAATCCAAAGCACCGTTGCCACCCTCTTCTCCACCACAGACACCAATTCATGTCAGCCCTGCTGTAACCCCTCCAACTGTGGTGATTCCCACTCACACTCCCACTCCTACAACCACTGCTACCCATCCTTCACCTTCACTCGTCATAGTGCCATGGCAACCAGGCACTGCAGCCACTCATGTTCCAGCTACTTCTGTTCCATTTACCTCCGCTCCGTCTACTTCTGCTCCACCACCTCCTTTCACCTCCACCACTGAGTCTCAAGGAGTGCTTCTCCAGATAGCATCTCAGCTGTCCTCTCTCACCACTCAATTCCAATCCTTTCAAGAGAGTATGAATGCTGCCACCGGGCGCTTGGAGCTGCGAGTTCAGAGACTAGAACAGCAGATGGAGACCAGGTTCATAAAACAACAGGAACACTCAGAACATGCTAGCTCTCGGTTTAACAGACTGGTTGGTACTTTAGCTGAAGTGTCAGCAGAAATGGGCACCCGCATTGAGTTCACCACCCAGCAGAGTAAACAGTATCACCACGATACTATATCAGAGATCCAGAAGCTAAGGCTGTCTTATGCTCACATCGTTGACAAGCTCGATCGGATGGCAGAGCAAGTGAAGCCCGAGAGTTCTTCGTCCTCCTCAGAGTGATAATCTACATGCTCCTCTTTTTGTTGTTGACAAAGGGGGAGATAGGGTCTTATGTGTCATTGTGTGTCTAGGTGTGTCTAGAGGTCAAGACTATGTGTCACTATGTGTCTTTCTCCTTTTTGAGTCTTTCATGTAACTAGTGTTATGATGCTTTTGTAAGACACATCAAACGGCACATCAAATGAATTGTCTGGCTAAAATCTGTGTTATGATAGTCTTGAATGAAATATCAAATGAATTTTATAATCTGTTGACTGTCACAATGACTCATGGTTGTCATCATCAAAAAGGGGGAGAATGTTGTGCATCCCTTGGTTTTGATGATGACAAAGGGTATGGTTAATTGCTCCTTCAATGTTAAGTAATGAACTCATGACAATTTGATGATGACAAAAGATGTGTTTAACTAATTCAATGCAAATCTGATAGTTCAAGTCACTTCTGATAGTTCAAGTAATTTCAGGTATACTGAAGTACAAGTGAAGTCAACAAATCAGAAGAAGTGTCAAAGGTTGCTTGTCGACCAGTGAAGTGGTCATTGTCGACCAACGAATCCAACCAAACACAGCTCAAGTCATTCTCCTTCTGTACGTGCTTTGGTTGTCGACCAAAGCCCTGCTCGTTGTCGACCACGGAACAGACAGAGCATCAGCCTGAACTACCAGTCATCTGGACATTGCTTCTTGTCGACCAGCGACAGGGTCGTTGTCGACCACAAGCGATACAGCGTCCAGAACCGAAACTCAACTGAATTCAGTTTCTGTTCCTAGAAACCTGCAGGTTGTTGCTGCAGGTCGTTGGGCTGTTGAGATGATAAGATTGCGCACTGGATTTAAGGAGAGAATGCCATTTAGAACCGGTCAAACCCATTCGAATATTCTGTTCAACCTTCTCCCTGTTTTCTAGCCGATAATCCAATGGATGTGCGCTCAATTACGAATCTGCGCGGGAAAAGCCTATGCTTTGAAAAGAACTGGTACAAAAGGTAAAGATGACAGAGAGCGGGGTGTGGAACACAGAGTAGAAGAGAAAGAAAGAATACACCCACGAAGATACTCTGAAAGAGAAAAGAAGGAGTGGCTCTTCAGAAACCACAAAGACTGCACAAGACCGAAGGCATCGTCATTGCTGCAGAAGGAAGACTGACTCAAGGCAAGCAAGACTCCAGCAGCGTCGCAGCTGAAGGCAATCGTCTGGAAGTTCCACAGGGAGTCTATTCCTGTTACCTGCAGTCCCAGGCTGAACTCTTTTTCTTTGATTCAAAAGCTCTTGTTCAGTCCTGTTGCATCTTTTGTTCTTTTCATTACATCAAGTGTCAAGCTGTGAGGCAGCGGGTACAAGCTGTGTGTCAGCGGGAAGAAGCTGTGTATCAGCGGTGTGTTGGTTGAGATCAGGTGTTCTCATTTAGTGAAGCCTTGCTCAAGTTGAGCGAGGGGTGGACGTAAGTCTCGGGAAGAGACTGAACCACCTAAAAATCCTGTCTTGTGGTTTTGCTTGTGGTGTGTGCTCTTCTTATTGCTTGCTGTCGCTGTAGTTATCAGTTTTATCTTTGCAACCCATAGTTTGCTTAAGGTCTAGTCAATCTTTGGTTTATAAATTGAAAAAGGGGCTAGATCTATTCACCCCCCCTCTAGATCTATTCAGTCCGTACGCAACAGAACTCTCTCTGGAAAAGTCATCTTTGGCTTCTTATCTTTCCTCACAATTGAACCAAGATTACCCCTTTTTGCATTATCCCTTTGTCTTTCCACTAAGAATTCCTCATACTCAGTTTCTGCAATAAAAGCAGTCCTCAAAGCTGCTGCCATAGTCTGAGGCTCAAGGATTACAACTCTACTTCTAATGTTACTTCTCAAACCTCTAACAAATTTCTTCACCCTTCTAAGCTCATCTGAACAAATATGAGGGGCATACTTTTCCAATTCAGTAAATTTTACTTCATAATCGGCAACTGACATACCTCCTTGAGTCAAATTTAAAAATTCAACTTCTTTCCTATCTTTCAAATGCTGAGGGAGAAATTTTGCATGGAAGATATCAAGAAATTCGTTCCAGCTAATCTCAATCTCTCTATCTCTAAAAGTGGTTCTAAGTGCAGACCTCCGCCACTCGTCCGCACGGTCCTTCAACATAAACGTAGCTAATATCACCTTATCCTGCTCTACACATCTAATGGCCGTGAAAATCTTCTCAATTTCTCTCACCCAGTTTTCCACAATCTCCGGGTGACTCTCCCCCTTAAAAGAAGGAGGACTCATATGTCTGAATTTCTCCATCAGGGTAGCGCATGCTGCCCTATTCGGTTGCTCTTGCACACGGTTTTATATTTGGGCTTGCATCATTGCATGAGTTTGGGCCTGTAATTGCATAGTCTGCGCTAACCCTTGAAAAGCTTGTATGAACCCTCCTAAATCTGGCACACCCTGAATAGGTAACGCACCTTGCCCACCGGGAGCAATCTCGCCATGAATTATTTCCCCGACAACTCCTTGTGATGTCCCATTTGAGGGCGCAGACTCCTTGGGAGAAGTATTAACCTCAACCCTATCACTCCCAGCCATCTCCTGCGAGGGAGAACTAATCCGAATTAATATGATTCTAGGTTTGATATCAAATTCTAAAATAAATTCTTACGATCTTATGGTATGGTATATAAATTCAGATGGCTGTAAATAATTTCAAGCCTCACAACTTTGCTCTGATACCACTCTCTGTCGCGCCCCCTTCCCGCGATCCCGTATCATGTCCGGGGACGTCACAGCAGATGTACGGAAGTGTTGTGGGCCGAATATTTGCAAGGCAATAAAGGCCAAACCATCACATATTCCAAAAGAAACATAACCATACCATTTCCATAAGATAAATACTCATAATTTACATCGTATATAGAGTACTACATATCTCTATTCAAAAGTCATATTTACATTCATTATTCAAAGGAAAACTAAATCTATTTATTCTGCGCGGCGGAATCCAAACTAAACCCGGGATCATCCTCCGACCTATCGCCCGTCGGAGTCAAGACGCACACTGGTCAATTTCCTGAAATGGTTAGGCAACGAAAGTGAGTCCAAAGACTCAGTAGGCATTAAAACTAATCACATGCTTATCATATACTAAACTGTGCAAATCCATGATATAAAGCTAATCACAATTTCACTGGATTGTACATATACTATGAATGCGAAGGAAATATAATAGAGCAAAATAATTTTCATATTTATAAGCAAATGCGTATAACAAATCTTATCTGACTTACATATAAATGGCATAATACATATCTTAGCTAAATCAGAGCTTATACAGATGAACTTATTTTCAGATCATATCAAAGTCATATATCAAATCTGAGCTTCATATTATTTGGCAGCATATGTTGGACATGCATCCCGTCACTAAAAGTAGTAGCAAACACATACCTAGGCATCCATACATCGACATAAAGATAAATGGTCTAAACGCTGGAGCCTGTCGGCCTTGATCAACCACGCAGGATCGGGAGTTAATACTCCACCATTCCCCAGATAATTTTCTTAGTCTGGGTTCCGAATTTTTCAGAAGTCCGATTGTCCTCGGAAATGGGCCTAATCCCGTAGCGGAAGCTAACTACAGTTTGTCGCCCCACACCTCCTTAAAGTGACACAGTCCATATGCTTAATCAAATTTTTATTATTATTATGATGCTTATTACATAGTCGTCTCAATACTTAAAACTTGTCATTGAACCTTACAAAATAACTGGATCGTATTTTAATATCAGGAATTAGATTTTAATCAAAGGGTAGTGGGTCAAATTTATTAACTAAATAAATTACTATTATATAACATTAGAAGAGATTAGAGTAGAGAGAGAGTAGAGAGAGAAAGTAGAGGGAGAAAGTAGAAAGAGATTAGAGAGAAATTAGAGAGAGATTAGAGAGGAAAATAATATTTTTTTACAGAATGGTAACTAAATAAATAACTGATTCTAAACATAGATCATTAGGTTAAATAAATCAATGACTTAAATCACATTTCAAATAAAATCAAATCAAATAAATGTAAATAACAAATAACATGCACTCGGTTTATCATGCCTACCTTTAGGGTGGTCTTCCGAATTAAACTTAGTATCTCACCCGAGCTCCCGTAGAAGTCCTTGCGTGGGAAAAGATATTTTTCCCGTCCCAGATACGTAAAGAATGGTGAAATTATCCAAAACAAGTTTCAAATCCTCCGTCCAACTTTTTTATTAATTATTTATATTATTCTGATGTTATATTATCTTCTCCGTTTATTAATAAGAGGATGAGAGTGGGAAGAGAGATGAGAGAGAAACTAGAGAGAAACTAGAGAGAGAAAGTGGAGATGGTAGAGAAAGAAAGTGGGGAGAGAGTAGAGAGAGAAAAACTAGAGAGAGAAATTAGAGAGAGAAATTAGAGATAGTAGAAAGAGAGAGAGTAGAGAGAAAAGTAGAGAGAGATTAGGGAGAGAGAGAGAATAGAAAATAAAAATATAAGAAGAGAGAGAGTGTGTGTGTGTGTGAGAGAGAGAGAGTGTGGGAGGGAGGGGGAGAGAGAGAGTGGAGAGAAGAGTTGGGTCGTGGGAGTGAAAGAAGGGGGGAGTGGGCTTTATATAGGGAGGGAGGGGGGTGAAGATAAGAAGAAGAGGGAGGAGAGGAAGGATGAGGATGAGGATGAGGAGGTGGGGGGATAAGGATGGAGGGTGGGGAGACACGTGGTGGATAAGGGGGGGAAATAAGGTGGGTTTTGTTTTTTTTTTTTGTTTGTGGATGGATTTTTGTATAAAAACCTGGTAAAAGTTGTTAATAATAAAATTTCAAGGAACTAATTCATTCTTTCCTCTTTTTGACCTACTAAATATTAAAATTTGAAAATGTGTTCAACGTAAAGTTTGTAGATATCTGAATTCTCTTTCCAACGAGTATAATATTGACCCCATTCAGATATTTCTACAAAAAGTTATGTATTAATAACATAAGATATCTATTTAATTTACTTAATAAAATTTACTAAACTATACCGTTCAAGGTATTATGCTTTAATTAAGAAAATCTAAAATTTATATGGACTCTAAATTTAATTATCTTTAGGTTTCGGACGGGCTCGAGTGTTACAGCAGGTGGGTGACATACGCCAAGTAGAGGACCACAAAACTTCAACGGGCTGCATGAGCAGGAAAGGGGGGAATGCACTGCAGAGTATCATCGAGAGGAGGGGGAGGCTAACCTTGCATCATCAAGCTAGAAGCAGTAATCGTTTGTCTATGCAGGCCAACGACATGGGAGAACCAATGAAACAGGGAGTTAGGAAACTGAAGAAGCATGCAATGAAGATCACAGACCACGCAGGGGGAGAAAACAGCGAATGCAACAGAATAGGGCAAAGCCAAAAGGTATTCCATTCATGACAAACTCAAATGACAAAGATCATGGCCAGAAGGCCAAACATGGTATAGTACATTCAAACGAACGGGGGAGAGAAACGGGGAAGAGAATGAAAGAAAAGGTTTGGGGAGAGGGTTAGAATGAGGAAGGACGATCGTTCCCTTCTCTACCATCCTTCCCCCCTTCAACACACAACACATTCTCTCTTTCTCTCCGGGCTCTCCTCTACCTTCTTCTTCTCTTCTTCTTCTTCTCTTGTGCTGTTCTCTTCGGACCGGGTCGCTTCCTTGCCTCCGTCTCCCCTGTCTCTCCCCCTCTTCGTCTCTTTCTCTGTGAAGGCCTTTTATACGTGGGCCGTTGACGGTGGACCTCATGATGGCACTGCCATCCGAGGTTGACCCGGATCTTATCTCCGTCAGGTGGGGATCTCTCTCATCCAACCAGAAGGTGACACCAAGGCGGGTGCTAGCTGGCATTGTGGCCGAGCTGCGTGCCAAGGGGCCTGCCTTGTGACCGTTGAATTATCTGCCGGTTTGCACCGTTCAGGGGGATTCACCGCTGTGCCGCTGGAAGGGCCAGGCCGTTGTGCCGCTTAAGGGCCAGGCCGTTGTGCCGCTGGAGGGGCGTGAAGGCTGTGTCGTTGAAGGGCACTTGAAGGGTGTGCCGCTGGAAGCACCCATCATGGAGTGTGCCGCTGGGGGCTGGTCCAGGCAGTGTGCCGCTGGAGGCACTTCGAGGGCGTGCCGCTGGGGGCTGCCTGGAGGGTGTACCACTGGGGCACTTCATGAGCGTGCCGCGAAAGGCTGCCTGGAGGGTGTACCGCTGGGGCACTTCATGAGCGTGCCGCGGAAGGCTTTGAGGGCAGTGTGCCGCTGAGGGGCACGGGGTGTGCCGTTGGAGGGCACAATGAACGTGCTGTTGGGAAGGGTCTTGAGCTTTGCTTCAGGAGCTGAAAACTTTGAACCCTTTGGGATATTCCTTCACCGTTAGGGACTCGAGGGTGGGTCCATAGCATTGTATCAATTTAGGAGGACATCCTGTGCTTTCTTGGTCTTTTAATGCGCCCGTGCAAATGTGGGGATTTGCCGGACGGTAGTATTCTCCCGGAGCCCTGGATGGCCAGTCTCTTCGGGTCTTGACTTTGACATCGGTGCGGGGGCGTGACGGGACATATGGACGTACAATTTTATACGTCCACAAATGGACCCGCGGGCGGCGCGGGCGAATGATGAGCCACACGGTGCTCACGGGTGTATCCATGGAATTAACGTACATTATTGGGCGTACGTTCACAAGATATCTGACATAGATATTATTATACCTATTTATTATGCTATTATCATTTATTATTTATATATATATATATATATTCTCTTCCTTTTCCCTCTTTTTTTCTCTTTTTTTCTCTCTCCTTTCTCTTTTTCTTTCTTTTTTTCTTTCCTCTTTTTTTTCTTTCCCTTTTTTCTTTCCTTTTTTTTCTTCTCTTTTTTCTTTTTCTTTTTATCCTCCTTTGTTTGTTTCCCTTTTTATTTAGTTTTTCTTTTTGAATCGGCTATAAGAGGGGCGGGGGAGTTCGAAACTCCCCCCTTCTCTTTCGAATTCTCTCCCTCTCCCTCTCTGTCTCTTCAACTCCCACTCTCCATTCCTCTCTTCTCTCTCTTCCTCCGTCGCCACTGCCGCTCACCGTCGTCACCGGTGCCTAGGGTGAGGTCACCATGTTCTTCTCCCCACCCTCTTCTCCTTTCTCCCTTCTCCCTTCTTCCTTTTTCTTCTTCCTCTCTTCTTCTTCCTCTTATTCTTCTCGTTCTTCCTTCGCTCGGGGGACGACGGAGCCCTAGGCTCCCGTCTTCCCTTTCCTCTTCTTCTTCTTCTCCTCTTCTTCTTCCTCTCTTCTTCTTCTTCTTCCCTTCTTCTTCTTCGTCCCTTCTTCTTCTTCTCTTTGCTATGTGGCGGAGGCGGTCATGGCGTCGGGGTGTGCCATTGACGGGGGAGCGGGCATGCCGCTGGAGAAAGGGGGCAGGCGTGCCCCTAGGGGGCACGGGTGTGCCGCTGGAGAAGGGCACAAGGGTGTGCGGCTGGGTAGGTGGGCACAGGCGTGCCGCTGGAGAAGGGCACAAGGGTGTGCGGCTGGGTAGGTGGGCACAGGCGTGCCGCTGGAGAAGGGCACAAGGGTGTGCCGCTGGGACTGGGGCACGGGTGTGCCGCTGGAGAAGGGCACGAGTGTGTCACTGGGTAGGTGGGCAGAGGCGTGCCACTGGAGAAGGGCACGAGCGTGCCGCTGGGTAGGTGGGCACAGGCGTGCCACTGGGTAGGTGGGCACAGGCGTGCCGCTGGAGAAGGGCACGAGTGTGTGCCGCCGAGGATGGCACGGGGTGTGCCGCTGAAAGGAGGCACGGGGTGTGCCGCTGAAGGGGAGAGGAAGGCTTCTTCAACCGGAGGATCTCCGGTGTCGCCCTTGGGCACACCGTGACTTTGTTGGAGCCGTCACTCCTTGTGGATGTGCACCCGTGTTTTCCCTTTACGCCTCCGGCCTAGGGGAAACTCTGCCGAAATTTCGTCAGAAATTATTGGCATTCTTTTTAATTCAATTGTAGCGTAGCCCCTTCATAATTTCCTTTCTTTTTTTGTTTGTGTCTTATTCTGACTTGAGGTATCTAGCACTTTGTAGAAAGATGGCTGCCCCAAGAGATTCTGTTGCTTTTGCTGCTTCCGGTGCTGAGAACGTTCCCCCATCTCCGGTGCCAGCGGTTACATGGTTTAATGTGGAAGAATTGGACAGGGAACACGCTGAGATAGCGGCACTGACCGGATCATCGGGCTCCGATACAGAGATGATGGACTTTCACAGGCTTACTCGGGTCGAGGGCAGCATGGCTTTTGACCGGACTACGGGGGAGTACCGGAAGGACTACCCGAAGGACATGCACCTCATCCGTTTTCTGAAACATCTCAGTGACCGGGAGAGGCGGGATTTTCGCGTTGTCAGGGACGCCGAGCGAGAAATTTTGCGGTCCCGAGACAGCATGCTATACAATGTCCCGAGGAGCATCCTGATGTATCTAGTGGGAGAGGCTCGAGAATGGAAACCCGTCTTGGGGCTCGAAGCCGTGCTGCCGGCAGAAGACAAATTAGTGCGGGCGCCTCAGTTTACCCCTGCTCGGTGGGACACAACTGCTGGGCGGGTCCAGGGTGAGCACCCTCGGTTTGGTCTGTTCTTGGCTCCATTGAAGTGGGGATACAGGGAAGAGCCCTTTCTGCTGGATTGTTTGACCATTCGATTCCAGCATGAACTGGCGCTGGGCTGGTTTGGGGAGCTAAGGCTTAAGGACGCGCATAGCTTCCGGGAGGGAGGCGTGGAATTCACGGAGTACGTGTTGTTCAACTATGCCCCGCTCCTTATCCGGGCTGGCATTTATCACAGTGTCTACGCCTCCCGGTACAGCTACCCTATTTCCAGGGGTCTCTGCTGCGGGATGATTGAAGTGTTCAATGCAGAGACGAACACCTTCTATACGGTAGAGGGTAAGACTTCATTGGATTTATGGAGTCTTAGTCAACTCAGCGGCTTGCCCATTGACGGGGAGCCCTACGAAGAAGTTTGCCTCCCGGATATGATCAAGGACGAGACCAACGGGGACGACTGTAGACACGCCAAAATTGACATTACTTTGAGTATTTCTCATATTGCCTTGTAATGCCCCATTTGACCCTCAAAATAGCTTATTTGAGTGTTTTTTCCATTTTTCATGGATTTTCTCCCCTTTTCCCCTCTTTTTTTAAAATTAACGCCCTGGAGAAGGGCGTGTTTTTAAAACGCGGCCTGATCCAGGGCGTGTCTCCCCCATTTTATCTATTTCTCCCCATTTTACCTATTTTATAAATTCGTGACCTGGTGAGGGGCGTGTTTTAAAACACGACCTGACCTGGGGCGTTTCTTGATGAAAGGACGCCCTGAGATGAGGGCGTCAATTCCCGGCATTATCCAATTTTTGAAAAAGAATAAATGTTTTGAAAAATTTTATTTAACGCCCTCCTTTGGGGCGTGTTTCAATTAACGCCGCTCCAGGAGGCGTGTTTCAGAATTTCCAAATAAAAGAAATATTTATTTCCAAAATTGGTCTGGGAGGTGACGCCCTGACCCAGGGCGTGTTTTGAAAAGACGCCCCTTGACAGGTCGTCAATTCTTGAATTGACGCCCTGACCAAGGGCGTGTTTCATCTTCTGGCTTCGCAGCCCTTTCCCCAGAGAGTCCTTGCCTCGTTAGACTCCTGCCTTGATTGGGGCTCTTGCCCATTCTTATCCTCCCCCCTTATTGGACTCTTGCCCATGTTTATCTCTTCCTCAACCTATTTAATAGAGCCATTGGCTCTGTTGTTCAGGTTCGATCCCTCTCCCTATCGCCCTCCGTTCTTTTTTTTCCGTTCTTTCTTCTTCTATTTTTCTTTCTTCTGTTTTGTTTTTGTTTTTCTTTCTTCACGCAGGGTGCTGCTGCTGGCTGAAGGAGGAATCCCTCAGGCACTTTAACTTCATCATCCTTTGGAAGATTTCTCCCCATCGAGCATTCAAGCCAAGCACAGGCTCTTATTAGTTTTTTTTTTATGTTTTACTATCATCGTTCATATGCATGCATGCATGTTTATTTCATGTTAATTCTTCTTCTCAACCACGTTGAGAAATCTCCCATAAGTGCATCTCTTGCACTCTTTCCCTTATTCTATTTTGCATTCAATCATCATACTCCCACACCCTTTTGCATAGGGGTTTAAGGGCTAATACCCTTAAGGTGTGTTCTTCACCATGTTATCATGCTCACATTTTTATTTAGGATTTGATGCTACACTCACCATGTTCTAATTCCTATCTTTTATTGGTGTTTGTGTCTTTTTTGCAAGGGTAATCAAATTGAAGAACTCTCTTCATCGGCCGGCCGATTTGAAGAGAAAGGAAGCACTCACATCCCCGCATCTTTTGAGGTACTTTTCGCGATCATTCCTCCTATTCATTATTTGTTATATTTTTGAGACCTAGCGTCTCTGGCGATCACACACTCCTCTTAGCACCTCGTGCTATTTCATGCTTTATTCATTCACTTAATATTTCTTTGTTTAAGTGGATTTATTAGAATCTACAAATTGATGATCACGGTGGGACCCTTTGTGTTCTTCTTTTATTACCCCTTTCCCCTTTGGCACCCTCGCGTGCCCTTTCCCTTTGGTACCCACGGTACCCCTCCTTTGTGCCCCTCGGGCGCCCTCCATTGTGCATTGCACTCTCCCCAAGTGATCTGTCAGTTTGATAGTTTTTTAGAATTTTCACTTATCCAAAAAAATTTTGATGAGCATGCTTCTATCTTAATACTCATATATTTGTTGATTGGCCGTGACTGTGAGTGTTTGATATTGCTGGCCGTGAGGTCTTTCTGGGAATTAACGCCTCTGTCAGAGGCGCTTTTTAATTTCACGCCCTCACCCAGGGCGTTTTATGTATGTCTAATGCCTTCTGACAGGACGTCTTCTATCATACCTTGCTTATCTGTGAATTCACGCCCTTCTCCAGGGCGCCTTTTTATATTGTAACACCTCACGCTAAGGCGTTTTATTCATTCGGCCGTGCGTACCCCTGAGAGTTGACGCCCTCGACCAGAGGTGTCCCTTTGGTTTGTAGCGCCCCATACCAGGGCGTGTTTTTACCTTGCCTGTGTGGGCCCTCGCAGTGATTCACGACAGTGACACTGTCGTTTCTTTTCTGGATAGCGCCCCTTTTCAGGGCGTCTTATACTGTGGGTTTGCAGAACCCTTCCTTGCGTAATTTTTCATCATGATTCATGCCATGTTCATATTCATTGATTGATTATATTGATGACCCTGCTTGTTTGTGAATTCACGCCCCTCTCCAGGGCGTCTTTTACTTGGTAACGCCTCACGCCAGGGCGTTTATTTGTTGATTAGCGCCTCTCAGCAAGGCGTTTCTTTTGATTTGACGCCCTCGGTCAAGGGCGCCCTTTCCCCCCTATAGCGCCTCACCCTAAGGCATTTTTTTTCTACCCCTGGCACCTCGCTTTGAGTCACGACAGTCACACTGTTGTGTCTTTTGTTAGTAGCGCCCCCTGCCAGGGCGTGTTTTTACTGTGGGTTTCCAGAACCCTTCCCGTGGGTGAGTTTTCATGATATTTCAGGCTTATCTTTGTTGATTGATCATATTATTGTGGTTGGCCTGTTTACCCTGCTGCATTCACATTTGCATTTGGTTTGGGAGGCCCCCTCCTCTTCATTAGGATCCACACACCCTCTTGGAATCGGGACGACCCTCCATTGAGCATTCCATCTCTTTGGACTGGAAATCCCTTTTCCAAGCCTCCGTAAGTCCCCGCACCCGTGGATTCCCTCACGGACGCCGGGCAGGTTGTACCCTTTTGAAGTCCCGAATTAGTTGGCCTAAATGTGGTGAGAGAGTGTTCCTAGTTGGCATTGGAGTTAAACCATATTGAAACTAGGTTCCCCCCCCCCTTGTGTGAATCATTCAAAGCTTTGATAAAATCATTAATTCACCAAGATTCAAACATAAGAAATCAAGGTAACCATCACAACTTGTGTGTTTCTTTGCAAATTGTTTGCACACTAAATTGCTTGAATGGCTTACTTTGATAGATAAAATAACATGTTCAATTCAATTAATGTTCATGAGGGTGATCAACCTAGCACATCTTATTCCCCTCAAATTCAACATGTTCATCATTCTCACCACACTTTCAAGGGACCACGTCCTCACTCTTATGGTGTTGCCCGACCCATGGGCAATGTCCATCCTTATGGTCCCCCAACTCAATCACGAGCCACTATTCCTTCGGGACCCTCTCGTCCCAATGATGAGAAGGTCTCCCAAATTTTACATGCATTAGATCATCTCACCCCTCAACAGATCCAAGCCCTTAAGGCCGTTGTTGAGGGTGTATCTCCTTCATCTCCCCCTTCCAATCCTAATCGGGTGGCCCATCACCCACCTCCCTCTTCTATTCACGACCCTCCACGGGTGGCCCATCACCCACTTCCCTCTTCCACTCATGTTCCTAATCGGGTAGCCCATTACCCATCTCCTTCTATTCACACTCCTCCTCGGGTGGTCCGACACCCGCCTCCTTCTATTCCTCCTCCATCACGGCCCCGAGGTCCATTTACTCCTTGTAATCCGGCCCGTCCGGGTCCTTTTACGGGTCATCCCGTTAACTCCCCTCCACGGCCTTTTTATGCGGCCCCTCCTCCTTCAAGGCCCTGCCAACCTTCTGTTGCTCAGGTCACACCCCTCCAACAGTCTCTGCTTGATAAGATTACTTTGATGGAGGAACACATAAAGAGGGTCACGGCTCCTCCTACTCCAGTCAATCCTCTCCATGCCGCTTTGGACGAGATTACAAAGATGGAGAGAGAATGGAAAGACAGGAGGGATGATTACGGCGTCGGCGGCTCAAGCAAGCAGGAACCGGCATTTGAAGAATTCAAGGCAGTGTACGATGATGATGAAGCTCCGCAGGCACCCCTTCCGAGTTTCCTTAATTTCCCGCTCCCTCCACTATCATTTGATAAACCTCCTGCTCAGGATGAAACCATCCCTGATCCAACCCCTATTTATGAGACTAATTGGTGTTACGATGATGGGTCGATACTTCAATCACCCACACCGGCACATTGTAAGTCTCCTCCTATCCTTGACACTGCATACATTACACCTCTTCCAGTTACACCATTAACCTCCGCAACACTGGCCTCCCCCGAGCCTTCCACTATAAAACCTCTACATATTGAGCCTTTAGCCTTCACCGAGCCTACCATTAAACCTTCCCCAACTCAACCTTCCGTTATCCCATTATCACCGCCTCAACCCACCTTACCTATTCCCCCACTTAACCCTTCATCCTTACCTATGGTGAATCCTGAGCAGGATCCACAACTTTTTGCACTCGAGCTAACCCCAACCGCTTGCAAGCAAAGGGAGAAACTCGATGTGTTTGAACCTCCGCCTCCACTTACGCCAACACTTTCTATTATACCTCCACCACTCACAAAGCCTTCCGCCTCCGCTTCACCTCCTTCTATTATTCGGAATGTGGGTGTTTCTGCAAGTATATGTGCCGAAGATGATCAAGAGCCGGGCAAGACAAATTTGGTCATGGCCGTGATGTTCAAGACCCAAGAATTTATTTACCGGATGCCAATCTGGATTATTGTGCCAAACATGGTCGAAGGGGCCAGGTCACCACCATTGCTCAGAGAATGCCAAGCATTGATGCCATCCAAGGGCCAGGCAGGGCACCCTTTGTTCCATCTTCCAAATCTTGATTCCATTCCTCCATACAAGGGGCGAATGCCCATTTTGTTCAACACTTCTTGTACACCACAATTAATGGGCATGGCAATGCTTCATGTTCCAACTTTCCAACACCCTCACACCATTACTTTGCACTCTCCAAGGGAGTTGACATTCACCATTGAAGCTTCGGCAGGGGCTATTTCTCATACACTTTCACTGCCGTGGAGGGGCAGTTATCTTAATGCTAAGGGGCCATCCCTTATTTGTTCCACTTTCTATTCATCCATCTCTATCACTTTTTCTTCATGGGCCATTCCCAGGGTTAGGAGGAGGATCTCATCCTCTCGCCCTTCACATTCTTCATATTCTTTGCACTTCATGCATTCATCGCATCCATCCCATTGCATGCATTTGCACCTCCTGCTTCCCGGGTTTCCAAACCCGTATCTTCCCCGCCTTCCGGCACCTCCGGATATTCCGTACTTCCCATCTTATTCATCTTCATCTTTTTATCCACTATCCCTAGGGCATCGCGTCCCTTTTCCTGCTATCTCCCTGGAACCTCCAGGAATTTTATCCCTCCTCTTTGGGCATCGCGCCCCTTTCCACCTTCTTCCTCCGGAACCTCCGGATTTTCCCCTTGGGCATCGCGCCCCTTCTCATTTGCTACCTCCGGAACCTCCCGATTTTCCTCCTGATCCTCCTTCATTCCTCTCTCTTGGGTATCGCGCCCCTTTCTATATTCTTCCTCCAGAACCTCCGGATTCTCCACCTGATTGTCTCCATCTTTTCCCCGGGCATCGTGCCCCTTTCCATTTGCTTCCTCCGAAACCTCCGGACTTTTCCCTCGGGCACGACGCCCCTTTCCACCTTCTCCTTCCTGATTTCATTCCTCCGGAACCTCCGGATTTTTCTCTCCTCCCTGGGCATCGCGTCCCTCGGCATTTGCTTCCTCCGGAACCTCCGGACCCTCCATCTTTCTTCCGATTCATCTTTCTAATCTTCCTGAACATCACATCCTTCATTTTTTTCTTCCTTTTCCATCATCTTTTCGTCTCAGGGCATCGCATCCCTTCTTTTGTCATCCCTCCGGAGCCTTCGGATTTTTCCTCTCATGATTCTCCTCTGCCTCCGGACCCTCCGGATCCGCCTCTTTCTATCTACCAATTTCTTCTTCTAATTCCTCCTGATTCTGGGTCCGACCCAACTTCTTCCACATCCACTACCTTGGGCATCTGCCCTTTCTCCCATTGCTTCTGAGGCTTTAGTCCTCACCCCTCTTCTTGATTTTCCGCTTCTTCTGTAGACTGTTCCATGTGATCAGGGTCTCCGCGCCTTAGTGAGGGAGTTATAGCCCTCGCCTCTTTTCCTTTTCTTCTTATTCGTCTGAGTCTGGTCTTGGCACCACTCCTTCTTGTTAAGCTACTCCCAAAATCCTTTGCTTCCAATCCTTTTGACTGCCTAAGAGGACTATCCCACGATGATCAACCTCTCGCGGCAGCTGCTTTAACAAAGGTTGCAAGGTAATATATTGGCGTAAGTATGCATTTTAATGATATCATTTCCTCATTACTTCACGCATGATTTTCAAAATGAAGTGCTTCCTAACAAGATTAAGAGTGGTGTTTTAGATCTTTATCTTAGGCTTTTGTTAAATTAAATCAGTGTTAAAAAGAGTCTTTAGGCTTATTTTTTTTGCAGCACCTTGGTTAATAAGAACCCCGCGTTGGGAATTCAGCATTCTCTCCTCGCTTGTTAAGATCAACCCTCAGCTGGGCACCTCACACACTTCATGGCGTCCTTAGCCGGCTCCTTTGGTTAAAACACCGCTGCTACTTTGGCCATGCCATGAGTATATCTGAAAGTCTTTTTCTCTTCTTTACTCGGCCATGTGCAGGGGCAAGAGGTTGACGGATGAGATGACCAACCTTGGTAATCCCCAATACGAGAGGAGTCTCAAATAGGGGCAGTCTTGACCCAAACTAAATATAAATTTCATGATATACATCTCGCCAAAAGGGCTATTATGAAAATCAAGTCAGAATTTCGATAAAAGCAAAATTGAGAATTATGGCATGTCAAGAGTGGCAAAGTCCCCGCAGGGAAAACCCGGTCGTATGCATGTCAAGGGTCTAAAAATTAAAGGCACAAAGCCCCGGCGCAACAGACTACTTCTTTGAAGGGAACACCTTGGAAGGAATTCAAGTCCCGATATGTCCCATCCTGCACAAAGCTTATCTACAATTATTCTTCTCTTCTCCCTCCAAGACCGAGCATTTCTCAGGTATGACCTTGGTAGGGGCACCGTTGATCAAATACGGTCGGTTATAGGATGCCACTTTCAATGCACGCCCAGCTTTGGGCAGTTTTTAGCGAAAAGGGAAGGAACAAGGACCCCTAGCCAGTGGTTCAAAACAACCCTTTGATGCTGCATTAACAATGTCTAAGCCAAAATCCAAAAAAAATTGAATATTTCCCGATCAAAATCCCAACAAAAATTCAAAATATTTTTCAAAAATCTCCATAAAAATTTGCATATTCTAAAACTCCTAAAAATTTGCATATTTCAAAACTCCATAAAAATTGCATTGTATTTTCTGATGGTGTTTTGCAGGAACAACTTTGCAGAAACCAAAAGCACGGGATAGGTCCTCTCTCTACTTATTGCTATCAATCTATTGATTCTTCCCAATATTCTCATGACATGCCACCCTGGGTATTTTTGGTTATCACCCCCTTATATCATTTCGGTTATATCTCCTGATTATCATATCTCATGATTATTCATCTCCACATCTTTCAATCAACTCCTGCTCGTTTCATCTGATTACTCCGTCGATGGGCATTATCAGATCCTGATTATTTAACTCCAAAACTTGATTAGCCAGATTGTCATCCTCATGACAAACAACAAATAATGATGCTTTGCTATGCCATGATTTGACTTATGCTGTTCATGATATATGCTATGATTGGTTGCTTTGATTCATGCTATGCATGCTATGATTAAAAGCCTTATTCATTGCTTGTTATCTTTTATATCTTGGCTAATGAATTTTTGAGCGCAGGAAGAGGCTCTTGGTCCCACCGACTGGGCATCATCATCAAAGTCCCACGGTGCTTGCAGCTCATTTCTCAGTTCCCATGCTTATTGATATCACCATCTCCTTGTATGCATTCTACTATATGTTACGTATGTTACTAGATTATATCAAGGACCTTGCGGCTTTGGAAAATCTGGGATTTGAGTTCCCCTTCATCAAAAACAATGATGATTCCAGAGAAGTCTTAGTCACACGGATAGGCCATTGAGCCGTCCAAGACTGGGGACGATGGTTCCCTTTTTACGAGTTGGTGCGTGGATAAACGGGCTTCGGCTTAGTATCAGCTCGCAGAATTAGTTTCTTGACCCAGTCTGGGCAGTTTAACAATATTATCCTTGATTATCTTATATTTTCGTTTGATTTAATTTTTCCTTTTAAACCCAGCATGCATTCATGTAGGACTTTGAATTAACATTGGAAAATCATTCTGATAAGCTGATGTTGAGAGTTGAATTGATCTTAATCTTTCCCGATATGAGATTTTCATTGCCGAATTGGATCCTCAGTTCGATTTGTCGCTGTTTTGGGTCTTCTCTCGAGAGCTCCTTGTTTGGATTTTTATCATCTTATTTTTAATCATTTCCCTTTGATCCACCTTGGCTGCAGCACGTCCACATTGGCTGGTAACCGCTCCCCAATGGTGAAATCTACAGGTTTGTGACCTGGGGTACTTCCACCGCGTTGGAAGTTGATCATTTTATTTTATCTCCTTCGTGCACCTCGTGCACATCTCCCCTTTTATCCAAACATTGTTGATTTCGTTGGATTTCCCGAGATTTGCTTCATCTCGAGCTTTTGATTTCATTTCTTATCAAGTGATGTTGATTGCGTGTCTCATCACACCTTGGCATCTACTTTTCAGTTTGCTACGCTCCCTTGCAAAGCAGACGCCAAGGCGGGGCAGCTGTAGACACGCCAAAATTGACATTACTTTGAGTATTTCTCATATTGCCTTGTAATGCCCCATTTGACCCTCAAAATAGCTTATTTGAGTGTTTTTTCCATTTTTCATGGATTTTCTCCCCTTTTCCCCTCTTTTTTTAAAATTAACGCCCTGGAGAAGGGCGTGTTTTTAAAATGCGGCCTGATCCAGGGCGTGTCTCCCCCATTTTATCTATTTCTCCCCATTTTACCTATTTTATAAATTCGTGACCTGGTGAGGGGCGTGTTTTAAAACATGACCTGACCTGGGGCGTTTCTTGATGAAAGGACGCCCTGAGATGAGGGCGTCAATTCCCGGCATTATCCAATTTTAGAAAAAGAATAAATGTTTTGAAAAATTTTAATTAACGCCCTCCTTTGGGGCGTGTTTCAATTAACGCCGCTCCAGGAGGCGTGTTTCAGAATTTCCAAATAAAAGAAATATTTATTTCCAAAATTAGTCTGGGAGTTGACGCCCTGACCCAGGGCGTGTTTTGAAAAGACGCCCCTTGACAGGTCGTCAATTCTTGAATTGACGCCCTGACCAAGGGCGTGTTTCATCTTCTGGCTTCGCAGCCCTTTCCCCAGAGAGTCCTTGCCTCGTTAGACTCCTGCCTTGATTGGGGCTCTTGCCCATTCTTATCCTTCCCCCTTATTGGACTCTTGCCCATGTTTATCTCTTCCTCAACCTATTTAATAGAGCCATTGGCTCTGTTGTTCAGGTTCGATCCCTCTCCCTATCGCCCTCCGTTCTTTTTTTTTCTGTTCTTTCTTCTTCTGTTTTTCTTTCTTCTGTTTTGTTTTTGTTTTTCTTTCTTCACGCAGGGTGCTGCTGCTGGCTGAAGGAGGAATCCCTCATGCACTTTAACTTCATCATCCTTTGGAAGATTTCTCCCCATCGAGCATTCAAGCCAAGCACAGGCTCTTATTAGTTTTTTTTTATGTTTTACTATCATCGTTCATATGCATGCATGCATGTTTATTTCATGTTAATTCTTCTTCTCAACCACGTTGAGAAATCTCCCATAAGTGCATCTCTTGCACTCTTTCCCTTATTCTATTTTGCATTCAATCATCATACTCCCACACCCTTTTGCATAGGGGTTTAAGGGCTAATACCCTTAAGGTGTGTTCTTCACCATGTTATCATGCTCACATTTTTATTTAGGATTTGATGCTACACTCACCATGTTCTAATTCCTATCTTTTATTGGTGTTTGTGTCTTTTTTGCAAGGGTAATCAAATTGAAGAACTCTCTTCATCGGCCGGCCGATTTGAAGAGAAAGGAAGCACTCACATCCCCGCATCTTTTGAGGTACTTTTCGCGATCATTCCTCCTATTCATTATTTATTATATTTTTGAGACCTAGCGTCTCTGGCGATCACACACTCCTCTTAGCACCTCGTGCTATTTCATGCTTTATTCATTCACTTAATATTTCTTTGTTTAAGTGGATTTATTAGAATCTACAACGACCACTACTCCCTCGGCTATTCATATCGATATCTTATGAAGGCGTACTGAGACCTGTATCAGTTGGCGCACGGCGAGAAGCAACCCCCTCGTGGAGATCGGAAGAGAGTCCGCATGACCTTGTGGTTGCAGTACTTCTATGACGGCCTAAAACAATATAAAGACTTCCCGCACATAGGCACTGCCGCCGCCAGTAAGAAGCATGCTAAGCCGAAGGCTGATGTGAAGATTTCTTCCCGAGGGCGCCGAAGCGGGCCCAATCCGACAGGGGTCGACCCGTTGACGCATTGTGCAGCGTTCTTGACTTATTGGTTGTGCTCGTTTGCCATGCCGTATGGAGACGAGACTGTCATTCGGCCTGATGCGATCTACCCGGCCTGCCAGATGGCCTGGGGTATCAAGCTGTCTCTGTGTCCAGCTACTCTGTGTCTGATATATAAGGCGCTCGGGGATGTCAGCGCTCACCAGTTCCCGCGACAGGCGCGGTATGTGTGCCCACTGCATTTTTTCAATGCGTGGGTTTGTTCCCTATTCCCAGAGTTCGCCCCACGCACCATTCAAGACTGGGGGTTAGTTCCACGGATGCTGGAGTTTGCGAGCGTGGAGTCAACCTCGACGTCCATGCGGCTATACGACATCCGGGGCAGGCTGACGACGGTGCCCCTTGATACTGCTGGCACTATTCACTTTTGGACCCTGGCTGCTCATTCAAGCCCATTGGTAAATAGTAACCGGGAATACAGGGATGACCAGGTGGAAAAGTACGTGCACCCAATCAGTCAGGAGAACGTGGTTCGCCCGTTGTTGGAGCCGGAGCTCAGAGCCTGGGCGTTGTCCATTTCTCCAAGTGTGCTGGCTTTTCGAAAGGGGGACAGTCTGTTGCTGGAGCCGTACTATCCATTTCGCTTCGGCAGGAATTTCGGGTATGATCAACATATCCCGACGTACAGTGCTCGCTTTGATCTGCCGGTGCGAAGTCTCTGGGGGAGCTCCACTGCTGAGACTGCCCGAACCTGGTGGGATTTCTTTCATCGGGCAGACACTGCTTCCTTCAGGGTGCTAGCCCCGGGTCGGATTCCACAGGTGACCCCGGAGTACGTAAAGTGGTGGAATGCCCGGATAGCCTTCTACCGATTATCCCGTACCGACTGCTGGGATGGGGCAGAGAGAAGGTTTCTGAGCTGGCAGCCAGTGCCAGTACTTGATATTGACCCGGAGCATCTCCTCCAGTTGAGGCAGGGCAAGGAACAGGAAGTGACTGCGTACATGATCGCACGCAAGAGGGCTCGAGAGGCCAAGCCAGCACCGCAGGCTAAGCTGCCTCCGGTGGCGAAGGATGATTTCAAGAAGACCCTGCGGGACCTTTGCCACGTTGGAAGTGACCACCTGGAGCTGACCAATTATCCATTTCCCATGGAAGAAGAAGGCACCCCTGCGAGGAGCTGGCGTCCGGAGAGGGATCCAATCTGTCCATACCGCACGTTCGTGAGGAGGGAGGAACGGAAACCAGAAAACTACAAGGACACCACATGGCTCTACGTCCTCCTTCGAGTGCATGGGTTGAAGATTGAAGATCCGGGGACGGCCATCTTGGGCAAGCGCCTCCATATCGCCTATTATTATGCCGAAGGATGGGGAATGGACCACTTCAACCTCTTCTGTCACTTGGCTGCCAAGAAACATGCGGACCTGGCCGCCCTTGCCGACCGCTGCCAGAAAATCGAAGATGTATGCTGGCTAGTCCAAGAGGTGGCTCGTCGGGACAAGGAACCGTCCCTTAGCTACTGGCCGATAGCGCTGCGGCTGTACACTGGCCCACATGGTACTTAGTGTTTTCTTCTTTTACTTATGTTCTTCAATGTTGACCTTCCTTGGGTATTGGATGCTGATCGGGTCCTTCGTTCTTCTTGCTCTTTTCTTAAACAGGCCACCCCGACAGCACCCAGATGGTGACGTATCGCAATCTCCTTCGACAGGTAGGGAAACTCACTTATTTCGAGGCGGCGCCTGCGGCTCCGACTACGACTCCCCTGCCTCCGCCTGCGAAGAGGCCCGAGGCGAAATCGCATGTGAAGAAGGCGGTAGATGCCGCCAAGGCAGCCGGGCGACGGGAGGCAAAGCGACAAAAGACGGAGGACGCCAAGTCTGCGTCGACCATTCCCCAGGCACCTTTGATCCCTTCGTCTGAGGAGTTCGAAGCTGCTCGAACCGAGCCGAGTCGGCCTGCAGGTTGGGTCTTTCCCGATCCTCGAGGCTCTTCGAGGTTTATTCAGATGTTAAGAGGGACGCCTCCTGTAACACATATATTCTTGTTTCAGCCACCGTCGAGGGGCCCACATCCATATCTATCCCAGGCGTGGGTGAAGCTGTGACCCGCGGGGCCGTGGAATCTGTCGGAGAGACCTTCTTCGCCCCAACTCCCGCTGTCGAAGTTGAAGGAGGTATATCACTTCCTTTGCTAGTCACTTTGATTAATTTTCTCCCCCCCTCCTCCGCCTTGAAGCTTTGCGGGCCTAACTGAACTTGGATCTTGCTCTGCTTGGCAGAAGCCGAAGCGGCAGCCCCTCAATCGGAGGCAGACCCCGAGACATCTTGGTTCGGGCAGACATACCAGAAGAAGGGGTGGCGGTCAGGGAAGTCGCGGATGCCTGTCCGACCCGACGACGAGCCGACCCCGGATGCTGAGGCGGGGGCTCCCTTGACAGCGAAAGAGGTGCCCACTAACACTAGGTCTTCGTCGGGCAAAAGGGTAGATTACGGCTACACTTCTGACGAAGTAATTTCAACTGAGGATGTGCCCGGGGGGCCCAATTTTCAAGTTCCGGCCTGGAAAGCCCCGGTACTATCCGTTTCTCTTAGACTGGTGGAGCAGGCCCTAGTAAGTGCGAACATGTTAATTCATGTTTCTTTCTTGAGGCTGTCAACTAACCTCCTTACTATCATTGTTTTTGGCTTCCAATAGAAACAGACCCCGCCAAAAGATGCAGCAATCCACGTCCCGGGCTTAGAAGCCGCCAGGCAAGCGACAACCACCGTCGCTTTGGATAAACTGGCATCCCTGGTCGAGATTTTGTGGCAGGAAGAGGCCGGGGTAAGCTTGGAGGCTACCATCTCGACAGCTGAGGTCTCACCCCGAGAAGAAGTGGTAGTGGCTGTAAGTACACGACTTCCTCTTTCTTTCTCCTTTCTCATCCTTAAGTCTTCCCTTAGGGTTGTTGATTCATCTTAGATCATGCAGGATCATGCCTCCGAAGGAACCATGGAGATCACTATCCCAACTACCGAAGTCTTGGAGGAGGGGGAGATAGCGCCGGAGGTCAGGGTGCAAAAGCCGGTAGTACCCGAAGTTGAGATTCGGGAAGAAGGGGAGGAGGTGCCGGCGACCGAGACCCACAGGGAGATGATGCCTGAAGCCAACGCCCGGGGAGAGACAACGCGAGAGAGCAGCGTAGTACCGACGGGCAAGGTAGGCATGGGGATCCATTCGGCTTCCTTGAGAATTCAGCGATTTATTCCACTTGGCCAGCGGCTAACCCTTCTTTACATGGTTAGGAAATAACAACGTCCCGCGGAGCGTGCGCGCCTCGGGCTCGTAAGGCCGTCCCCAGGTGGAGCTCGTCCTTTCGCTTGCATGCGGCCAAAAGATTGAAGACGCTTCTGGGGCCGGACACGGGATCCTTGGCCGGTCTTCTGCGGATGGGGGATGTCCCATGGCTAATGATCCCACTGCCACCAATCCTGACGCCGGTTGTACCCGAGGAAGCCCAACTCCTGGGGAGGATATTGACGATCCTCAATGAACATTCAGGGGAATTCCGGGCGGGAGGAGATAAAGGCCTTTCAGGAACGATCTTGGACCCGCCTATCACTGATACCCCGTCTGCCGGGGTTGCCATTCTTTCGCTTCCGGTCTGCGGGGCGTCGATGGATTCAGACCGTGCTGAGGAAGCGGAGACCGAAGCTGTAATACCCTAGTTTTAAAAAGTTTGAAAAAAAATTGAAATGAATGAATTTCAGAATTTAATATTTAATTCCTTAGTAAATAGAATTAGTGAAATTTTTGACTACCTTATAAAAATCTAGAAAAAATGGTAAATTGGTAAAGGACAATTTATTTAACAACTTTGTCTTCTGTGGTCGACCCAACAAAAATCTGTAACTAGGTCTAATCATTGGTTTGAGCCCAAAGTGCACACTTACCTAACCTTAACTTAAACCACGAAATTAGGGCTTAATACTCCATCAAATGAGCCCAAATCAGTGGCAAATGAAAGGCCACGATCTATGGATCGTTTCCCCTCTGCCAATTCACCGAAACCTTAACCCTAAAACTTGTAGTCGGCCGAGCTTGGGAGAGGTCAACAATTGCGGTGACGTTTCAATCACTCCACTTGCTCCGACGAATTCTCCCAGCACAGAAGGCTCCAAAAGGTGTATGAGCTATAAAAATAAAGCTATGCAACCCTAGAATCCTTTGGTAGCAGTGGCGGCCGCAGTGGAGATCGAGCAAGGGATATATCTGGTGATTAGTGGAGACGTGTCGGCGTCCCTTCTTCTTCCTTTCTTCTTCCTTCTTCACTCGATTGAGGTAGGTAATAACGAGCCCAATATAAAGTGTTATATATGGATGGAATCAGCATCAAGTCCTCTTTCTTTTGAGCCTGAAAGCCTTAAATTCCATTAGGTATCCTGCGTTAATTTAATGGTTTAGTATAGGCATGCCAGAATTAGGGCAGAACATGTTCCCCTTTGATTTCAGTAGCGATTTCAGGCTGTAAATCTCAAATTGATTCATGCATCTCATAGAGTTTTTCATGCTCTTTCTATTGATAGTAAAAGTCCCAAATTTCATGTTGTATACTCTTCGAATTTTGTGTTTTATTGAGACCCTTTAAACCTCGTCGAAGGCGGGCAAGGGTTGGTTCAATCGGCTTCTTACCAGACTTGGACGGTCTTACGATAGACCACATAACCTGGGATGGGCGGCCATCACTGGACCGTCCAACCCCTTGGGCAGCTCCCAGTAGACCACACAACAGAGGATGGGCGGCTCCCAGCTGACCACACAACAAGGATGGGCGGCTCCTATCTGACCACTCAACCCTGGCAGGGATGGGCGGCTCCCAGACAACCACATAACTGGATGGGCGGCCATCCCTGTGACCGCACAACCTAGGGATGGGCGGCCATGCCCATGACCGCCCAACCCCATGGGCGGCTCTACCCAGACCGCCCAACCCTTGGACGGCCCTGCCCTGGCCGTCCAAGTCCCCTTCAGCCCAGTGGATGTAAGCCCTAGTCCCTTCAGCCCAGTAGATATAAGGTCAGCTAAGGACCGTACATCTATGCAGAAAATGACTTAGTGTGAGTTCTACTTGATTCATATTAGTGTCTTAATGGATAATTAGTAAACTAGAAACCCATATGATAAGTGATAAATCATGCAAGTAAATTTCTGTAAAATGCATGCTATTTCATTCCTACATGATCTTGTTCATTATCATTAGCATCTTGATTAATCTTTTTGGTAATCAAATTAATGTAAATCATGATCCTTGATAAATTGACATGGAAATTAGGACTAAAATGAATACTAGGTTGCTGGACAGCCATTCTATCCCAGTAGAACGGTTTGACCATTCACCGACTTCTAGTAAGTCATTAGCCCATTAGTTGTGCTAGCCTTGAACTTACCCCCGGACACTCCATCAGGCGGACTTAGCATCATCTTGGGATCTTTGTATATCCCTGCTAAGAACCTAGTGAACCACTAGAACTTTGATTTACGTGACTGAACCACTGGTTTATAAGTCTTGGATCGAATTGGGCTAAGAGAGGCATGTGCGGCCAATAGTGGAACGCATATCCTCGTAGGCGGCCTAATAACGACCGTATATACCTGGCTTATGCCATTAAGTGTTGGTCGATTAACCTTGATCAATCTTCGACCAAACCTTTAAGCCATGGACTGACCAATAGACAGTTGACTAGGCCCTGGTTTAGTTTTACCCTGTCTTTGGCAGCCCGGAGTCAAATAGGGTGATTTCTTAGCCTTCTAGCCAAGCCCGGGTGGTGCGGCTGGATTATGACCATTCAAACCTTATGCGGATTCTCTTGGACCGCATACCTTTAATACGGCCCCGTATGGCCCGAACATCATGTTCATGGGTCTTAAGGTCTCCTGGACCTGCGCGGCCCAGAACTTACCGTTCATCCTTTAGAGCGGCACACTGTCAACCGTTCATTCTTGACATCGTGGGCTGAGTTTCAGTCCAGCTCCTGTAAGTGCGGCCCAGTGTTAGCCGCATATATCCTTTGAGCGGCCTCTGTATGACCGTACATCTCTCAGAGATGAGTTTTATCGTGTTTTGTGCTCTTGAATCTTAGGATGGATTAGTCCTTTAAGTCTTGAACTTCTGGCCAGTAATTCCTCTGATTATTTGGCCATAAACTTGACTAAATGTCTAGACGGAACTTGGGATCTTGGATCCGATAAAAACAATGCCAACGCATCATAAGGGCCCAGTCTGGTCCTGGGGAGAGCGCCCGAAAAGTACTTGTGCCCATGGGAGTTTGTAATGACAAGGTGAGGCATTGCACCGAGTGCATGACTAGCGTGATGTCTACGACAGAAATCTCTTGTTATCTCTTGTTACTTGATCGTGCTTGACTTGTTTAAATTACTTGATGATGGCCATTTCCTCATTACAATTTCATGTTACACTTATAACATGATATTCTTGATGAAATCCAGATATCTTATATTTCTTGACCTTGCAAGATCTTTATATTATGTTGTTTTTCTTCTGTATCGTCATTTCTTTTCTTATCATTGCATATAAAATGGAATAATTAGTTAATTACGTAAACTTGCCTGTTATTATCTACTGAGCGTCAGCTCATAGTTGTTGTTTTCCCCCTTTCCAAGCAGCTCAGGTGACGATGAGCATTCAGATAGGGAGGGACATGAGTGATATCTTTGAGTGTACCAGTTATTAGATGGAGTTGGCATAGATTATTTACCTCTAGTTATTCCTTAGAGTTGTGTTAGTACTTTATTACTTTTGGAGTCAGTTATTGTATTAGAATCAGTTTGGAAGTTATGTTTGATCGTGTTTAAGTGGTTGATGGTTATTGTAATAAAGTTTGGTATCTTCTTGACCAATAGATTTACTTCTTTCCATAGCACCTGTGTAATTGTTTAATTTAGCATATTAATGTGATTTCTAGCTAGTTTCTGACTGTACGACCCGATATTCCGCGTCGAGGCGTGACAGTTTAGGTGGTATCAGAGCCTAGGTTTCACATTCCTAGGTTTTCTAAGTTCTAGGGGTCTAAGTGATGATATAGGACCCATAACCTTGTTATAAGTCTAAGAACCCAACCAGGTGAGATTTGGGTAGAAACTTGGGTTAAGTTCATACCCTAATTGTGATATTATCTATTTTTAATGAACCTAAGTAATCTATTCCACGTGTAGGCCTTTGCAATGGTAGCTGATCGCGCGGAATGGAGAAACTTGCAGCACACGGTTCAAGGCCTTACTCAGGTTTTGCAATAAGTGGCCCAAGCCGGAGCTGCAAACCATGGCACTGGTGATTTATATTGAAACTTCCGAGAGATGAATCCGCCGAGATTTGGTGGCTCGACTGACCCTGACGAAGCCGAGCACTGGCTAGACGAAATGGGAAGCATATTCAAAGTAATGCAGTGCAGCAATCAAGGACATGTCCTTCTATCAACCTTTCAACTTGAACGTGATGCTAGAACATGGTGGGATTCAGTGAAGGCTACCCTTGGTGATCAGCAAGTCACATAGGAGGAGTTCGAGGAATTCTTTAATAGCAAATACTTTTCTGATAGAGTGCAAGAGAAGAAGGCAGCGGAGTTCGCGGCTTTGAAGCAGTGAAATCTATCTGTGGCAGAATATGAAGCTCAATTTTCTCGGTTATCCCGATATGCTACTCACTTGATATCCACCGAGAAGATGAAGGCTAAACGCTTTCTTAATGGACTGAAGCTGCTATATATCGACCAATTGGCACCAATGGAAATCCCAGCCTATTCTGAGATGGTGAAAAAAGCTCAAGTCCTAGAAGATACTCTAGAAATGACGGAGAGAATCCGTGGAAAAAGTGCAAGGAAGGAACAACCTACGGGTTCCGGGAATATCAAACCCTAGTATAGCAGGAAGAGGCCCATTAGTGGGTCTGGTTCGTGGAGTGGGTCCGGATCGTGGAAGGGCAAAATGTCGAAACGTGAAGACAAGAAGCCTGGCCCTATTGTTCCATTCAAAGGAGTATGCAGGTATTGTGATCGTCCAGGTCACAAGATGGAGGAGTGCTGGCGCAAGTTGGGCGCCTGTTTGCGATGTGGAAGTAGGGAGCACCGTATCCCTGACTGTCCTCTTTTATCTGAGCAAGCTATGCCGGCGAAACCACAAGGCATCAAGAAACAACAAGGCAAGCTCCAAGCTCTACAAGCAGATGAGACAGGAACCACTGAGGGTGGTGGACTCGTCGAAGGTACTCTTATTATACTCGACAAGCCAGCATTTGTTCTTTTTGATACTGGTGCCACACATTCATTTATTTCTCTGAGTTTTACTAAGTCTTTAGCTGTGAAGCCTACTTTGATGGATTCTCCGTTAGAAATTTCAACCCCTATTGGTACTAGATCAGCAATTCAGTATTTCTATCCTTCTAGTAATGTTATGACTGATGAACAGAATTTTCCAGCTGATTTAGTTTGCATGGACATGAAGGATTATGATGTAATCCTAGGAGCAGATTGGTTGGCTAAATATGAGGCAAATGTTCACTGCAGTTCTAGCTCTGTGTCTTTTACTAGGCACTCGAGACTTTCTCTTGTGGGAGTTAAACACCATAACTCTGTATCACTTATCTCGGCTCTTCGAGCTGATAAGCTGATGAAGCATGGATGTAAAGCTTTTCTAGCCTTTGTCTATGCGACCCCTGAGCAGCAGATCGAGATTAAGGACATTTCTGGTGTCCGAGATTTTCCTGATGTCTTTCCAGAGGAATTACCATGACTTCCGCCTGAGCGGGAAGTTATCTTTTCTATTGATCTCATTCCTGGCACATCTCCTATTTCCAAAGCTCCTTATCGTATGTCTCCTGCGGAGCTGAGGGAATTAAAGCAACAGTCGATGGAATTGCTCGAGAAGGGTTTCATTCATCCTAGTACTTCCCCTTGGGGAGCCCCTGTATTATTCGTCCGGAAGAAAGATGGTTCGATGAGATTGTGCATCGATTATCGACAATTGAACCAGCTGACTGTCTTTTCTAAGATCGATCTTCGATCTGGATATCATCAGTTGCGGATTAAGGAAGAGGATATCTATAGAACAGCTTTCCGCAGCAGGTATGGTCATTTCGAATTTGTCATTATGTCTTTTGGTCTAACGAATGCACCAGCAGCTTTCATGCAGTTGATGAACAATGTATTTCGGCCCTATCTTGATCAATGGGTCGTGGTATTCAATAATGATATCCTGATTTATTCCAAGAATGAAGAGGAGCATGCTGAACATCTGAGGATGGCATTGCAACTATTGAGAGATCATCAGCTATATACCAAGTTCAGTAAGTGTGAATTTTGGGTGCAAGAGGTGTCCTTTCTCGGACATATCATCACAAAGGAAGAAATTTCTGTTGATCCTTCAAAGGTAGAGGCAGTGAAGAATTAGGATCAGCCTACCAGTGTGACTGAAGTTAGAAGTTTCCTAGGCCTAGCATGCTACTACCGAAGATTTATCCAAGATTTCTCTAAGATTGCGATACCTATGACAAGATTAACCCGTAAGGAGAACAAATTTGATTGGTCAGAAGATTGCCAGCGAAGCTTTTAGACTTTGAAGGAATGTTTAACTATTGCACCTGTATTGGCTTTATCTTCTGGTGAAGGAGGTTTTGTCGTATACACTGATGCTTCAGGTATTGGTTTAGGCTGTGTACTCATGCAGCATGGGAAAGTGATTGCCTATTCTTCTAGGCAGTTGAGGAAGCATGAAGAGAATTATCCTGTTCATGATTTGGAACTAGCAGCGGTGGTATTCGCCTTGAAGATATAGAGGCATTACTTGTATGGAGAAACATTCACAGTGTTTTCAGATCATAAGAGTCTGAAATATTTATTTTCTCAGAAGGAACTCAATATGAGGCAAAGAAGAGGGTTGGAGTATTTGAAGGACTTCGACTTCTCAATTGAGTATCATCCTGGAAAAGGCAATGTTGTGGCAGATGCATTAAGCAGGAAGCCTGTAGCTAAATTGTCAAGTCTCATGTTACAAGAGTGGAGGCTACTGGAACAATTAGCTATCCTGGACGTTAATGTTGACAATGATCGGGTTAGGATTGCATAGATTCGACTTAAGCCCGAATTGTTGACGGAAATCAAGTCTTTGCAAGATAATGATCCCGAGCTGGTAGAGATCAAGGGAAGCTTGAGCAGCAGACCTGACTTCATGATGGCTGACGATGGAAGATTGTTATTCCAGGGAAGAACTTGTATACCTGATGAAGCTGAAATAAAGAACAAGATTCTTGAGGAAGCACATAGATCCAGATACACCATTCATCCTGGAGGCACTAAAATGTTCAGAGATTTGAAAAGATCCTTTTGGTGGACAAATATGAAGAGAGAAGTTGCAGACTTCGTGAGTAGATGCTTGATTTGTCAGTAAGTTAAGGCTGAACATTTCAGACCAGCAGGAAAATTGAAACCACTCGACATACCCCAATGGAAGTGGGAAAGCATTGGCATGGACTTCATTATGGGTCTACCTAGGACTCGTGGTGGACTTGATGCAATATGGGTGATTGTCGATCGATTGACAAAGTCAGCTCATTTCTTACCCATTAAGTCCAAATGGACAGTTGATATATTAGCTGCTTTGTATTTGAAGGAAGTGGTAAGGCTCCATGGCATACCAATCAGCATTGTGTCTGATAGAGACCCCAGATTTACTTCGCATTTCTGGAAGGGACTGCAAGAGTCTCTAGGTACTCGTCTGAATTTCAGTACTGCTTTTCATCCACAGACAGATGGACAGACTGAAAGAACCAACCAGATAGTGGATATGCTTAGAGCATGCTTGATTGATTTCGGAGGCAGTTGGAGTGATCACTTGGCATTAATTGAATTCGCTTACAACAACAGTTATCAATCCAGCATACAGATGGCTCCTTTTGAAGCATTGTATGAAAGAAGCTGGCGTTCCCCGTTATGTTGGGATGAGGTAGGTGAGAAACAATGGCTTGGACCGGATCTTATTTCAGAATCATCACAGAACATCCATATTATCCGATATCAGTTATAAGTAGCCCAATCAAGACAGAAGAGTTATGCCGACAACAGAAGGAGAACATTAGAGTTTCAGGTTGGCGAGCATGTATTTTTAAAGGTCTCTCCTAAGAGAGGGATTCGAAGATTTGGTATTCAGGGCAAGCTAAGTCCGAGATATATTGGTCCATTCGTGATCCTAGATAGAGTGGGAGAGGTTGCTTACGGACTGGCATTACCGCCTCAGTTGTCTGGCGTACACAATGTTTTCCATGTGTCTATGTTACGGAAATATGTGTATGACCCCACTCACATCATTCAGCATGTGGATTTCGAATTGAAGGAAGATTTGACCTATGAAGAAAGACCTATCAAGATTCTGGATCGGAAACAACAGCAACTCCGGAATCGTTCCATACCGTTGTCAAAATTCAGTGGAGTCGGCGTGGGACCGAAGAAGCTACTTGGGAGTCTGAAGATACTATGCGGAAGCGGTATCCCAACTTATTCTAGGTGAGCTATCTCATTCCCTATTTTCTGTATTTAGTGTAGTGAATTTGGAGGACCAAATTCCTTAAGTAGGGGAGGGTGTAATACCCCGGTTTTAAAAAATTTGAAATAAAATTGAAATGAATGAATTTCAGAATTTAATATTTAATTCCTTAGTAAATAGAACTAGTGAAAATTTTGACTACCTTATAAAAATCTAGAAAAATAGTAAATTGGTAAAGGATGATTTATTTAACAACTTTGTCTTCTGTGGTCGACCCAATAAAAATCCGTAACTAGGTCTAATCATTGGTTTGAGCCCAAAGTGCACACTTACCTAACCTTAACTTAAACCACGAAATTATGGCTTAATACTCCATCAAATGAGCCCAAATCGGTGGCAAATGAAAGGCCACGATCTATGGATCATTTCCCCTCTGCCAATTCACCAAAACCTTAACCCTAAAACTTGTAGTCGGCCGAGCTTGGGAGAGGTCAACAATTACGGTCACGTTTCAATCACTCCACTTGCTCCGACGAATTCTCCCAGCACAGAAGGATCCAGAAGGTGTATGAGCTATAAAAATAAAGCTCTACAACCCTAGAATCCGCCGCAGTGGAGATAGAGCAAGGGAGATCTCTGGTGATTAGTGGAGATGTGTCGGCGTCCCTTCTTCTTCCTTTCTTCTTCCTTCTTCACTCGATTGAGGTAGGTAATAACGAGCCCAATATAAAGTGTTATATATGGATGGAATCATCATCTAGTCCTCTTTCTTTTGAGCATGAAAGCTCTAAATTCCATTAGGTATCCTGCGTTAATTTAATGGTTTAGTAGAGGCATGTCAGAATTAGGGCAGAACCTGTTCCCCTTTGATTTCAATAGTGATTTCAGGCTGTAAATCTCAAATTGATTCATGCATCTCGTAGAGTTTTTCATGCTCTTTCTATTGGTGGTAAAAGCCCCAAATTTCATGTTGTATACTCTTCGAATTTTGTGTTTTATTGAGACCCTTTAAACCTCATCGAAGGCGGGCAAGGGTTGGTTCAATCGGCTTCTTACCAGACTTGGACGGTCTTACGATAGACCACATAACCTGGGATGGGCGGCCATCACTGGACCGTCCAACCCCTTGGGCGGCTCCCAGTAGACCACACAACAGAGGATGGGCGGCTCCCAGCTGACCACACAACAAGGATGGGCGGCTCCCATCTGACCACTCAACCCTGGCAGGGATGGGCGGCTCCCAGACAACCACATAACTGGACTTTCGGCCATCCCTGTGACCGCACAACCTAGGGATGGGCGGCCATCCCCATGACCGCCCAACCTCATGGGCGGCTCTACCCAGACCGCCCAACCCTTGGACGGCCCTGCCCTGGCCGTCCAAGTCCCCTTCAGCCCAGTGGATGTAAGCCCTAGTCCCTTCAGCCCAGTAGATATAAGGTCAGCTAAGGACCGTACATCTATGTAGAAAATGACTTAGTGTGAGTTCTACTTGATTCATATTAGTGTCTTAATGGATAATTAGTAAACTAGAAACCCATATGATAAGTGGTAAATCATGCAAGTAAATTTCTGTAAAATGCATGCTATTTCATTCCTACATGATCTTGTTCATTGTCATTAGCATCTTGATTAATCTTTTTAACAATCAAATTAATGTAAATCATGATCCTTGATAAATTGACATGGAAATTAGGACTAAAATGAATACTAGGTTGCTGGACAGCCATTCTATCCCAGTAGAACGGTTTGACCATTCACCGACTTCTAGTAAGTCATTAGCCCATTAGTTGTGCTAGCCTTGAACTTACCCCCGGACACTCCATCCGGCGGACTTAGCATCATCTTGGGATCTTTGTATATCCCTGCTAAGAACCTAGTGAACCACCAGAACTTCGATTTACGTGACTGAACCGCTGGTTTATAAGTCTTGGATCGAATTGGGCTAAGAGAGGCATGTGCGGCCAGTAGTGGAACGCATATCCTCGTAGGCGGCCTAATAATGACCGTATATACCTGGCTTATGCCATTAAGTGTTGGTCGATTAACCTTGGTCAATCTTCGACCAAACCTTTAAGCCCTGGACTGACCAATAGACAGTTGACTAGGCCCTGGTTTAGTTTTACCCTGTCTTTGGCAGCCCGGAGTCAAATATGGTGATTTCTTAGCCTTCTAGCCAAGCCCAGGTGGTGCAGCTGGATTATGACCATTCAAACCTTATGTGGATTCTCTTGGACCGCATATCTTTAATACGGCCTCGTATGGCCCGAACATCATGTTCATGGGTCTTAAGGTCTCCTGGACCTGCGCGGCCCAGAACTTACCGTTCATCCTTTAGAGCGGCACACTGTCGGCCGTTCATTCTTGACCTCGTGGGCTGAGTTTCAGTCCAGCTCCTGTAAGTGCGGCCCAGTGTTAGCCGCATATATCCTTTGAGCGGCCTCTGTATGACCGTACATCTCTCAGAGATGAGTTTTATCGTGTTTTGTGCTCTTGAATCTAAGGATGGATTAGTCCTTTAAATCTTGAACTTCTGGACAGTAATTCCTCTGATTATTTGGCCATAAACTTGACTAAATGTCTAGACGGAACTTGGGATCTTGGATCCGATAAAAACAATGCCAACGCATCATAAGGGCCCAGTCTGGCCCTGGGGAGAGCGCCCGAAAAGTACTTGTGCCCATGGGAGTTTGTAATGACAAGGTGAGACATTGCACCGAATGCATGACTAGCGTGATGTCTACGATAGAAATCTCTTGTTATCTCTTGTTACTTGATCGTGCTTGACTTGTTAAATTACTTGATGATGGCCATTTCCTCATTACAATTTCCTGTTACACTTACTACATGATATTCTTGATGAAATCCAGATATCTTATATTTCTTGACCTTGCAAGATCTTTATATTATGTTGTTTTTCTTCTGTATCGTCATTTCTTTTCTTATCATTGCATATAAAATGGAATAATTGGTTAATTACGTAAACTTGCCTGTTATTATCCACTGAGCGTCAGCTCATAGTTGTTGTTTTCCCCCTTTCCAGCCAGTTCAGGTGACGATGCGCATTCAGATGGGGAGGGACATGAGTGATGTAATATCCTGGACCTTTCAGATCCCTCTTTGTGGGTCCCGAATCTGGTTTCTCGGAGTGTCCGGCTCCGTTGTGTCTGAAATTTTGTTTCGGACATCTTTCGTGTTCGGATCGGCGCAATCCGGAGTTATTTCGGAGGCCCGGAAGCGTTCCACAGCTTTTCCACGCGTGTTTTTCGATTTCCGGTGTGTGTTTCGGCATTTCCTTCGGAACCTCGCTGCGGATGAACCGGGTCGTTCACCTGGGCACGAGTGGTACCGTTGCGATCGGTGCCTTGTGAGGATTCCAGAAATGTAATTTTTTGATTTTCGGTATTTTCTAGATTTTCCAAATTTTCTATAAATCCCCCCCTATTTCTCTCTCTTCCCCACCCTCTTCTTCTTCTTCCTTCTCTTCTCCCCACCGTGACCACCGCCCCTCCCTCTCTCTCTCTCGTTCGGCCGCGGCGACGTCCCCTTCCGGCTGCAGACGGCACGGGGCGACGGCGTGACGACGTGGGCGACAGCGAGGTGATCGTGGCGGCGTAAAGCTTGTGGGGAACCGTGAAGGGACGAGGGTTTTCAAAGCGTTCTTGGTGATCTCGGTAACGATTCGGCGGAGCATTCGCTCCATTGAGGTAGGGTGACGTTCCCTAGCTCCTTGCCGTTCTTTTCCGTGGTTTATAGGCCGTGGGGAGGCCGAGATGGGCTTGATTGAGCGGGTTTGGGGTTTTCCATGAATTGGGGAGAGCTCGCCCGATCTATGGATTTGATGCATGATCTTGTGTTTTGGTGGCCTAGAATCATGCTAGGGGTCCCCAGGGGTCTTCCCCTTTGATTTCCCCCTCTCCGGTGGAGGCATGGGGGCGTGGTTGAAGTTTTTGGGCTTTCCTACCGTTTTCGCCGTCGGGTGCGTGTGACGGTCCTTCCAGGGACCGTTACACGATGTGACGCGCCTGGGAGAGGCCGTCACCTGCCCTTTGTTAGCCTTCGGGGGTCAGGGACTGTGACGGTCCCACGATAGACCGCCACTTGTAAGTGACGCGCCTGGGCTGGGCCGTCAGGGGCGTTCCGACTGTTGGCTTGTGACCGTTGCTTTTGTCCGTTGGGGGGTCTGTGCGTGTAACGCGCCAGGGCAGGCGCGTTACATTCGCGTAACGCGCCAGGGCAGGCGCGTTACTTCCTGAGTCAACCCAGATGTGAGGGGCGCGTAACGCGCTGGGCCAGGCGCGTTACATTCGTGTAACACGCTGGGGCATGCGCGTTACATCCTGGTTTCACACTGGGGGTGTGAGGCGCGCGTAACGCGCTATGGCAGGCGCGTTACATTTGCGTAACGCGCTAGACCAAGCGCGATACGCCTTCCAGCGCGTTACGCCCTGTGTTCCTCAGGCATGTGATGGTCTGCGTTGGGCCGCCAGGTGTGTGTGACGGTCTCGCCTAGACCGTTACAACTCTGTGACGGTCCAGGGGTGGACCGTCAGGCGCCTGGTTGCCCCGGGAGGGTTGCAACCCAATTTATGTCCAATTGTGGTCACCGTGCGACGGGGCCGGTGCGTGGGGTGGTCCCCGTGCGTCGTCGGATGCTGGCGTCATTTTCCGTGACTTGAGAGTCTACTCCTTCAGTGACCCTCCACTAGTCGTAACCTGCTTACACGCGTGTGGTCCCACCAGGGAGTGGTGGAGAGACTACCCTGAGGACGGTTTTAGATTGGTTTCCGTTGGGCCCCTGGTCGTTAGCCAGAGTCCGGCTACGGGGGAAAACCGGTCAGAGGACCAGACCTAGGACGCATGGTCTGTGTGTGCACACGTGGTTGGGGGCAGTTGGACCCTCATCGACGGGCGTGACCCCAGCTAGTCACTTGTTTGTGGTTACTTGTGCGGTGTTCGTGCCTTTGGTATGCGCTACCACGTCAGACAGTTCACCTGCGGTGCTGTGTAAGTCGTCAGGGGACGCTACCGGCTGTGCTTCTTGTGGGAGGTACTCCTGTCGAGTACGGAGTGTCAGACTGTCAGCTCGTGTGTTTGGCCTTCGGGTTTGCCGGATCGACCGTTGAGTTTCGGTTGTCTCACCGTGGCACGTGTGCCGGTTTGCGTGCCGTAGGACCTTTGTTTGGTAGAGTACATGGCTTTCCTTTCCGAGGTACTCTCCTACCGCTAGCATAGTGGTTTCCCATTTTACGAGGTAGGGTTCGAGTGATCCCTACTGAGTCTTGTTCCGAGACTCATTCCCTGCGTGTTTTCACCGTGTTTTAGGTGAGGCGCCGCCCCAGGGGAGCGCGTCTGGGGCGCAGCGTGGTGCGGGTGCCCAGAGTTAGTGCCAGAGATCAGAGCCGGGGGATGCCCCATATAGCTGTACTTTCTTTTCTTGTCTATGTACTAATTGTGGACTACTGTTTTTATTTTATTGTTATCTTGTGGACCATGTATAATGTAAAATGCTATTTTATTTCCTGCTTAATGCTTGTTTAATTTCTGCAATTACTTGTGATACTTGTATAGTTCCCACACCATCCTTCTAACCCTTCCGAGTCTTCGGGCTAGTGGGTGGCGGTGCGAGTCTCGGGTTATCGGGCCTTCCCGGTAATCGGATTCTCGGGTCGTTACAAGTGATATCTTTGAGTGTACCAGTTATTAGATGGAGTTGGCATAGATTATTTACCTCTAGTTATTCCTTAGAGTTGTATTAGTACTTTATTACTTTTGGAGTCAGTTATTGTATTAGAATCAGTTTGGAAGTTATGTTTGATCGTGTTTAAGTGGTTGATGGTTATTGTAATAAAGTTTGGTATCTTCTTGACCAATAGATTTACTTCTTTCCATAGCACCTGTGTAATTGTTTAATTTAGCATATTAATGTGATTTCTAGCTAGTTTCTGACTGTACGACCCGATATTCCGCGTCAGGGCATGACAGAAGCAACTTCTTCTGCCGCGGTAGCCGATCCGGCCTCTGCGGCCGTTCATTCTCCCGACAAGGTCGTGGTTCTAGTTTCGACAGAGGGGGCGACATCGTCGGACTTGGAATCCGCTCAGTCGATGGCGCTAGAGAAACAGCTCCTCATGGCGACGCCAGACGCCTCTGTTGCGGTATCCCCTTCACCTTTGGTGGTGGCTGGCCAGGGGTCGTCCTTGGAGCCCGAGAGGCCCCTCCTTTCGGCCCTGACTCTTCCAGGTAGCTCGGCCATGGTTGACGCGGAGTTGTGGGCGGTTGTGGACAGCCAAGTTAGCTTCGACCCACCAGTCGTCCTTTCTATCGGCCGCGTGAGTTCGGACCTACTAGTCTGCCAGACCTTGTTGGTATTGCGCTCTATGGTCGTTTCCGACCCAACGCTCACATATCAAGGCATAAGGGCCATTGTGGAGCAGCTGACCAAAGCACTGCAAATGATGGGCTGCCCGTTGGAGGAATGGTCGCGACGTGTTCTGTTACTATTGAAATACGTAAACCGTCGCACATTCCTCGAGGCCCAGGCCCCAACTGAGCTTACAGCCATCGGCGCTCAGAGGGATGAATATCTGGAGGCTCTGGCGGTGCGGAGGGACAGTAGGGAGCAACACCGAAAAGTCTTGGACGGGTGCAATGCCAACATCCACGCCTTGGAGAATCGAATAGAGAAACTCAGGGATTGGCTTGCCCAGGCTGAGTCTGACCTGCTCAAGGCCGAGATGAGCAAGGTTAGGGAAACTGAAGAACTGGCCGTCGCCAAAGCAGCAGTGGCCTCTATGGCGACTGAGCTGGAGCGCCTCGACGCGTAGGAAGACCACCTGCGTGAGATGATGAGCTTCCCTTGCATCGAGATCATTCCCTTCGAGGACATCTTCTGGGGGCCAGACTAACTGCCGGTCCCCCCTTCGATCCCTTTTTTTGCATGTAACGACATGGTATGCCCCGAGGCCAGTGTAATTTTCTCTCAAAAAGAATATAATACAATTATTCCATGTGCCTCTTGTATGTATGTGGTGTTGGGCAACCTCTTCCTCCCTTTTCTCTTTTCTTTTTTTTCTATGTGATGGAACGTAAGTTCATACTAACAGCTTATCCGAGGAGAACCCGGTGAGGCTCGCATAGGAGCATAGGAGAGTGCTCGCCCCTTCCAGAGGAGGGACGAGGGGACCACTCCACCATGTCCATCAAGCGACTCAGCCGAATGATGTCACCGGTATGCTCGACCCGAGTAGGTTGATCCGACCTTGGAGGGGCGAAGAGAAGAGTTTGTTCGTTCAACGACCTAGACAGGAGGTCTTGGTTAAAAGGGGTCGTTCATCGCCCGAAGGGACGGAGAGAAGAGTTTGTTCATTCAATGACCTAGATGGGAGGTCTTGGTCAAAAGAGGGTTATTTGTCTATGCCGCCAGAGTGCCGGGAACATGTATGGTTTATTTGTCTCTTGATGTATTCGTTGGTACGGGTTGGCGCTAACGCGATGAGAAGGGTTGATTCCCCGATCTCGGATGAAAGGTCCAGGTGGGGTTTTTTTTTTCCGTCAATGCCGACGGAATGTCAAGGGCTGACAAGGTTGATTCGTTTATTGAAATATTCGTTGGTACATGCTGGTGCCAACGTAAGAAGAAGGGTTGATTCTCTAATCTCAGACGAAAGGTTCGGGTGGGGTGTTCTTCGTCAGTGCCGACAGAATGTCAAGGGCTGACGCGGTTGATTCGTTTATTGAAATATTCGTTGGTACGGGGTGACGCCAACGTAATGAGAAGGGTTGATTCCCCGATCTCGGATGAAAGGTTCGGGTGGGGTGTTCTTCGTCAGTGCCAACAGAATGTCAAGGGTTGACGCGGTTGATTCGTTTATTGAAATATTCGTTGGTACGGGGTGGCGCCAACGCAATGAGAAGGGTTGATTCCCCGATCTCGGACGAAAGGTCCGGGTGTGGTATTGTTCGTCAATGCCGACAGAATGTCAAGGGCTGACAAGGTTGATTCGTTTATTGAAATATTCCCGAAGATGGGAGTGAGGATAAATAAAGGAGGGCCGGTTCCTCCTCCTTCTTTCTCCTCTTTTTTTTCTTTTTTTTCCTTTTTTTAATTTTTTTTCTTTCTCTTTTTCTTTCTCTTTTTTTTCTTCTTTTTGTCTCTCTTTCTTTTTATCTCTTTTCCTCCTTTCCTTCTTGTGTGTTTTTGTCCTCCTCCGTTGCCTCTCTTGTAGTGCGTAGCAGGTAGTAGCCAAACCATCCAAGCAATTGAAAAGCAAATTTGCCCGTCGTGGGGTGGGGAAATGTATTATTCATTGAATGGAGGAATTGGAGCATGATACAACCTCATATGTCTACCATTAAGGGGTGGAAATTGAACCTCCCCCCGATGGTCGACTATCACATACGCTCCGCCCTCGTAGACCTTCTGGATCACATAGGGTCCAAGCTAATTCTCGTTCAGCTTGCCCTTGGGATTGGAAGCCATGACTTCTCTTCTCTTCACCATGACGAGGTCACCCTTCTTGAACTCACGTTCTTTGACATGCTTGTCAAAGGCGCGAGCTATCCGGGCTTGGTGGACCTGGATATTCTGTTGGGCCTGGAGTCGCTTCCCTTCCAAGCTGGAGAGCTCTTCGAGCCTTCGCTCGACATTTGTTTGCTCTTCTGGGACCAACCCGTATTGGGTTGCGACCCGTAGGGAGGGTATTTCTAGCTCGATGGGGACAATTGCCTCTGAGCCATATACCAAGGAAAAGGGCGAACAACCCGTTGGAGTTTTGTATACAGTTCGGTACGCCCACATGGCCTCATACATTTTCTCTTCACAGTCCCTCTTGCTAGAATTAACAATTTTGGAGAGGAGAGTACAAATAGTTTTATTAAAAGCTTCGGCCAAACCGTTAGCTTGTGGGTTGTAGGGGGTGGATGTCCTCCAGTCAATCTTGTACTTCTCTGCCAGTCGGTAGACTTTTTGGTTACGGAAGTGCCTTCCATTATCTGAGATGATTCGGTTTGGCGTGCCAAACCGGAATATGATATTGCGCCGGACAAATCTGGCGACGATCTTCCCAGTCACTTCTCTCAAAGCAACGGCTTCCGCCCAACGGGAGAAGTAATCAGTTGCCGCCAAAATGTATTTGCACCCGGCGGATGAGGCGGGTAGTGGGCCCATGACGTCTGTCCCCCATTGGGCAAAAGGCCAGCTGGGTAGTGCCGGATGCAACGGCGCGGGTGGCCTCCTGGGCACCGTGGCATGCTCCTGGCATTTCTGACAAGACTTGGCGTACTTGCAACAATCATCAAACATTGTCGGTCAGTAGTAGCCAAGCTTCTTTATTTCAATTTTCATCTTCGGTCCCGCCTGGTGTGCACCAGCTGTGCCGGCGTGGACCTCTTTCATGACTCTCCAAGCTTCTTCGGTGGACAAGCACCGTAGGAGCACCTTCCGTTTGGCATCTGCCATGATTCGGAACAAGATCCCGTTCTGGACCTCATAAGAGTCCTTTGTTCTGATCAGCCTGATCTTTTCTTCTCTCTGCCTGGGTAATTGCTGATATTTAACCCATTGCATAATGGGATCCCTCCAGTCAGGTAGGCCGACGGCTTCTGCTACAGCGGCCTCCAGTTCTTCTTCTTCTGGTTCTTCTATCATGCTAGGCACTTGGCGCTGATTCACCATCCGGATGCTGAGGGATCCATCTGGCGGGGCTGCCAGTGAACTTGCCAGTTTGGCCAGTGCATCGACTTGTGCATTTTCCCCCCTGGTGACATGGCCTATCTCGATGAGGTAGAATCGCTCCATGAGCTGCTTCGCTTTAGCATGATAAGGGAGCAGCCCGAGTTTTCGGACATCAAATTGCCCCTGGACTTGTTTGACGACTAGTAACGAATCGCCAAATACGTGTAGCATTTTAATCTCCATTTGCAAAGCGGTTTGGAGATCGATGATCAGAGCCTCATACTCTGCTTCATTATTTGTGCAGGGTTTATTGATAGAACAGGATGTGTGTAATACTTCTCCTTCAGGGGATTTAAGGACAATGCCGGCCCCTGCACGTACCTTGGTGTGTCCGGACGGGGTTGTTTCTGTTCTTGAAGCCCCGTCAAAGTGGAGCTGCCAGGCGATCTACTGGACCTGAACCACCTCCAATGTTTCATCTTCAGGCAACTCTGTAGCCAACGGGGAGTCTTCAGGCACAGGATGTGCCGCAAAGAATTCAGCTACGGCCTGACCCTTAACGGCCTTCTGTGGCACGTAGGTGATATCGAATTCCACTAGCAGTACGGCCCACTTGCCGAGACGTCCCTTCAAGACTGGCTGAGAGAGAATGTGTTTAACTGGGTCGACCTTGGAGATCATGCTCACTTAATGGGAGAGCATGTAATGCCTCAGCTTCTTGACTGCAAAGACCAAGGCGAGACAAAGCTTCTCAATCGAGGTGTATTTTGCTTCTGCACCCACCAGTCTTCGGCTAAGATAATAAAGAGCTTTCTCTTTCCCCTCATCATTGTTCTGGGCGAGCATTGCCCCCAGTGAGCTTTCGGTGGCGGCTATATATAGAATAAACGGCCTTCCTTTGACAGGTGCCCCCAGCACATGCGGGGTCTTCAGGTAGTCCTTCAGCTAATCAAAGGCCTTCTGGCATTCCTGGTTCCAGTCAACAGGTGCATTTTCATCATCAATTTGTGGAACGGCTGACAGCGCCCTGACAAATTGGAAATAAATCTTCGGATGTAAGCCAGCCGGCCTTGCAGGGATCTTAACTCTCCCAGGTCCTTCGGAGGAGGTAGCTTCTGAATGGCTCTTATTTTAAAGGGGTAGATCTCGATTCCTTTATATCGGACAATGAAGGCAAGGAAGTTCCCGCTGGAGACGCCGAAGGCGCACTTCGTCGGGTTCATCTTCAGCGCATACTGCCGAAGTTTCTCAAAGACGACTCTAAGGTCTTTCAAGTGGTCTTCCTTTTTCTTTGTCTTGACGACCAAGTCGTCAATGTAGCATTCGACTTTGTTGTATAGCAGCTCGTCGAATATTTTAGTCATCGCCCGCTGATAAGTAGCATCGGCGTTCTTGAGGCCGAAGGGCATTCTTTTGTAGTGGAATATCCCTTTGGGCGACCGGAAGGCTGTATGAATTCGGTCATGCTCGGCTATCCATATTTGGTTATAGCCGGACGATCCGTCCATAAAGGACAAGGCCTCATGGCTAGTGGTTGCATCAATCATCACTTCAGTGATAGGCACCGGGAAATCATCTTTTGGGAAGACTTTGTTCAGGTTGCGGAAATCCACACAGATCCTAATCTGTCCATTCTTCTTCTTCACCAGCACAATGTTGGCCAACCAAGTGGTATACTGGTTTTCAGCCACAAAATTGACATCTATGAGCTTGTCGACTTCTTTGCAAATCTGGTTTATCAACTCCGGCCTCATGCGTCGGGGAGGCTGCTTCACTGGTTCCGCCTTGGGATCGATGGCCAGAATATGTTGGGTCACACCGAGACTTAGGCCGGGCATCTCCTTGTAGTTCCAGGCAAAACAGTCTCGAAACTCTTGCAGCAACCTGATATATTGTTCCCTCTCCTGTAGAGGAAGAAGAGCACTTAGGAAGGTCGGCCTGGGGTCGCCCCGCGTGCCCAGGTCAATTTCGATAAGCTCATCTACTGTGGCCTGGCCGCCATCTTCAATTTCCGGTGGTGTCGGTAATAAGTCGAGGAAATCCTGATCTTCGCCAACTTATGCTTCAAAGACATCATAGGTGTCGCCCCGCTCCGCCTCGTTGGGAAATGAGGCTTTACTGGTATTCCCCTCCTTCTGGTTTACGGGCTGCGGCTTCGAGGGGTCTTCCTGTGTGAAGAAATAAAGGACCTCCTCGGGGTCTTCTTGGTAATTATCATAGACGGCTCCAGCAGGGGCCGAAGTGTTTGATTGCCCCACCGGGGGTTGGTTCTGAGCTGCATCTTCAAAAATCTGGTGTTGAACTGACACCATGTAGATGCCTCTATCGTGGCTGTCTGTCACGTGGGGGCGTGGCGGGGCCATTATATAGTCCCCCATTCTGAGCTCATCTGTCTCAATCAGATCCTGAGCAATATTCTTGAAGACGTAGCAGTCCTCGATGGCGTGGCCCAGTATTTGGTGGTAAGGGCAGAACAAAGGGTCACCACTTCTGCGAGCATCTTACGGCCTCTTGGACCTTGGGAGGGTGACCTTGCCGTAGTAGCAAGCCCACTCAAAGATTCCTCGGGTTTTATTCCTCGGAAAAGAGTAGGGTCTCTGCATCCTCTCCTGCAATGTATGGTTTCGCTTGACCGATCGTCTGACCGGGGAAGCAGTTACACCCTTAGCCTCTCTTTTCAGGTGCTCGGGGGCATTCAGGACGGTGCTCGGGGACTGGTGCGTGCCAACGTTCTGTTGGCGGAGGATGCCTCCGATGAGGTCGGACACGAGTGCCGTCACTTCGGCAAAGCGTGCTTTCAGCATTTCAATTTCCCGCTGTTGCTGATAGCATAGGGCAAATAGGGCAGAGTCGCACCGAGGGAGGCCCGGAGTCTGACTTGCTTCCTCATCTTTCACATCAGTGTGAGGCGAGGGCAGTGGCACCCCGTTGCTATGGTTACTCGGGGTTGGTCCCTCGGAGGAGGACGGGGCCTTCCCCTTGTTCCTGCAGGGAGGTGGATTCCATAGGAACACTTCTTCGTCATGCTCTTTATTAGCCGAAGGCTTAAGGTGCTGGCGGCCTTCAACCTCTTGTGGGCCTGCGGCGCCTGTAAGGCTACTGCCATTCGGAGCCAAGACTGATATCACGTCGGCTTCGTAGGAGTCTTCTAATGAAAAGCCCAGTCCTGGATGACGGGTGATTTGCAGCAATCTCCGGTCCAGGTTTGGTGGATTCCACATCTTCTTGAACATGTCTTTCCGACTGGAGAGCTGGCAAAAGGGGATCCATTGTTTTCTGGTCATTCTGATTACACGACCGGTTATGTCAGGCAGCCCTGTGATCGGGACGAGTGGGTCATGCAGTTCGCCGGGGAGTTTACAATCATCGTCCCCTCTGACCGGGTGCTCATTAGCAACATAGAAAATAGTAGGCCGTCCCCCGGGGTTAGGCACCTCAAAGGTCCTCAATGGTTCAACCACTTGGCAGTCAGCTTCTGCGAGAGGCTTGATGATCCCAGGCGGGACCCTGATGTCTTCCAGCAAGTCTTCGAGGTACGGCATCCCCGGTGCAAGGTAGATGGAAAAGGGAGTGGCTTTGAACACTCTTTCTGCCTCAGAGACAAATGACACCTGACGGGGAGCCACATAGCCTGGCGGTGGTGGAGGGAACCAGTTGTCGGGCTCCGCCTTCTTCTTTCCCTTGTCCAGGGTGACTTGGGAAGTTTGCTTCGGCTTTTCTAGATACAAATTGGCGTCTGAGATATGACATTCGAATACCTTAAATGGGTGGAGGTCCACAAAGATTCTTCCCTCCTTCCCGTTGCCGGGGTACTTGATGCATTGATGCAGAGTAGACGGCACTACCCTGTTTTGGTGCAGCCAAGGTCGGCCGAGCAATGCCTTGTAGGAAGTGCTGGAGTTGATCACATGAAACTGGACCTTAGTTGTGAAATCGCCGAGAGAGAGGTTAAACTCTGCAATCCCCATGGGGACCTCGCACTTCTGGTTGAAGCCAGCAATCTTAACATTCTTGACCTCAATCAAGTGTACGTCAAAGTAATGTTTCTGGTACACCCGGTAGGGGAGTATGTTCACCGCTGCCCCAGGGTCAATTAATACCCTATTGATGGGATGTCCATTCAGCTGCCCCTTCATGTAGAGTGGCATGTTGTGACTGCAGGTAGGTAGAAGCATATCCTCTTTTGTGAAGGCCACGGCCACTTCGGGTGACAGCTCTGCAAGGCAAGCCTCCACATATGCTGGCGTCTGGAGTGCCGCGATGACGGCTTGCCGTGTCTCTTCATCTAGAGATAACATCTCCCAGATGGTGAACCTGGCTGGGATCTTCTTCAGGTGCTTGACTATTCTATTGCTAGCTCGGACCTCGAGCAACTTCATCTCCCCGGCTCTACTGCGCCTGCCCCCAGTCTGGGCCTGAGGAGCAGGCTCAACGGGTGCTTCCTTCACCGGGTCAGGTACTACATGAGCTTGCGGAATCTGTTGGACCACTTTCTTCTCTTGCATGAACTCGGCAAGGTTCGGGATGTTGTTAGGTTCTTCCCTTGACCGAGAAGGAGTCACTATCAACGGGGCCGAGGGGCCAGTTGCTTCTTTGGTCTACTGAGATTCGCGGGGCCATGACTGTCTTCCCCCCTGAGTCGTGAGAAACTCGATAAATGAAGGGGTGCTCTAGCCGACCGGCTCTCCAGGGTAGAGACCCGAGGGAGGGGGGATCTCTATGCCTAGGACTCTGGGCTCAGGGATGTGATATGGTTGTTCTCCCCTAAGCAGGATGTTGTGGTTGGCCTGAGGAGGGCGTCCCCACTTCCTTCCCGACCTGGTGGCATGCTGGGAGGTGGATGCTTCGGCCTGATTTACTTCCGATGGCTCGGCGGGCGTCTCTTGCTCTTCTTCTCCTAGGGAGAGGGCGGTGTCAAATAATGCTGAGAGGGTGTTGCAAGAAAGGACAACCTCGCTCTTCTTCTTATTTCTGGGCCTTCTCTTCTTCTTCTTCTTCTTCTCTTCAGTGGCTGGCAACTGCCCTTGGGGAGGCCCACCCCATAAGAGAGGTTCTTCCTTCGCCTCGGCTTCTGCCTCTGGAGCTAGTTCAAGTGACTCGAACTCCCTCCAAGGGAAATACTCCTTTAACTCCACAGGCTGGATCTCGGGCTGTTCATAATCTTCAAGCCCATTGATAATGGCCTGGAGTCTTTCCACCGCAGGACTGGTCTCTTTGTGCACCCGCATCGGGATGTGCTTTTTCTTGTTGTGAGTGGGCCGCCTCATGACTAGCCGGGGAGCTGTGTCATGCCAAACATGCGTCACTGGTGGCGGTGCTGGTCGGGGTGTGACACCCCTTATGTGAACCTCTGGTGTGGGCCGGGGAGCTTGCCTTCTTCTTCTATTCCTTGTCGGCGCAGTCTGCCAACCTCCTTGGTCTTGAGCTGGCGCCATGACGAAGGCTTCATAAGTGGCCTTTGTGCTGGCCTCCGCCCATTCTTCAGGCAGCTGTTGGTATAAAGATACCATGTTAACACTGGTACCGAGGCTCAGCATCTCGTGTGGCTGCGGAGGATCTATCTTGTGCTCCCCCATGTCCAGTTCTCCCTTCCTGATCAAAGATTCAATGACATCCTTGAAGATATAGCACTCCTCGATAGTATGCCCCAGCATCTAGTGGTACGGGCAGAAGCGAGGATCATCCCTTTTCTTTATGTCACCAGGCCTCTTTGGTTCCGGCAACATGATTTTATTGTATCTGGTGGCCCATTCAAATAGGATCCAGGACTTATCTCGAGGAAAAGAGTACAACTTGTTTCTCATCTTCTCACGCAGGGAAGGACCCTCCCGCCGCTCGGTAGATCTTAGTGGAGGAGGATTGGACGTCTCCTTGGCTTTCTCATTCTGTTTCTCAAAAGCTTCGAAGTCCAGTGTGTGGACTTCCGGCGGTATCGGCCTCTTCTCGGCCTGCTTGGCCCTCTGGCTCGATGCAGTTGGAGCAGAAGAGTATCGAACAAGGAATGCTTCGATCTCCGCTACTATGTTGTTTAGACGGTCAAATGATCGCACCTCGGCGCCAATCATCCTTTCAAGGATTTCCTTTTTTAGGTTCTGTATACAAATTTACATTGCGTCCTCCTGATGCGGGGGACGTCTGCATCTCATGCTGAGATTCCTCCACCTCTTTATGTAGTCGAGGGCCGACTCATCATTTCTTTGTCTCGTGGCGTAGAGTTCTGCCACGGTGACCTCCTGTTCAGCTATGTAGAATCTTTCTTTAAATTTCTTCTACATATCGGGCCAATCTGTAATGGACCTGGAGGGCAGGCTCGAGTACCACTCAAAAGCAAGCCCGGTAAGTGTCGAGCCAAAGAATTTGAGGAGGTAGGCCTCATCTGCAGCTAGATCCCACATAACATTCACATAGTAGGTAATGTGCTCCCTGGGAGACCCTTGCCCATTAAACTTCTCAGATTTCGACGGCTTGGTGATGCCGGCCGGGAGCCTCCTGGCAGCATAGTGTGTCGGATAGGGTACCCGATACACATCGAAGGGCGTGTGATCACCATCGCTCCTTTCTGCCAGCTTCATGTCTATCATCTGCTCCAGCATCAGTCTGTTCACCGTCGTCGGGTCCACTAGGTTCGGGTAGAAATGGGCCGGTTGTGCCAGCGACGTTGTTAACACTGTCGCCTAAGGTGCAATGGTGGACCCCTGGAATGGCAGGTTCTGTGGCGGGGCCGAAGTCATATGTTGTGGCTGGTGCAGGGGTATGCCCCCGGTGTGGCTGGGGATCGGTGGAGACACTGTCGCATGTGGAGAAGCTTCTGAGGCCTAACCGTTGCCTCCAGGGGTCTTTGGCAATGCTTCGGTTTGCCCGGATGTCGAGGGCTGAGCAGCTCTGTCGGTCAACTGCTTCCTTAGCAACTCGATCTCCCTTTGATATTGCTGCATCATAAGTAATACAGCTGGGTCACTCATGGAGAGGCTAGGGGTGCCCCCTCTTTCTTCAGCTGGTGCCTCCTCGGATGACGTTGATGGTCCTCCCGTGGTGCCTTCAGTAATGACATTGGCAGCCAGGGCCATTGCCGGTTCCCCATAGTCAGTTTCTCCGATGTGATCTTGTGTCTTCTCAGTTGCTACTTTCCCTCTTCTCGTGAGAGGTCTTGGCCTTGCTGCAAGTCTGGCCATTTCCTCAGGCTCGGTCGGTAAGACCCCGTACCGGCTGAATACTCCTGCCATGTTGCAAGTATAGACCCTTAGGCCTCTGCCTCCTCTCGCCGTTCTTCTCAACGTCCTCCCCGAGAAGACCAGTCTGTCAAAGACCGACCCCCACGGCCTCACTTCCTCCCTCGTCGGGGACTGATAACGCTCTTCAGAGCAGTTCCTTGACTCGGCACTAGGCACGGGTCGGGTTTCTTCTTCTTCAAATGCGGAGGCCACTGCCCCCAGCAGTCTCTGGCGACCCAGGGGAGTGCTCCCCGGGCCCCGCAAGTAGTTTCTCATGGCCTGCTCCACTCCTTCTCAGTCTTGATCAGGAGGGGAGGCGGGTGATACTGCCCTGTTGATAGCAACGTGCAGGTGGTTTGCAGGCTCTACACAGGTAGCCTGATAGTGACGTCGGTGGTGTCAACGGCAGGTGTTCTCCGGCGGGGCCAGTGTGGCCAATACCGATTGGTAGACGGGGGCCGATGTCTTGACCCGGTCTGCCTGTTGAGCCCTTGCCGGGTGAAAGGTGCTGGGCCCTGCCCGGGTTGGTGAAGTGAATCGGGTTGCCTTGGGAACCCATGCCTGCTTGCCCTTGGTCGGCCTAGAGGCCGGTTGGTGCTGTGGTGCTGTGGCCGGAGCTGCGGGCGTCATCCTGCCCTTTATCTTTTCCAGTGGCTGGAAGGAGTTGCGCACTAGTACGGCGGGGACGACGCGCTCCGGGATCATCTCGGAGCGTGATTCGGTGAGGTGCACTCAGATGATCCCAATAACAGCAGACTTGCCGGTGCTGGAGAACCAGCCTTGAGGTGATGCAGTGGCATGGCTCCTCCGGAGCCTCCTCTGATGAGAAGTCGAGCCCGGGCGAGACGGGCCGGCGGTTTGGTGCACATGGTGCACGTTGCAGCTCAGCGTCCTCGTGGGGACGGTCTCGGAGGATTCGGCCATTGGTCGGCCGACAGCAGCTTTGATGGCTCCCCAGATGGGGGCGTTGCTTTCGATCCCGTCAGATGCCTCCACGTCCAGCAGGTTCGTGAAGGCCACTCCCCAAAAGTTGGGGAAGCCAACTAAGGGAGGGAAGCTCCCGAAGGTGAGAGGGACGGCCAAGTAGCCGTTCCGAACATGGCTTTCGACGGGCTGCTGGCCGAAAGCGAGGGCCATCTTGACGCTCGGAATGCAACCTGCATTTACAAATCACAGAATTATTATTACAAGAAGGGGGCCGTGGAGCCCTTAGTTCCGGCAAAGAGATGAAGGGTGATCTAGGTCCCACCGGGCATGCCAGACTTGTGGACGCATTTATTTTCATTAAAATCATGATTTATTCGTTTATTGGTTTATTAAGTGCGTGGGCGTGCCAGTCGCAACTCGACCTGACTTCTAATCAGACGATTGTGTGGTTCGGGTCGGGACCAAGACCCACCGTGCCATAAAGGTCACAACGTCATTTACATCTCCCATACGGGAGAACACCCTTGATTAATTACCAGAAATAAGGGATCCACGATCGAAAGAAATATTAATTAATGCAGGAAGGAAATAGTAGTCGGGCTGTGCAGTAAGCCTGTGGTGAGGGAACGAACACTCAGATTTTGTCGGTCACCGATGGACCATTCCATGTTTGGACAAAAGTTCATACGGAAATCAAGACGGTAACGGGGGACGAATCCATGCAATTGTCTGCCAAGGGGCGGCAATTTTAATACAGGGGGAAAGTCAGATCCCGGTGAGGGAGGGGACCCTGATGAGATATTGGCCCGAGGTAAGGCCGGGCAGTCACCATGACGAGGGAGACGATTCCCGAGGGTGACGCTCGGCTTACAAGGGCATCATTAATATTCCCGGGTTCAGAGTCCAAGGAGGAGAGACGAGGGCCAAACCGCTATGTTCGTGAGTTGCCTCGAGTGACATTTATCATTATCGCTCATTTATTAGGATTTCTCCCTTTTGTTATCTTCTCTTCGCTCATTATTTTGATTGAAACTACCCCCCTGTTTTATCACTATTATTATTATTTATTATTCCTTTTATTATAATTTTTTTATTATATATATATATATATTTATTGGAGAAATGATGGAGTGTACCGCTAGAGGTGGAATTAGGAGTGTGTCGTTGGAGATCTGAGAGTGTGTCGTTGGAGATCTGAGAAGTGTATCGCTGGGGAATTAGGAGTGTGCCGCTGGGGGATTAGGAAGTGTATCGCTGGAGAATTAGGAGGTGTGTCGCTGGAGAGCTGAGAGTGTGCCGCTGGGGAACTGGGAAGTGTATCACTGGGGAATTAGGAGTGTGCTGCTGGAGAGCGAAGAGTGTGCCGCTGGGGAATTAGGAAGTGTGTCATTGGAGAGCTGAGAGTGTGGGCAGTTACTGGAAGGGTTGAACTGAGAGTAAAAGGTTAGGGAAAATAGGGTGGAGTTCAGATGGGTGGGCCAAAGTTCAAGAGAGAGAGCGCCCTTGCTCATGCAGGTCTGATGGAGAACCTCAGAGGATCAACTTTCAATTTTTATCGTGTACTTGAGTCCCAATTCACGTTCAATAGTGCAGTCCTTTGAGTCTTATTCAGCCAATTCCTGGAGCTTTACATAATTCCTTTAGCTGATTAGAATGTTTTATTGCTGCTTAGTCCCATTCGTTTTTTTTTTGCTTCCTTTTGTCTTTTAACTTATCATTATTTCTGACAAAAATTCGGCAACATCTCCCCTTAACCCGGGAGGTAAGGGAATAACAAGGAACATGCCCACAGGGAGTGACATGAACCAACAACTGAGGTGTGTGCCTAAGCAGCCACCTTTGGGAAAACTCCAGAAAACTAGGAGAAAACGCCAAACAAGAAGCCAGTAGACTGATGCAAGCTATGAGTACACTGGAGAAATGATAGCCAAGGTGTGCCGGGCTGGCAGTCCAAGGGTGTGCCGCTGAGGCAGCCAAGGGTGTACCGCTGGCAGCTGGAGGGAGTGTGCCGCCGAGCAAACGAGGGGAAGTGTACTGCCAGGCAGACAAATGGGGAGGGTGTACCACTGAGCAAACCCAGGGAGGAGTGTGCTGCTGGGCCGACCCAAAGAGGTGTACCGCTGGAGAATTAGGAGGCGCGCCGTTGAGCAGACAAAAGGGAAGTGTGCCGTTGAAGGGTTTGAGCAGTAGGATGATGGGGGGCTGGAATGGGTGTATGTGCACCGTGGACTTTGGAGGAAAGGCTGAGGAGCCTTCTGGCCAGCAGGTGGGTGACATACGCCAAGTAGAGGACCACAAAACTTCAACGGGCTGCATGAGCATGAAAGGGGGGAATGCATTGCTGTGGACACCGAAAATTGCAGACCCATATGTCCCGCTCGGCCCCGTGTCAACAACGGCGCTGAGTGAAGAAGCCTTGGAGAGGCGGGTCGTCCGGACTCCCCAAATATGCACACTATCGTGAAGCCGTCTCCGGAGTCACGACAGTGAAGAGAAATCAACCACCAAGAGCCCCACAATCCATGGGCCTCGAAGAAAATCAAGCGGGCCACAACTCGTGCTCACAACGGACTCAAAACTGCCTATTTAGCCGTTCAACGGCACGCCCAGTTTGGCCTTCAGCGGCACACCCCCGTGGGGTTCAACGGCACGCCCCTGATGGCCCTTCAGCGGCACGCCCCAAGACCGTCCAGCGACACGCCCAGGCTGCCATTCGCCGGCACACCTGGCCAGCACCCTTCAGCGGCACGCCGGTGCTGGCCTCCAGCGGCACACCCTGGATGCGCTCCACCGACACGCCCTTTGGGCTCTCCAGCGACACGCCTTTTGGCCCTGCCAGCGACACGCCATTAAGCCTCTTCAACGGCACGCTCCGGCAGGTGAGATCTTGCGCCCATGCCCTATGGATCTTTAGCGCGCAGTGGGCTGTCCGAGGTGTCGTCCGGGGAGAGGGCCACGCTGCCTATCCCCCTGCCACCAAGGACGAGGGAGTCAACTCCCATTCAATGCCCGTCGAATCGTTCCTGCCTTCGGACGCTCGCCGTTGCTGGGGTATAAAACCCCTCTTCTTCGCTGCAAGAAGGAGAGGAGGAGGCCAGCCAGACAGAGACACGCAGAAGAGAAGAAAGGAAAAGAAGAAGAGAAGAAGAAGGAGGAAGAAGAGGGAAGAGAAGAGGAGAGGGGGGGGGGAAGCCTCCGCCTCCTCCCGGCTACTCCGTCCGCCGCCGCCCGAGCAAAGAGAAGAGAAGAAGAGAAGGAGGGGGAGGAGCTCACGCTCCGTCCCTCTTCCCGATTGTATCCCGTTCCCCCTCCCCCACGCAATATTTGCTTTTCGTTTTTCTCCTCTCTCTTTCCCTTTGCAATGTATGTGGCCGTTTGTGGCCCCTTTTCCTTTTGAATAAAAACCCCTTTTGGGATCTTCCGTTGTCTCCGTTTGTTCGGGTATTTTTGCTTCCGTCTGAGCATGCTCTTCCTCCACCTTGTCTTCCCCATCGGTTTGGCCTCCGGCGGCGATCTTTCCTCCTTGGCCTTCCCGCTTCCTGAACACCCCACATCCAGCAGCCCACCCTTGGCCTTTAGCCCTCTTTCCCCTTCTCAACACCCAACGTCCAATAGCCCTCCTGTGGCTCTTCCCCGATACGCCCTGGGCGACCTTCGCCGGCACGGCCCCAATGGCCTTAACCGGTACACCCTTTTCATCCCTCCCCGGCACACCCGTCCGGCTCCTTGGTCGGCACACCCCATGGTGGCCCTCAGCGACACACCTCCCCCTTTGTGGGGCTCCAGCGGTACACCCCGAGCTCATCCTTGGCCGATACGCTTTGGTTGGCCCCAGCCCACCCCGTCTAGTATTGGAAGCCTTCCGTTCTTTATTTACTTCACGTTTTCCGAGGTTCTAAAAAGGTGTTGCTGCCCTCGGGCGCCCACCTCCAGTTGTCGGGTTCCGCCACTCCGTGTGGGCGCGTCCCCTTTATCTCCCTTACGCTCGGGTTAAGGGGAGATGCTGCCGAATTTTCGTTAGAAACTATAATACATTAAAAGACAAAAGACAGCAACAAACAAACGAAAAGAACAACGGTGAAATGCCTTAACCAAAGCAAAAAGAACAATGCAATCAATTCAAAGAGAACCAAATCGAACGACAACTAAACAACTTGAACACTCGTCCTCATGGGAGAAAGAATGAAAATTAATCAAGAGAAGAAAAGAAGAAACCCAAGCAAACTTAATGAAACCAAGAGAGAAGAGGAAAAGACATAAGAACGGAGGTGGAGTGGGTTCCCCATGCCCTTCGCCGGTACGCCCCTCTAGCCACCCTTGGCCGGCACACCCTTCCCCGGCACACCCCTGCCAGGCCTTCTCCGGCACACCCATGCTGCCTTCGCCGGCACACTCCCTGCCGCTTTCGCCGGCACGCCTGCCGCGCCCTTCGCCGGCACCGCCCCTGCCAGGCCTTCGCCGGCACACCCATGCCGCCTTCGCCATCACACTCCATGTCGCTTTCACCGGCACTCCTGCCGCGCCCTTCGCCGGTACGCCCCAGCCCAGCTTCCCCGGCACACCCGCCTCGGCCCTCCGCCGGTACACCCGCCTCAGCCCTTCACCGGCACACATCCCCCAGCCATTCTCCAGCGGTACACCCTCTTTCAGCGGTACGCCTTCCTCTTGGCCCTCTAATGGCCCATTCTCTCTCCAAGAAAATACGAATAATAATAATAATAATAATACTAATAATGATAATAAATAATAACAAATTCAAAAAGAAAATGAATAAATAAATAAGGATGATAAAGAAATAGGCAATAATAATAATAAGGACAAAAGAAATAATAATAACGATAAATAGATAAATAAATGGTAACCAAAATAAACAAATAATAATAACAAACTTAACGAAACACGACAAGCAAATGAACGATAATAAAACAAATAAAAATAATAACGGACCCAATAATAACAATAGTAAATGAATAAAGCACAAAAATAAATAAATAAATAGTAATAACGAACTCACTCAAAGATATACATAAATCAACAAATAATAATAGTGAAATTTTAAATAACAATAAAACAGTGAGATCCACATTGCAGCCCCATCTCTCCTGCGACCCGGTGCTGAAGGAACAACAATGCCGCCCTTGTGGGCTGGGCCTGTGCCTTGGGAGTTATCCCGAAATGGCCATGGCCTGACCTCGCCTCGGGCTGACATTCCGATTAAACCGAACTCATTTCTCCGGCCGGATCCCTTCCGAGCCGCTACTAAAAGTGCCGCACGTTCGGCAGACATTTGAACGGGTTCACCTCGATTCCCGCCGCGTTTCTATTACGAACCTGCGTCCGAACATGAAAAGGCCCGCGAGCGACCTGCATAGCCGGGGGCTCCTACCCCGATATGGCTGTGAGCCGACATTGCTCCGGGCCAATAGCTCATCAATTCCGGCCCGTTCCTATCGGGATTCGTTCCCACCCTTTCATCGAAATTACCGTAAACTCGGCATACATTTGTACGGGGTCGTTCACGTCCATGTCGTACTTTCAATATGGGTCTTTGCCCGAACATGAAAAGGTCCGCAAGCGACCGACAGAATCAGAATAGAACGAGATGGCTCTCGCCACCCCCGGACTCCTTCCGTGGGAATATCAATAAGACCTCCATGGGCCACACTCAGACCTCGGGCCTGTCTCGATCATGGTCATCGTCTGGCTCATATCCTCGGTCTATAGCCCGCTCCTTTCGAACGAGTTTCGGTTTTGAAATCCAGTCCCGGGACTCTCCCCCGTTGCCCCCGGGCACCGGGAATATTAATGATGCCCACGCAAGCCCTGTTCGGACCACGGGAGGCACCCCCAACATGGTCCTGACTCGATCTCGCACCGGGCCAACAGATTCACTGGTTTTCGGCTACAATAACCGAGATTCAACCGAATATTTTCAGTGTCTCGAAATAATAAACTTGCCGTATCTCGGCATGCATATGTTCCAGGTTCCCCCGTGACAATTACAATATTATGAAGCTGGGCCCCCGTCCGAATATTAAACGGTCTCTCGAGTGACCGACATGTTTCGAACGCCCGCTTCTCCGGGACACAGGGCTCTTCAGCCAATTCAAGGGATACTCCCTCGCCGCCCTTTGGCACCGGAAATATTAATGACGCCCATGCAAGCCTTGTTTCGACCGCGGGGGGGGGGGGGGGGGGGGGGGGGGGTCCACCGCAATATGGTCACAGTTTGCTCTTGCTTCGGGCCAACAGGTTCACCGGTTTCCGACCGCTCTAACCAAGGTTTAGCCGAACGTCTTTCGTTCTTCCGAACAATAAACTTGCCATACCTTGGCATACATATGCTCCGGTCTTCCCGCAACGATCGCGCTTTTCCCGAGACGGACACTCGTCCGAACATTAAATGGTCAGCACATGACCGACATGATCTCAAACGGTTTTCTTCTCGCCCTTGCGCGAGGACTTTGATACCTCCTGATCGACCTTTTATACAATCAATCTCTTGGCCATGAGGCCCTGAATCTCGGCGATTAATCAAGGGTGTTCCCTCGTATGGGGGATGTAAATGACGTCGTGACCTTTATGGCGCAGCGGATTTTGGTCCCGACACGAACCACACAATCGTCTGCCGAAGTCAGATCGAGCGCACCATGGGCTCTTCGGAGCCCGAATAAATTGTCACATCGGTGACTGGCACGCCCACGTACTCAATAAACCGAATAAACCAAAAAGAGAATAACAAGTGCCGAAAAGTGCGTCCACAACTCTGGCACGCCCGGTGGGACCAAACCACCCTTCATCTCTTCGTCGGGATTCAGGGCCTCATGGCCCCCTAATAAATGATGTTTGCCTGCTTTGATGAATTGCAGGTGCTGTCTTCGCCAGTCCTATGGGGAGAAAAGCCTGGCTCGGTGCAGCTGCCTTCGCGGCCTCGAGAACGCTGCTTCGAAGCATATGCAGCTTCCAAGAATCATGGGGGCTGTTATAAAAAAAGGGAAGAGAAGGTAAGAGAAAGAGAACAGAAGGGAGGGGAAATCAAGCCCCCCGTTTCCCTCACGAAGAAAAGAAGAAAAGAAGAAAGGAAGAAAGGTAGAAAAGAAGAAAAAAAAAGAGAGAAAAGAAAGAAGCAAAAAAAGAAGAGAAAGAATTGGCAATAGAGGGTTGTATGGCCACGTCCGTCGAGACCCATGCTGAATAAGGATTACCATGGTGGGGTTTATGCGGTGGAGCAAACCACTCATCCCCTCCCTGAGGGGGTGAGCGCTCTCCTGCACCTCCACCCTGGTCAATCATACAAAAAAGAAGAGAAAAGAAGAAGGGACAAAAAAAAGAGAGAAGAAGAGAAAAAAAAAGGAGAAAAAAAAGAGAAGAAAAAAGAGAGAAAAAAAAAGAGAAGAAAAGTCGGCCAGCATCGCCGACCAAAAGAGCAACAAGAAGCCCGGTATCCCGCCCGACTCTAGGAGGCTCCGAGTCCGTGGTGTAATGACCACGCTCGTTCCTCCTTCCTGCTGCCTCCATCCGGCACAAGACGGCCCCTCGAGTGGCTGTTAGAAGACCCAGCGAGCCACAATCGTAGCTCGGTGAATGGCTGCCCGCTGTGGGGAGTGCTTTATAGCAATGAGGCCAAGCACGGCCACCACTCCCGAAGAGAGCATGCATATACCCCGCCATGGAGGATAAGAAGAAGATATATACCCTGCTACGGGGGCATAAGAGGCAAAAAAAAGGGGGGATACACCCTATTCCCAGGGGCACTCGAAGAGAAGTCCACCCCGGCTTAGGGGCACAAGAAGCAAAACATGTCCCGTCCCGGACATAGAAGCCATAAGAGAATACACCCCTGTTCTAGAGGTGTTTGAAAAAGAAACACACACCCCCGCCGCGGGAGCATAAGAAGCAGAAGAATCCACCCCACTCTGGGGCGGAAGAAGCAGAAGAATTCACCTCAGCCTGGGGACACACAAAAAGAGAAACTCACCCTGGCTTAGGGGTATATGAAGAAGGAACGTACCCCAACCTGGGGGCATAAGAAACAAAAGCACACCCCATGCTAGGGGCATATGGAGAGGAATGCACCTCGCCCTGAGGGGCGCAAAAAGTATAAGAACACACCCTGGCATAGGGGCATTTGAAGAAGAAACATACCCCGCCAGGGGGCATAGAAGTCATAAAGAATACGCCCCGGCTTAAGGGCATTTGAAGAAGTTACATCCCGCCTCGGGAGCATAAGAAGCAGCAAGAATACACCCCGGCTTCGGGGTATTTGAAGAAGAAATATAGCCCGCCTGGGGGCATAGAAGCCGTAAAGAGATGCACCCTGACCTCAGGGGGGCATAAGATGCAACAGATACACCCCCGTGCCGGGGACATATGCAGAGAAGCACTCCTCCGCCTTCAGGGGTAGAAAGAGAGCAGAATTCGCCCCCGCTACGGGGGGTATAAGAAACAAAAGACACGCCCCGTACCAGGGGCATATGAAGAAGAAGCATACCTCACCTCGAGGGCCTGGAAGCTATAAAGAACACGCCCCGGCTCAGGGGCATATGAAGAGAAGTCCACCCTGGCTTAGGAGCATATGAAGAAGAAACATACCCCACCTGGGGGCATAGAAGCCGTGAAGGGTATACCCCACCATGGGGTCATTTGAAGAGAGCTACACCCCGCCTCGGGGGCATTAAAAAAAAAACACACCCTGCTTTGGGGACATAGAAGCCAAAAAATACACCCCGCCCGGGGGCACAGAAGCGAAGAGGCAAAACACACCCCCTCAGGGGGGATGCATACCAAATGAAGCTACACCCCAACCTGGGGGCACATTAAGAGAAATACACTCCAGCATGGAAGCATTAATGAGAAAAGAAGAGCAGAACAAAGAAAAAGACACACATGAGGCAGACGTGGTTTTCGAGCCCGCCTCATCACGCAAAAGAAGAGAAGAAAAGGAAGAAGAGACCAATGAGGCAGACGTGGTCTTCGAGCCCGCCTCTCCACAAAAAAAGAGGGAAAAAAAAGGAGACCTGAGGCAGACGTGGTCCTCGAGCCCGCCTCACCAAACAAAAAGAAGAGAAGAAGAAAAAGAGACATGAGGCACACATGGTCCTTGCACTGGCCTCTCCCCAAAAGAAGAAAAAAGGAGATATGAGGCAGACGTGGCCCTTGAGCCCGCCTCACCAAACAAAAAGAAGAGAAGAAAAGGAAAGAAAAGACACATGAGACAGACGTGGTCTTCGAGCCCGCCTCGTCACACAAAAAGAAGAGAAGAAAAAGAGACATGAGGCACACATGGTCCTTGCACCGGCCTCTCCACAAAAGAAGAAAAAAAAAGAGATATGAGGCAGACGTGGCCCTTGAGCCCGCCTCACCAAACAAAAGAAGAGAAGAAGAGGAAGGAAAGACACATGAGGCAGCTATGATCCCTGGACCCGCCTCTTCACACAAAAGAAGAAGAGCAGAACAAGGAAAAAGAAGATACATGAGGCAGACGTGGTCTGCGAGCCCGCCTCATCATGCTAAAGAAGAAAAAAAGGAAGAAGAGACCAATGAGGCAGACGTGGTCCCTGAACCCGCCTCTTCACATAAAAAAAAAAGGAAGAAGAAGAAGAGAAAAAAGGGGGGAAGAGCAGAAAAGAAAGAAAATAGTCAAGAGGCGAACATGGTCCTTGCATCTGCCTCTCTACAAATTAAGAAGAGAAGTGAAAAATAGACAAGAGGCGAACATGGTCCCTGCACCTGCCTCTCCATGAAAGAATAGAAGAAGAGTTACGAGGCAGACGCGGTCTTTGCACCCGCCCCTCTACACAAAAGAAGAAGAGAAGAAAAGAAAGAAATGATTACGAGGCGAACATGGTCCTTGCACCTGCCTCTCCATAAAAGAAGAAGAGAAGAATAAAAAGAGCAATTACGAGGCGAACATGGTCCTTGCACCTGCCTCTCCGTAAAAGAAGAAGAGAAGAAGAGAAAGAGCAATCATGATGCAAACACGGTCTCTGCACCTGCCTCTCTACAAATTAAGAAGAGAAGTGAAAAATAGACAAGAGGCAAACATGGTCCCTGCACCTGCCTCTCCATAAAAGAATAGAAGAAGAGTTACGAGGCAGACGCGGTCTTTGCACCCGCCTCTCTACACAAAAGAAGAAGAGAAGAAAAGAAAGAAATGATCATGAGGCAAACATGGTCCTTGCACCTGCCTCTCCGTAAAAGAAAAAGAGAAGAAGAGAAAGAGCAATCATGAGGCAAACACGGTCTCTGCACCTGCCTCTCTACAAAAGAAGAATAGAAGAGAAAAATAGACATGAGGCGAACATGGTCCCTGCACCTGCCTCTCCATAAAAGAATAGAAGAAGAGTTACGAGGCAGACGCGGTCTTTGCACCTGCCTCTCTACACAAAAGAAGAAGAGAAGAAAAGAAAGAACTGATCACGAGGCGAACATGGTCCTTGCACCTGCCTCTCCATAAAAGAAGAAGGGAAGAAGAGAAAGAATAGACATGAGGCGAGCATGGCCTTTGCACCCACCTCCCCACACAAAAGAAGAAGAGAAAGAAGGGTCACGAGGCAAACTTTTACCTCCAACCTCCGGCCACCCAACAAATAGAAACCAACTAGACCTTCCGCCGACGGGGCGTTAAACCGACTAGACCTTTCGCCGACGGGGCGTTAAACCGAATAGACCTTCCGCCGACGGGGCGTTAAACCGAATAGACCTTCCGCCGACGGGGCGTTAAACTGAATAGACCTTCCACCGACGGGGCGTTAAACCGACAAAGGCCTCCCAGATCCTGGCTCATGAGGCCTGTTTCCCAAAATTCGGCCCTCATGGCCTGCTTATCTCTAGCTCTCGCAGCTTGCTTTCCTTTGGCCTTTGTGGCATGCTTCCCAATGTTGGCTCTCGTAGCCTGCTCCCCCAACCTTTGGCCCTTGTGGCCCGCTCGCCGATATCCCTTGGCTTTTTAGCTTACTTTTCATTATCCTTGGCTCTTGCAGCCTGCTTCCCAGATCCTGGCTTTTGTAGCCTGCTTCCCAAAATTCGGCCTTCGTGGCCTGCTTCCCAACTTTGGCTCCTACAGCCTGCTTCCCTTCGGCTTTCACAGCCTGCTTCCCAGCTTTGGCTCTTGCAGCCTGCTTACATTTGGCCTTCGTGGCCTGCTTCCCAAGTCTGGCTCTCGTAACCTACTTCCCAGAATTCGGCCTTCGCGGCCCGCATCCCATAACTTCGGATCTTGCAGCCCGCTTCCCTAATATCCTCTCAGCCCTTTTGCGGTCTGCCTCCCTAATACCTTCACTACCACTACACTTATACGTAACAACAATATTTTCTTATGCAAAAAAAATAAACAAAAACAAAAAAAACAACACCCAAAAAAAAATAATAATAAAACAAGCACACAAAAAAAAGAAAATGGAAACAAAAGAAGAGAATGCTTGATTGCCCTTTTTGCATGCTTGCTTAATATAGAATAATACACCTCCTTGAAATTTTCTAGGACCGTGTTTCCTTGCTAAATAATAATATCGCCCCGATTCCAGATGTACGGGTGTTGCGGCGTACGCTCGAAGGGAACCCGATTATGGCGAGTGCACACGTCAAGGGGAAGAGTCATGGCTGAATCGCTAAGCCCAACTCACAAAATAAACCTGAGGCAACGCTCCCACACTTAGCGCTTAATGTGTTCAATAGCTTTCAACCATAGGGATTGCCCGAATTCCTTCTTAGCACTCTACGGAGACTTGAATTCCTGCACTCGCGTGAAAGGTAATCGTGAGGAAAAAGTTGCCTACCCCCACTGTAAAATAAAAAAAATAAAAAAAGAGAGAAAAAAATGATGCAAAAAAAAGAGAGAGAAACGTGAATCCGAGTAGCCGGGAATCCCCATTGAGACACATGAGGAGACTCACGCGAAATGGTGAAGCGAATTACAATAAGGATGAAACCTATTAGCCGGGAATCCTCATTGAGACATATGAGGAAACTCACGTCAAACGGTGGAATCCGCAATAGAATCACAATAAGGACAAATCTTAGTAGCCGGGAATCCCCATTGAGACACATGAGGAGACTCGCACTGAACGGTGAAATCCGCTACCAAAATAAACAAGTGGGGGCTGTGTGAAGCTACCGAAAGTCGAAAGCCCGGAACTAATGTGTAGGCGCTAGAGTGATCCTCGAGTGTCACCAGGAAAACATGCATATCCCTATGGTTAGGGCTCTTTGCTCACACATTTGCACTGCCACGCCACATAGAATTGCCTCGGGTGAAATGCGTGAATTTAGGCTAGGCATGCAAGACGTGCGATATCCTCTTGACGGGTGCACCACCCCTCGATTGTGCCTCGCGGCCCGCACCGCATCTATGAATTACGGGCGACGTCCCTATCCTATCCCCTATAGAGGGAGCCGCCTTACTTATATTTATGTTATGCCTGCTAATGAATGCTTGCATGCTTTAAAAAAAATGATGATAAAAAAAAATAAAACAACAAAACAACATAAAAAATAATAAAAAAGGTATAATGACAATAAAATAACAAGAAGGTGCATATGCAATGAACTCAATTTCGGCTATCGCAGCCTACTTTCCCAGCTCTGGCTCGTAGAGCCCAATCTTGGCCCCCCATGGCCTACCTCTTGCCCTCACGGCTCGTTAACCTCCCAACTCCGGCTTCTGTAGTCCGCTTCCCCGATTTGGGCTTTCACATCTTACGCCTTAATTTCGGCCTTCGCGGCCCGCTTCCCAACAACTTTGGCTCTTGTAGCCTGCTTACCTCGGCCCCCATGGCCCGCTTTCCTAATTCTGGCCTTCACGGCCTGCTTCCCAAAATTCAGCTTCCATGGCCCGCTGCCCATAATTTCAGCCTTCACGGCCCGCTTCCCAACTTTGGCTCTTGTAGCCTGCTTATCTCGGCCCCCATGGCCCGCTTTCCCAATTCTGGCCTTCACGGCCTGCTTCCCAAAATTCGGCCTCCACGGCCCGCTGCCCATAATTTCGGCCTTCACGGCCCGCATCCCAACTTTGGCTCTTGTAGCCTGCTTATCTCGGCCCCCATGGCCCGCTTTCCCAATTCTGGCCTTCACGGCCTGCTTCCCAAAATTCGGCCTCCACGGCCCGCTGCCCATAATTTTGGCCTTCACGGCCCGCTTCCCAACTTTGGCTCTTGTAGCCTGCTTATCTCGGCCCCCATGGCCCGCTTTCCCAATTCTGGCCTTCACGGCCTACTTCCCAAAATTCGGCCTCCACGGCCCGCTGCCCATAATTTCTGCCTTCACGGCCCGCTTCCCAACTTTGGCTCTTGTAGCCTGCTTATCTCGGCCCCCATGGCCCGCTTTCCCAATTCTGGCTCTCGCAGCCTGCTCCCCAGAATTCGGCCTTTATGGCCTGCTTCCCAGAATTCGGCTCTTGTAGCCCGCTTCCCAATTTCGGCTCCTGCAGCCCGCTCCCCAATTCTGGCTCTCATAGCTTGCTTCCCCGATTCGGCTCTTGTAGCCCGCTTCCCAATTTCGGCTCCTGCAGCCCGCTCCCCAATTCTGGCCTTCATAGCCTGCTTCCCTGATTCGGCTCTTTATAGCCCGCTTCCCAACGTCTTCGGCTCTTACAGCCCGCTTCCCAATATCTTTGGCTCTTCCAGCCTGCTTCTCAGGATTCGGCCTTTCACGGCCTGCTGCCCAGAATTCGGCCTTCACGGCCTGCTTCCCCGATTTCAGCCTTCGCGGCCTACCTCTGTGACACGAACTCTGGCCCTTGCGGCCCACTTTCCCCAGCCCGGGTTTCATAACCGGAGCCCCCGACGCTTTTGAATCAACAAACTCTTCTCTCCGTCCCTTCAGGCGACGAATACCCCTATTGAATTAATGAACCCTTTTCTCCGCCCTCGTGGCTCGCCTTTCACAATTTTGGCTCTTGAAGCCCGCTTCCAGCCTTGGCTGTTTTGGCCTCCCCTGTTGGCCCCTGCGCCGACAGCTCTTATATTATTATTGGCTTCCACGCCAACAACCACCTGGAGTTCTTCAAAAAAAAGGGAAAAAAAAGAAGAGAAAGAAAAAGGAACATGCTGCTTCAGTCCCCGACACCCCGTCGGCACTGATGAAGAGACCTACATTCTCCCATTGCGCAGGCATTCTGTCCTTGGCAACGAAAGAACCTTATTTTCCGGCGCAAGGCTTCGCGCCCTAGCCTATACTCGCATATCACTCAACTGCAAAAAAAAAGGAAGAAAAGAAAATGGGGTTAAAAATAGAGACACCCCACCAGACTTGTCCCCACACGGGGACAAGGGTAAAAATGGCAACAACCCGACTGTGGCGAGAACCCGAAAGGGCGCTACGGGCAAAATCGGGTACCCCGCCACGTGAAAACCCGAAAGGGCGCGTGGGCAAAAGCAAGAGGGGGCCGGTACCGGCGAAAACCCGAAAGGGCGCTTGTATCGGTAATGTGGTTCAAAAAAAAGGGGGAAAGAAAAGAAAAGAAACAACAAAGTGCTTCGGTTCCCGACGCCCCGTCGGCACTGATGAAGAGACAACAAAGTACTTCAGTTCCCGACACCCCGTCGGCACTGATGAAGAGACAACAAAGTGCTTCAATTCCCGACACCCCGTCGGTACTGATGAAGAAACAAAAAGATAACAAATTGCTTCAGTCCCCGACGCCCCGTCGGCACTGATGAGGAGACCAATAAATCGCTTCAGTCCCCGACACCCCGTCGGCACTGATGAAGAGACAAAGAGACCAACAAACTGCTTCAGTTCCCGGCACCCCGTCGGCACTGATGAAGAGACCAACAAATCGCTTCAGTCCCCAACACCCCGTCGGCACTGATGAAGAGACAAAGAGACCAACAAACTGCTTCAGTTCCCGGCACCCCGTCGGCACTGATGAAGAGACCAACAAACTGCTTCAGTTCCCGGCACCCCGTCGGCACTGATGAAGAGACCAACAAACTGCTTCAGTTCCCGGCACCCCGTCGGCACTGATGAAGAGACAACAAATTGCTTCAGTCCCCGGCACCCCGTCGGCACTGATGAAGAGACAACAAATTTCTTCAGTCCTTGACACCCCGTCGGCACTGATGAAGAGACCAATGTACAGCTTCAGTTCCCGACACCCCGTCGGCACTGATGAAGAGACAACATATGCTGCTTCAGTTCCCGACACCCTGTCGGCGCTGATGAAGAGACAAAAAAAATAACAACTGCTTCAGTTCCCGACACCCTGTCAGCGCTGATGAAGAGACAAAAAGACAACAACTGCTTCAGTCCCCGACATCCCGTCGGCATTGATGAAGAGACAAAGAGACTAACATATGCTGCTTCAGTCCCCGGCATCCCGTCGGCACTGATGAAGAGACAAAGAGACTAACATATGCTGCTTCAGTTCCCAGCATCCTGTCGGCGCTGACGAAGAGACCAAGAGATCAATAAACCAGACCAGCCACCGACACCCTATAAACAACGTCAACAAAGAGAAGAAGAGACCATTGCACCCACGGGCACCGCCCGGCTCATCCTTCACCTGCGCTACCCGTGGGTGGGGGGCATTTGTGGACACCGAAAATTGCACACCCAGATGTCCCGCTCGGCCCCGCGTCAACAACAGCGCTGAGTGAAGAAGCCTTGGAGAGGCGGGTCATCCGGACTCCCCAAATATGCACACTGCCGTGAAGCCGTCTCCGGAGTCACGACAGTGAAGAGAAATCAACCACCAAGAGCCACACAATCCATGGGCCTTGAAGAAAATCAAGCGGGCCACAACTCGTGCTCACAACGAACTCAAAACTGCCTATTTAGCCGTTCAACGGCACGCCCAGTTTGGCCTTCAGCGGCACACCCCCGTGGGGTTCAACGGCACGCCCCTGATGGCCCTTCAGCGGCACGCCCCAAGGCTGTCCAGCGACACGCCCAGGCTGCCATTCGCCGGCACTCCTGGCCAGCACCCTTCAGCGGCACGCCCGTGCTGGCCTCCAGCGGCACACCCTGGATGCGCTCCACCGGCACGCCCTTTGGGCTCTCCAGCGACACACCTTTTGGCCCTGCCAGCGACACGCCATTAAGCCTCTTCAACGGCACGCTCCGGCAGGTGAGATCTTGCGCCCGTGCCCTATGGATCTTTGGCGTGCAGTGGGCTGTCCGAGGTGTTGTCCGGGGAGAGGGCCACGCTGCCTATCCCCCTGCCACCAAGGACGAGGGAGTCAACTCCCATTCAATGCCCGTCGAATCGTTCCCGCCTTCGGACGCTCGCCGTTGCTGGGGTATAAAACCCCTCTTCTTCGCTGCAAGAAGGAGAGGAGGAGGCCAGCCAGACAGAGACACGCAGAAGAGAAGAAAGGAAAAGAAGAAGAGAAGAAGAAGGAGGAAGAAGAGGGAAGAGAAGAGGAGAGGGGGGGGAAAGCCTCCGCCTCCTCCCGGCTACTCCGTCCGCCGCCGCCCGAGCAAAGTGAAGAGAAGAAGAGAAGGAGGGGGAGGAGCTCACGCTCCGTCCCTCTTCCCTATTGTATCCCGTTCCCCCTCTCCCACGCAATATTTGCTTTTAGTTTTTCTCCTCTCTCTTTCCCTTTGCAATGTATGTGGCCGTTTGTGGCCCCTTTTCCTTTTGAATAAAAACCCCTTTTGGGATCTTCCGTTGTCTCCGTTTGTTCGGGTATTTTTGCTTCCGTCTGAGCATGCTCTTCCTCCACCTTGTCTTCCCCATCGGTTTGGCCTCCGGCGGCGATCTTTCCTCCTTGGCCTTCCCGCTTCCTGAACACCCCACATCCAGCAGCCCACCCTTGGCCTTTAGCCCTCTTTCCCCTTCTGAACACCCAACGTCCAATAGCCCTCCTGTGGCTCTTCCCCGATACGCCCTGGGAGACCTTCGCCGGCACGGCCCCAATGGCCTTAACCGGTACACCCTTTTCAGCCCTCCCCGGCACACCCGTCCGGCTCCTTGGCCGGCACACCCCATGGTGGCCCTCAGCGGCACACCTCCCCCTTTGTGGGGCTCCAGCGGTACACCCCGAGCTCATCCTTGGCCGATACGCTTTAGTTGGCCCCAGCCCACCCCGTCTAGTATTGGAAGCCTTCCGTTCTTTGTTTACTTCACGTTTTCCGAGGTTCTAAAAAGGTGTTGCTGCCCTCGGGCGCCCACCTCCAGTTGTCGGGTTCCGCCACTCCGTGTGGGCGCGTCCCCTTTATCTCCCTTACGCTCGGGTTAAGGGGAGATGCTGCCGAATTTTCGTTAGAAACTATAATACAATAAAAGATAAAAGACAGCAACAAACAAACGAAAAGAACAATGGTAAAATACCTTAACCAAAGCAAAAAGAATAATGCAATCAATTCAAAGAGAACCAAATCGAACGACAACTAAACAACTTGAACACTCGTCCTCATGGGAGAAAGAATGAAAATTAATCAAGAGAAGAAAAGAAGAAACCCAAGCAAACTTAATGAAACCAAGAGAGAAGAGGAAAAGACATAAGAACGGAGGGGGAGTGGGTTCCCCATGCCCTTCGCCGGTACGCCTCTCTAGCCACCCTTGGCCGGCACGCCCTTCCCCGGCACACCCCTGCCAGGCCTTCGCCGGCACACCCATGCCGCCTTCGCCGGCACATTCCCTGCCGCTTTCGCCGGCACGCCTGCCGCGCCCTTCGCCGGCACCCCCCCTGCCAGGCCTTCGCCGGCACACCCATGCCGCCTTCGCCAGCACACTCCCTGCCGCTTTCACCGGCACGCCTGCCGCGCCCTTCGCCGGTACGCCCCAGCCCAGCTTCCCCGGCACACCCGCCTCGGCCCTCCGCCGGTACACCCGCCTCAGCCCTTCACCGGCACACCTCCCCCAGCCATTCTCTAGCGGTACACCCTCTTTCAGCGGTACGCCTTCCTCTTGGCCCTCTAATGGCCCATTCTCTCTCCAAGAAAATACGAATAATAATAATAATAATACTAATACTAATAATGATAATAAATAATAACAAATTCAAAAAGAAAATGAATAAATAAATAAGGATGATAAAGAAATAGGCAATAATAATAAGGACAAAAGAAATAATAATAACGATAAATAGACAAATAAATGGTAACCAAAATAAACAAATAATAATAACAAATTTAACGAAACACGACAAGCAAATGAACGATAATAAAACAAATAAAAATAATAACGGACCCAATAATAACAATAGTAAATGAATAAAGCACAAAAATAAATAAATAAATAGTAATAACGAACTCACTCAAAGATATACATAAATCAACAAATAATAATAGTGAAATTTTAAATAATAATAAAACAGTGAGATCCACATTGTAGCCCCATCTCTCCTGCGACCCGGTGCTGAAGGAACAACAATGCCGCCCTTGTGGGCTGGGCCTGTGTCTTGGGAGTTATCCCGAAATGGCCATGGCCTGACCTCGCCATTTCGGAGGCGGGGTCGTGGCAGGACGCGGCTTCGCCGCGTTAACGAGGTCGGCGGGCGCACGCGCACGCGTTTTCCACGCGGCGAGAGGCGGAGGACGGCGGCGCAACGGACGGTCCACGCGGGCGCGCAAAAGCGCATGAGAGAGACGCGGCGCACGGCGGGCGCATCCGGAGCCAGGAGAGAGAAAGAGAGAGAATGGGAGAGAAAAAGGCCAATAAAAAGCCCAGAAAATTGCTGAAAAAATTCCAGAAAATTACAAAACGTGTGCAGCACATGTCAGCCCATATTTTGGGTCAAAATAGCAGCCATTTGGGTTGTTCACATTGGCCAAGTGTTCACATGTAAAGGGGTGTTATGTGTTGCCCTATATAAAGGGCCTTCATTTGTAAGTGTGGGTAGTTAGTTGTTAAGTTGTGAAGGTTGAGTTAGGGAGAGAGCTAGCTATGGATCACTTGTAATGTAATGTTGTTCTTTGTATTTTTGAAGTTTTTGATTGTTGGAGTTGTGTTTTTCCAAGCTTTTGAAGTCAAAGTTGTAAGTTGAAGTCATTTCAATACAAGTTTCATTTTGAAATTCAGTATTTTCATAGCCTTATTTCTCATTGTTATGTTCTTCATTTCAATTTGAGTTCTTCACGAAAGTTATTTGTTTTCAAGTGTTCTTCAACGTCTCTGTTTAGCATTTCTTCAAATTCTTCCTAATTCATAGAGTTAATACTAATTTTCTTAAGTGCTATTTTATGTGATTATTGTTCATCCGTGGTGATATCTTCTGCCATTTCTTCATTTTGAAGTCTTTTTAGTACTCAAATAACTCTGAGTTCTTCATAAGAGTTGTTCCTCTCTTGTAGATCTAAGTTTTATTCTTCTTGCACTTTGTCCAATTCTTCTTAGTTTGAGCTCTAGAATTAATTTGTTAACGTGCTGTTTTTCTGTCAGTTACTGTTCATCCGAACCAATAGGTCATAGTTTTTCAAGTTTTTCATTAACTTCCTTTCATTTTCTGATTCTATGGTCTTCATCAAAGTTTTTCATCTTTCAATTCTCTACAACTTTTATGTTTTCCACTTTGTCTAATTCTATCTAGATTGTAAGTTATTTAATTTCTTCCAAACTCTATTTTTACTGAAATTCTGTTATGTTTTCAAACTTAAATCTTCAAACTTGTTATATGCAAATCCGTTCTTCTTAAGTGTTTCAAATATACCCGAAGTGGTAAGTCTTCTTCAATTCATATCATGGCGTCGACTTCCAAGGCGGAGCGATCTTCATCAAAGGCTCGGCGTGGAAACGACGGCATTCTTCAATTCATTGGCTAAATTTCTTGCACTTATATCTTGTTCTTTCAAGTTGTAATTTCATTTCTGTTAATTGTAATCGCACTCCAAATACAAAATTTGCTGTTCAAAACATAAGGGTATTTCCAACTTGAGCTAAAATCAACTATTCTCTCCCCGTGGGATCGACCCGTATTCACCACTGTACTCATATTTTCAACATCATTCGAGTGAGTGAGTGCGGTTATAAATTTGTGTGGCACGGCATTTTTAAACGACGACTGTCGAGTTACCATCAAATTTTTGGCGCCGTTGCCGGGGAAAATGAAGTGTCGTTAAAAGCCCGGAAGCATCGCTGAAGGGTAGAAATGAAGGAACAGGTTCTATTTTTCTAATTTCTGAAAAATATTTTACAAAATTTTGAAAAATTCTTCAAAACTCTATAAAAATCATAAAACATCAAAACAAAAGAATTTTTGTGCTGGCTAGATAGGTTCATTAATAAAAAAAATAAAAAAAATACTTGCACCAAAATCCAAAAAAAAATCATTTCAACATTAGAAACCACACATCATGTTTTAGGTCATGCATCATTTAGCATAGAAATTTTCTTTATTTAATTCCTGTCAATTGCATCTTGAAGATTGCGAGGGGCAAGGTACGTTCTACTCACCATATTCTGGCATTCATTTTGCATAAAGAACCCCTTGTTTGTAATTGTGGTGTGCATTTCATTTCAAAATATTCTAAGGGCATTACCTCTAAATAACATAAGGTGGAGATTTCATCACCCTTCCTTAGCCCACAAACCACATTTCCCTTGCATCTTTGCATGACCTGCGCCATAAATAAAAGTCAGTAAACGTTGGCCCTAGGATCACACTGTGGTTCTTGTGTTATTTGGGTTTACTCTCATATGAAAACCGGTGCCTAAGGCAAGACGGTCGGACGGTAAACGCCTTAAGCGGGTTAGTGGTTTGGCATAATAAGGTCCCTACGAAAGTAGGGGGAACCTCCCACTTCCCCACCCCTTACCTGGCTGGTGGTCATATTGAGGGTAAACTTACGTTTCACTTTAATCACTTTGTGAAACCCAACTTGTAGGTCTGAGTCGCATTTAGATCATTAGATAATTTGTGTTAACTTGTTTGTGGTTACATAAAAAATTAAAAAAAATAAAATCACAAATCCACGCCTATGCTGAAGCACTTTTATCCTTCTACTTACAAGCCTTCGACCTGTATTCAACTCCCTGACATTCTAGCTGATCAATATGAGATTCGCCCTAGTCTCATCCAAATGCTCCCATCTTTTTATGGGAATCTTAATGAAAATCCTTATAGGCATCTAGATGATTTTCTAGAAGTTTGCTCCCTGATCAAAATTCAGAATTTTAATGATAATGCCCTTAAGTTAATCTTATTTCCATTCTCGTTAAAAGATAAAGCAAAATGTTGGTTACGGAGTTTTCGAAAGATTATCAGGACTTGGGAAGATATGCAGTTAGAATTTTTGAAAAAATTTTACCCCACATGTCGAACCAACATGATGAGAAGGGCGATTACAGGATTTACTCAACGTCCGGGAGAGCAAATTCATGAATCATGGGAGAGATTGAAGGATTTAATAAGTCAATGCCCGCACCATGGGTTGCCCAAATGACAAATTATATTTGCATTATATGAGGGGCTATCCAATTATGATAGGCAAATGGTGGATATATATTGTGGAGGGGCATTTCTGAGCAAAAGTGAAGATGAGGCATATGATCTATTTGAGATTTTGAGTGAAAATTCGATAAATCGTGCCTCCATCTCATCTCATCAACAACTCGTAGGACATGACAAACAGGCGGACAACCCAACCCACACTTTCACGGAAGTGTGTGAATTCTGTGCCAGTCTCACTCACCATGTGAGTGAATGCCCTACTATAGCCCGACTCTCTCCAGTCATCCAAGCACAGGTCCAAAATTCCCTAGGATTCTCTCAGCTCAAGCATGTTATAGATGATGATAATCTTGGCTGGAGTAATCACACAAATTTACCTTGGATGGATCCACCATTTCAAGCCCATATGTCTGAATTTTCACCCCAAGCAGCCCACGAGCGGCCCATGTGTGCTCCACCTCCACCCAACTCATCTCACCCAGATTTCGGAATCAGCATTGATACTAGGGGTGACCCACCGGGCCACTATTTTGAACCTCAAGTCATGTACTCTCAATCTACTTATCAACCTTCTCCTTCAACATTACACCCACCCCCTCAATATGTGAACGATGATGATGATGACAGTCTTCTGCCTGTCATTTTGACTCAGGATATCACGATTGACAGTGAGGAGGAGCGCACACGTGATACCATGATGAAGGAAGGAAAGGAAGAAGGGGGTAGCTCCGAGGATACTGATGAACATATTACCCCATTTTCTGAATGTTTTGAGATTGAGAATATTAATGGCCCAAACAACTCAATTAAGGAAAAGAATCAAGAGGAGGATTACGTTGTAAGTAATAATATTGTTGATTTAATGGAACAAAATTCTGAATATCCTCCTTCTCTCGAAGAACATGATGATGGGGCCTTATTAGAAAAGTTCACATTTCATCTACCAACCCCATTTATGGACAATTTGATTGATAATTTTGGGTTTAGTGATGAGGGTGATGATGGGCCCGTCTTAGAGGAATTCACATTTGATCTGGCCTATGATGAAAGGGCCAGACTGGAAACATTTGCATTTCCTCTATCCACCCCATTAGTAGGCAATGTGGTTAATGATCCTCAGTTAAGAGATGAGTGTGATGAAGGGGTTTCGTTAGAAAAGTTCATATTTAATCTGACCCCTGAAGCCTATTCATTGAAGTCTAAATCTATGGATGAGTTAGATACTGGGCTCATACTTCCTTCTACTTTGATTCCTCTGCCAGTTGAACCTCTCCAATTCGACATTCTAGGACCTGAGGGGGATGTGCCAACCACATTCACCTTTGATTTGACTTCCTCTCAGGAAGACCAATTGATCAATGCCCTTAGAATTCATGAGGCGATTACTGAGAGGAAAATGGCGAAGGATGATAATTTCATTCCTAAGCTTCCAATGCCTGAACAAGTTACCATGGAGGAAGTCATTCCTAAAGAGTTAGTCAGGAAGGACGATACAGGTGAAGGGGACCAAGAGATTGATATGGTGCAAGGGTTCTACTTTGATCTTGATAAATTGTTGTCCATTGATCATTTCTTGATATCTAAAGCTGAAAATTGGCTCGCACACAGGGTTAATGTTACAAATAATCATGTGCGAATCCTGCCTCTTTCTAGCCCCGGTCCATACATGATTACTCTTGTCCCTCAATGGATTAAGGGCTGGAATTTGAAGAAAGACAAGATCACGTGGTGGCTCATTCTGAATGCCACGCGTTGGTTAATGAGCTAATGAGCTACATGGTGTCTGGCTGACGACATAAAAGTTAGCGCTTCTTAGGAGGCAACCTAAGTGATTTTTGTGTGATAATAAATTGTTGTGGGAAATTAGCTGTGTTTAGGGATTCGAGAGATAAGGACAACGGAGAGCCAAGCAAAAAGTATTTTATTACACACAAAAGCAAACAAAGAGATTACATCGGAATCCACCTTCTTTCTTCACATTACTTGTCTTGCCGCTCTCTGGGGCAAGATTCTCTAGAGGGTATTCCCAAGCCGAGAGCAGCGGTATTACTACCGTACTATGGACGCCGATCTGAGGGGGCAGCAAAGAAGCTACTGACACGAAAGCCACGCTCTCGTGCTCTTCGATAGCGTTCTTCGCCATCCTTCAGCCATTGCTCGGCTAGGCCGAGACTAGTCCTCAATTCAAAAAGTTGGGCCTCCAGGGCCCTCTTTTCCTCTTTCTCGGCCGATCTCTTGGCTTTCTCTCTATCTCTGTCCTGTTCTCTCTCAGCCCGTTCTCTCTCTCTATCTTCTCTTTCTAATTGAAGGGTGATTCTCAACTCCACAGTGTCCCTTGAAGAATCTTCATCTGGACGACGCTGTAGTTCTTCTTCCAGCTCAGTTATTCTCGCTTCCTTCTGAGTGGCATTTGCGAGTGCCTCTTGTGTTTCTTTCTCCTGCCACACATATCATCTCAGGCATAGGGCAATACTTGAACAAGGGATAGTAAATGGTGAACCTCTCACCTGTGCAGAAAGCATCCCTTCTGCCTCTGCAGCCCGTTGTGTGACATGAGCAAGTTGCTCGTGGAGTTGATCCAGCTCTAATGTGGGAATCCATAGACTGGAAGAAACACCATCTGCTCCCATCGCCGAAGAAACTGCATCAAGCTGAGCACGCTGCACATGTGGTGACATTAAGTGGTTAGCGCCCTGAATCTCAAAGCCTACCCGGAATATGTACTGAAATACTTACTGATGAACCTAGAGCCGCTCTGGTATCACTCAGCTCTTGCTCCGTGTCCGCCAGACGAGCTCGTAAGTTCGTTATTATAGTATCACGGACATCCTACAGTTATGGCTTTTGAGTTCACAAACAAAGAAAGAATTTTTTTTTCTTTTTAAAAAAAACAACAAAATGTAGAAGATACAAACATGGTTTCCTTACCTCTACAAGCCCTCCAGGCTGGAGCCTTTCTGCATACATTGCTCTGTAGAGGCGTAGGTAATCATCGCTATCTTGTGCTTGAGATTCCACGAGTGTGCCGCCCCGTTGCCAATCTTCATATTGTTCGGGGAAGCGCACTCTCCAATCAACATAGGTGGCTGGTCCACGCGTCTGCCTTCCGACGCTAGGTGACATGGTCATATCCACCCATTCTTGAGCCAGCCCTAAGGTCCGCATAGCTAATCGCAGCCTGAGGGGCTCGATTTCATTTAAGCAATGGAGCCAGAGGTCCCGTCCGAATCGGGCGCGGCTTCCAATTACCCAAGGCTGGTCAACATCGACCATGTTCATGAAAGGCCTCCAGTTCACCTTTAATGGGTTGCACGTATCTTCTCAGTTAAAAAAATGAAATAAATGACAAAATAAAAAAAAATGAGAAAACAATTATCCTACCATCGTTGCAGGGAACTCTTGCAACTCTCGCCTGAACACCATCAGTTGGTAGGGTAAAGGTGCAGTGCTCATGATGGGTTGCCACCGTCTCGCTAGAGGGACCGTCAGTGGTCGACAGTGTCGAGCCCTCCCCATTGGAAGGTAATAGTAGCTCCACAGCTACACCATCATGTGTCATTGATGAAAACACAAACAAAAATCAGAAAATAAAAACAATTTTTTTTTTTCATTACCTGGATTAAAGGCGTAAACCCATTTAGTGTCATCTCTTTGTCTGTCCTTTGCGACAGACTTGTAAACAGATGTGCCAGCACAGCAGCTCCCCAGGCGTATTGTCCTACTCTTTCCAAGTCTACGAGCAGTTCTAAGAAATGACAGTGGATACTGTCTCCCTTGGACCCCAGCAATAATTTGCCTAATAGAAAGAGGAGGAACCTCCTCAGATCCATATTGGTCCGCTCCCAATTGCTGGTATCCATACAATACATAGCACGGGCACTTCTTTCTGCCCTTTCCATAAATTCTTCTATGGACTCATCATCACGCGGACGCATGTCAGTAAGCCCTAAAGCTTCCATGATCGATGCCCTGGCTACTGACCTGTTCTTCCGATTATCTAAGTCCATCCCCAACAAGTTATGGGCACCTTCACGGTAATCCGCGTAGGTGACACCAGTCACTGCTTCCCCATCCACTTTGAGGCCCGTGATTCGGACCACATCTTCCAAGCTGGGTACCATATGCCCCCACGGCATCAGGAATGCCCTACTTACTGGGTCCCATCTTTCACGTAGAGCTTGGATCAGAGCAAGGTCGATCTTGAGTGGCTCAATTCTGAGAAAGGGCCCGAATCCCATCACGTCCAACCTCGCTTTCTGGAAGTCCGGGAGCCCTCGATATGCAGCCACGACCAGCTCCCACGAGATGTGTGACTTCATCACACTCTGCACATAAGCCAGAAATGAGAAATGGGAAGCTTTCCAAAGAAAGAACAGAGAAGAAGAAAGGAATGAAAGGCATCACTTACAAGTTGTGGAAGAGTCCTTTCACTCACAAGTCCTTCAACTTCAGAGAATCTTCTGGCACTACTGCCCGATCTACTCCTCTTCGAGGAGCGAGACGACTCCCCTTCAGCTCTGAAGCTCGATTCACCCTCCATTCTGAACCTTGAGCAACACTCACTACTCCCCTTTGCAACCTTTTCACTCGACTCTACTCTCACAACTTCGATGTTCTCCAGTCGAGTGGGAAGGGGGGGTATTTATAGGATTGGAAAGCAAGGGATCTACATCTCTCACCATCACATCTAGCCATAGCCTTTGCGACACGTCATCCTCCCGTTAATCTCGCACCCACTCTACTATGTGGAGTGGTCAAGTCGGAGACGTGCTTTATTGACTTTCTCTCTCTTGTTGGTCCAAAGATTCGTTATGTTTATTGTCCCGTTGTGGCCACCTTTCGCATAACACACACATTGAGGGGACATTTCTGCGAGAAATCTGGCTCCGTAACTCACGTTGCCATCATTGGTCGATTCCTTTTGAAATAAATGAACATTGGGTCCCACTCCTTGTGTTAATTCCTGGCTTCTGATATGATTTCTTGTTTTAGTATGTTTATTTTTCAGTTGTCAGGCCAAGCTGCACCGACGCCCTCGTCATTTTACCCCGCCATCAGGTTGTATCCTTCCATCCCAACTATATTATCTCTTTACATGTCCTCTAATCTTTCTACTGTTTATGCCATTGAGGACAATGTCATTTAAGTTGGGGGGGGGAGATATTCAAAAATTTCAAAAATTTCTAACACTTTCAACAAATTTTTTTTTTACTTTCTTGAAGTGTCATGTGAAACAACAGTTTTTCCCGAGTTGAATTTCTTGATTCATGTCGCATGCAAAGTGATTCTAGAATGGAAATGACTAGAGACTCGGATAATGGATAATTTATTTACTCTAGCCATGGGAAACTGATTTAAAGAATCTCTTTAAAAGTTCAGATGCACTTTCAAAGAAAAAAATAAAAGCACGTTGCACGCTAATGAAACAAGAAGGATAAGCCTTCTGTTATTTGAGACAGACTGTCTGATATTCTGTATTTTCTGAAGAAGAAATATGTTAGAAGCTTTCTGCCATAGAAAAGTATGAGAAAAAAATAAAGCACCATGAAAAATGCTCCGATTCTGAGTAACCGGGCCTACTTCACCTAAGACGTGTTGAGGTTCGCGTCAAAAGGAAAAGGGAACTTTGAACTGTGGCACCGGACCTACTTCACCTAAGACGTGTTGAGGTTCGTGTAAAACAGTGAAGGGTAGTGCAGCATCATGTGTGTAAAGAAAAAAAAAAGGGGGAAAAGAAAAAGAAAAGGAATATATATATATATATATATAGTGATCCCAAAAGGGACATATCAATAAGGCAGACAAAAAGTTAGTGTGCATTGAACGCTCTAAGTAAGAAGTGCAGAATTGAAAGGTATTTGTTCAGAATAGCAAGTGGAGGATGCAATTGTCTTCACTGTGGACTTAGCATTACACATGCACAAGTGCTACTGAATTTTGATTAGATTCTTGATCATGTACCTGAATTTCCGTCTGTGGTAATTACTCCAGAATCCTGATCTTTAGTTAACTCTATAAAAGATGAACTGGAAATGAGGCCTGAATATCTTTAAACTCTTTGTAGTCCTAAATTTTTCATTATGTGCATTGCTAAGGGACTAGCAATGAGTAAGTTGGGGGGTGTGATAAGTGTGTATTTTTACATCTTAATTCATCATTATACACATTTTTATGAGCTTAAATTATAGTAAATATACACTTCTCACACTTATTATTGATTTTGAATCAAATATTTAATTTTTTTGAAATTAAATAAATTTAATACCAATTTTAATGTATTTATGCAGGCAAGCGATTCGAGGAAAGCTCCAAGAAAAAGAAAAAAAAAGAATAACAATATATGTGTTAAACTGGGCCAAAAGCCCAGGAAGTTGTTCAAAAAGAAAAGAAAAAAATTAGAAAAGAAAATAAATTTATTTGATATTTTTTAAACATTTTATACAAATATATACAAGATATATATAGATATATATATCTATATATATCTTGTATATATTTGTATAAAATGTTTAAAAAATATCAAATAAATTTATTTTCTTTTCTAATTTTTTTCTTTTCTTTTTGAACAACTTCCTGGGCTTTTGGCCCAGTTTAACACATATATTGTTATTCTTTTTTTTTCTTTTTCTTGGAGCTTTCCTCGAATCGCTTGCCTGCATAAATACATTAAAATTGGTATTAAATTTATTTAATTTCAAAAAAATTAAATATTTGATTCAAAATCAATAATAAGTGTGAGAAGTGTATATTTACTATAATTTAAGCTCATAAAAATGTGTATAATGATGAATTAAGATGTAAAAATACACACTTATCAGCTGGGCCTGTGTCTTGGGAGTTATCCCGAAATGGCCATGGCCTGACCTCGCCTCGGGCTGACATTCCGATTAAACCGGACTCCCTTCTCCGGCCGGATCCCTTCCGAGCCGCTACTAAAAGTGCCGCACGTTCGGCAGACATTTGAACGGGTTCACCTCGATTCCCGCCGTGTTTCTATTACGAACCTGCGTCCGAACATGAAAAGGCCCGCGAGCGACCTGCATAGCCGGGGGCTCCTACCCCGATATGGCTGTGAGCCGGCATTGCTCCGGGCCAATAGCTCATCAATTCCGGCCAGTTCCTATCGGGATTCGTTCCCACCCTTTCATCGAAATTACCATAAACTCGGCATACATTTGTACGGGGTCGTTCACGTCCATGTCGTACTTTCAATATGGGTCTTTGCTCGAACATGAAAAGGTCCGCAAGCGACCGACAGAATCAGAATAGAACGAGACGGCTCTCGCCACCCCCGGACTCCTTCCGTGGGAATATCAATAAGACCTCCATGGGCCACACTCAGACCTCGGGCCTGTCTCGATCATGGTCATCGTCTGGCTCATATCCTCGGTCTATAGCCCGCTCCTTTCGAACGTGTTTCGGTTTTGAAATCCAGTCCCGGGACTCTCCCCCGTTGCCCCCGGGCACCGGGAATATTAATGATGCCCACGCAAGCCCTGTTCGGACCACGGGAGGCGCCCCCAACATGGTCCTGACTCGATCTCGTACCGGGCCAACAGATTCACTGGTTTCCGACTACAATAACCGAGATTCAACCGAATATTTTCAGTGTCTCGAAATAATAAACTTGCCGTATCTCGGCATGCATATGTTCCAGGTTCCCCCGTGACAATTACAATATTATGAAGCTGGGCCCCCGTCCGAATATTAAACGGTCTCTCGAGTGACCGACATGTTTCGAACGCCCGCTTCTCCGGGACACAGGGCTCTTCAGCCAATTCAAGGGATACTCCCTCGCCGCCCTTTGGCACCGGAAATATTAATGACGCCCATGCAAGCCTTGTTTCGACCGCGGGGGGGCCCACCGCAATATGGTCACCGTTTGCTCTTGCTTCGGGCCAACAGGTTCACCGGTTTCCGACCGCTCTAACCAAGGTTTAACCGAACGTCTTTCGTTCTTCCGAACAATAAACTTGCCATACCTTGGCATACATATGCTCCGGTCTTCCCGCAACAATCGCGCTTTTCCCGAGACGGACACTCGTCCGAACATTAAATGGTCAGCACATGACCGACATGATCTCAAACAGTTTTCTTCTCGCCCTTACGCGAGGACTTCGATACCTCCTGATCGACCTTTTATACAATCAATCTCTTGGCCATGAGGCCCTGAATCTCGGCGATTAATCAAGGGTGTTCCCTCGTATGGGGGATGTAAATGACGTCGTGACCTTTATGGCGCGGCGGGTTTTGGTCCCGACACGAACCACACAATCGTCTGACGAAGTCAGATCGAGCGCACCATGGGCTCTTTGGAGCCCGAATAAATTGTCACCTCGGTGACTGGCACGCCCACGCACTCAATAAACCGAATAAACCAAAAAGAGAATAACAAGTGCCGAAAAGTGCGTCCACAATTGCAGAGTATCATCGAGAGGAGGGGGAGGCTAACCTTGCATCATCAAGCTAGAAGCACTAATCGTTTGTCTATGCAGGGCAACGACATGGGAGAACCAATGAAACAGGGAGTTAGGAAACTGAGGAAGCATGCAATGAAGATCACAGACCACACGGGGGGAGAAAACAGTGAATGCAACAGAATAGGGCAAAGCCAAAAGGTATTCCATTCATGACAAACTCAAATGACAAAGATCATGGCCGGAAGGCCAAACATGGTACAGTACATTCAAACGAACGGGGGAGAGAAACGGGGAAGAGAATGAAAGAAAAGGTTTGGAGAGAGGGTTAGAATGAGGAAGGGAGATCGTTCCCTTCTCTACCATCCTTCCCCCCTTCAACACACAACACATTCTCTCTTTCTCTCCGGGCTCTTCTCTACCTTCTTCTTCTCTTCTTCTTCTTCTCCTGTGCTGTTCTCTTCGGACCGGGTCGCTTCCTTGCCTCCGTCTCCCCTGTCTCTCCCCCTCTTCGTCTCTTTCCTTGTGAAGGCCTTTTATACGTGGGCCGTTGACGGGGGACCTCATGATGGCACTGCCATTCGAGGTTGACCCGGATCTTGTCTCCGTCAGGTGGGGATCTCTCTCATCCAACCAGAAGGCGACACCAAGGCGGGTGCTAGCTGGCGTTGAAGTGGCCGAGCTACGCGCCAAGCGGCCTGCCTTGTGACCGTTGAATTATCTGCCGGTTTGCACCGTTCAGGGGGATTCACTGCTGTGCCGCTGGAAGGGCCAGGCCGTTGTGCCGCTGGAGGGCCAGGCCGTTGTGCCGCTGGAGGGGCGTGAAGGCTGTGTCGTTGTAGGGCACTTGAAGGGTGTGCCGCTGGGGGCTGGTCCAGGCAGTGTGCCGCTGGAGGCACTTCGAGGGCGTGCTGCTGGGGGCTGCCTGGAAGGTGTACCACTGGGGCACTTCATGAGCGTGCCGCGGAAGGCTGCCTGGAGGGTGTACCGCTGGGGCACTTCATGAGCGTGCCGCGGAAGGCTTTGAGGGTAGTGTGCCGCTGAGGGGCACGGGGTGTGCCATTGGAGGGCACAATGAAGGTGCTGTTGGGAAGGGTCTTGAGCTTTGCTTCAGGAGCTGAGAACTTTGAACCCTTTGGGATATTCCTTCACCGTTAGGGACTCGAGGGTGGGTCCATAGCAGTGTATCAATTCAGGAGGGCATCATGTGCTTTCTTGGTCTTTTAATGCGCCCGTGCAAATGTGGGGATTTGCCGGACGGTAGTATTCTCCCGGAGCCCTAGATGACCAGTCTCTCCGGATCTTGACTTTGACATCGGTGCGGGGGCGTGACGGGACATATGGACGTACAATTTTATACGTCCACAGTAGCGCTCTGGAGAGGGGACGCCGGAGGCGTCTCCCCCTCGGATGGTGACAGACGGAGGGAGGGGGAGGGAGAGGGAGAGAGAGAGAGAGAGAGAGGAGGGATGGCAGACATAAAGAAGGAGAGAGAGAAGCAGTGACAGAGAGAGGAAGGGGGAGGGAGAGAGAGAGAGAGGGTGGGAACGAGGTGAGGACCGATCCTCGCCTGCGATAGCTGCCCCCCACGCAAGGTGAAGCCCCCCAAGCATAAGACCCCCACCGTCCACCCTCCCGTCAAAAAGCCCCCTGTCACCCTTCCCCACGTCCCCGTGCCCCCGATCACCGTGCTACCGGTCACCGTGCCCCCTATCTATCCAACCTTTCGTGATACCCATCTTCCCCCCTGTGACGCCCATCCTTCCTCCGGTGGTGACCCCTCTCGTCGTGAAGTCGCCCGTGGTGACCCCCGCCTTCCTGCCGCCACCGACGCCTTTGACGTGCCCAGTCGACACCCTGAAGATTGCGGGCTGCGTCGACCTCTTGGGCGGACTGGTGAACGTTAAGATCGACGACCCAACGGTGAACCACTGCTGCCCCATCCTTGGAGATCTGTTGGAGATGGAGGCGGCGGTGTACCTGTGCACCACCCTCAAGCTCAAGCTCCTCAACCTGGACATCTACATGCCCCCCTCCGGCTTCCCTCCCACCACCCCCTGCGACCCCCCTCCGGTTCACCTCCCCCTCCGGCCTCCTTTTCCCCTCCCCCCGTGACCCCCCTCCGATTCACCTCACCCCTCCCCCTCCGGCCTCCTCTGATCCCCCTCCCCCTCCGGTTCACCTCCCCCTCCGGCCTCCTCCGATCCCCCTCCACCTTCGGTTCGTGGACACCTTCCCCTCCGGCCCCCTCCCCCTTTGCCGCCTCCGATAGCCCTCCCCCTCCACCTGCGACCCCCCCTCCGATCCCCCTCCACCTCCGGTGGACGCCCCCCTCCACCTTCGACCCTGTCCGGTCCCCCTCCCCCTCCGGCGATCTCCCCCTCCCCTTCCTGTGTCCTCCTCCACCTCCGCCTCCCCCTCCGATCCCCTCCCTCTCCACCTCCGACCCCCGTCTGGTCCCCCTCCGACGATCTCCCCCTCCCCTTCATATGTCCTCCTCCGCCTCCCCCTCCCCCTCCGATCCCCTCCCCCTACGGTGGACCACCCCCTCTGATCCCCTTGGCCTCCGACCCACAGACAGAGTGTCCACGGTCAATAGGGTTATTTTAGTATTTTGTCATATATTTGACGGAATATCCTACGGAATATTCTTTCTTTGAGACGGAAATAAACCACGGAGATCTATTTGTAAAATATTAATGATTATAGGGACTATTAAAATAATAGTCAGATTCGAATGATTAATCGATAATTTACTAAGTTTATAGGGACTAATATGTAAAAATTCCAATTATAAAACATTCTATTTATGTCAGTTACGGAACATAGTATTTTCTTATAATTTCTATTTTAAAATGTACGATCTCTAAGTTTTTTTTTTTTTTTGACAGAAAGTACGTTTCATATCATTCCATACGTAAACTAGAGTACATGGAAAATAGTGAGACCAAACCGTACAGGACATACCTTACCCCGACCCATCCTACCAACCATCCCATCACAATAAAAAAAGATACAACAATAACTGTAGAGATTGAAAACTTCGCCCAAAGAGGCTAGAAGCTCCAGGAAACACCGAAGAAAAGGGAGAGTCGTGTATGAAAGTTCAGGGGTACTTCCTTGAGGAGCACGAAGCTACCGAACAACACATACAAATGGCTGAGCGAGGGGGACACTCGGGTAGCAAGCATCCACTAGGATGCAGGGGGAATAAGCGCCGGATCTCCGAGTTCCCTTAAGGTCGAGGGCAAGATCATAACAACAGCTCCAAGAAGATACAGTCGCATGCTTTGACGAACTCCTAAAGAATGGCCAACGCCGTGCAAAAAAAAACCGACAGGCAAACAACAGGGATCGCCAGGTCGGGGGAGTTAGACAAAGAAAGGGGGGGAGAGTGTGCTTCAAAGGAGGTTAATAGTTGGGATTGGAAACAAAGAGGGAGTAGTCTTCAAAGAAAATATTGCATCAAAAGACGTATGAGAGATGAACCATAGGAGGAGGCTAAACAAGGGGGGAAACAAAGAAGATGAATCCAGGGGAGTCCCGAAGAACTCACATGCCTGATCCCAAATGAGTTCAGAAGAAGCTCACCTGTCACCTGACAAAATCCAAGAGGGGCCCGAAGCTCCCGCCTGACCGGGCCTCCTACGAGAGGAGGAGGGGGGGGGAGCTCCCCCCGCCAAACGTTCCACCGAGGATCGAAACCCGGAGTCGGTTCCCTCGGTGAGATTGCCCTTCCGAATGAGGTGTGCCACCGCTAGGTCCTCTCCCTCTCCGATCTCTAAGTTACAATATATGAAGGTAGCTTCATCATTTTAGTGTCTCAACTATACTCGAGCTATGTTCATTATTTTCTTATATTTAAATTTTATGAATTGTATGCATTTGTTATTATATTTTTGGACCTCCATGTAATTTTTCGTTAGCATTATAAATTATGGTACTAACCCTAATTAGGGAGGCAATGATTAGAGAAGAAAAAAATGATTAGCCGTCGTGTCCTCCGACGAGATGCCGATCCTCCACTCTCTTATTGTCCTGGCATGAGGCCAAAGCCCCTCTCTGCTATTCTCCTCTCCCAGTCGTCTTCTTCCCCACTGTAACACCCCCCATCCACTGTTCGCTATTTTTTCTTCCTCTTCTTCCATCGTTTTCTTCTTTTCCCTCCATCTTTTTCTTCTTCTCCTCTCGGAAACGAAAGCTACAGAAGCCCACCACCACAATCGGCCACCTCCGGTCACCCCGCCCTGCATCGACAGAGCACCGCCGACCTTTCCCCCCCTTCCGCTCCTATTGGCAGAGTGCCTGCACCGTCTGCGACCACAGCGCCAGTAGGTCGTCGCCGCCGACTTCCGTTCTGCTGCCTTGTGTTGCACGGCCACGGCACCCAGTCGGTGTTGGTGCCCACACCGTTGGTCACCGTCGCGGCCGCGCCGACAGAGCTCGCCCTCACCGTTGGAGGCAACAGAACAGAACGGCGGCCTTGCTCGCCGACTCATCGACCCTGCCTTGTAGACACCGTTGTGACTCCCCAGGGACTTGGGTCCTACTCGCCGCTGTCCTCTTTTGTTCCTCACCAAGATCGGAACTGTTGGCCACCATACGTCTCCTGTCCTCTCCACCGTAGGCTTCTGTGGACCTACCCTATAGCTGTGCTACCGCGCCCATCAAGCCCAGGCAGCAATATGGTAACTGCGGAGTGGGCCAAGCACAGCTCCGAGCCCATACAGCCTCGTCGCCATGTACTGTCCGCTACAATCTCATATCCACTAGCCCGATTCATACTTGGAACTTCTAAAATTTCTCAATGAGAAAGGCTTACTACACACCCTCGGTGTGAAACGTCTTTATTTTTTTTTGAAAATTTCTTGAAGTGACTCTCAGGTACCCTAATTTGGGATGTAAGTTATGTCACCATCCGATTATCTAAAAAATTAAAAATAAAAATAATTAATTTTTAAAATAATAGGCCCAATGTATTATTTATTGGATCTGATTTTTATTTTATCTTTTATGGATAATCTAATAGTGACGTAACTTACACATCAAGTTAGAATACTTTAGAAGTCATTTCAAAAAAGACTAAAAAAAATTAAAGACATTGCACACTGAGAGTGTGCATCACGCATTGTGTGCAATGAACTTTTCTCTTTCTCAATTGATTGTCTGTGAATCAGAACCTAGACTATAAGTTGTGCCCAATTAATCTTGTTATCCCCACATCTTTATATTAATTGATTCACCCTTACGAAGGAATAGATATATCCATGTATCAGAGGGTGATTTGAGCCACTTATTATTATGAGATTGTGCTCTCAATGTTTAAACTCTGATATTTATCATGATAATTTTATGTTAAAATTAATATATATTAATTAAATTTATAACGACGTCTGTGTGCATAGATATAGCCGTCATAACCCTAAACCCTTGGTTTTAAAGTTATTAGTTGCTTCTACACGGGGATTGTGTGGTTTTTATCATTTATAATATTATTTGACTTAATTTTAATATGTTTTGACATTTTTATAATAGAAAATCAATACATTTTGTAAGTTTAAAATTTATCTTTAATAATTGTAACGAAACTTCTATTAGTTTACATTTTTATATATTATATAGATCAATAGAGAGACTTGATTAGATAAAGTAACTGATGTATGCAAGCAAAGACTTCCGTTCCTATTTCTATTTTCACCCTCCTAATTCTCGTAGAAAATGAAAGTGAATGGTGTCATTTTAATTTCTTCTTTGACTCGGTGGCAATCCGTTTAGAAATATATGTGAGAATAAATGAATTTTGATGTGAGATATTATGAAATATGTGGACTCCATTCTAATGATTAGAATTCACTTTCTCTTTTTAAAATTTTACCAAAAAGAGCTTTTTAATTTGAGAGAAAAGATACATTATTATTATCTATTTCTAATATTAAGAATCCACTTTTAAAATGGGAGACCAACTTTTTTGAGCATTAATGTATTTTTCTTTCTCAAAGAGTCTTCCAATGATTGGAAGTTACTTTCATAATCCACTCCATTGGAGTGCCAAACGTACCCAACCTAGGTGATGGATGAGTTCTGATTTTTTGTCAACGGCCTGTCATGGCAACGACCTAAAAATAAATCATGGTATTGAGAGTATAATCATAAATATTTAAATATATTTAGAGATTTTTTTGACAATTATTAAAAGCTAGAATGCAAATATAAACATCGTAGATTACGTGAGTGTATTTTTATAGAACTCCATAAAAAAAGAAAAAGTAAAAGACAAGTCATAATGCAAATATAAATACCTTAGATTACAGGAGTGTATTTAGAGGAGAGAGAGAGAGGCAAAAATAAGCACATCTAAGACTATTAATGGGTCGGGCCGACTCGACATCCCGCGAGCCTAACTCAATTTTTAGTCGAGCTACAAGAGAGAGTGAGAGAGCACTTTTTTTTGTCTAGGTAAAAATAATCACATCTAAGACTGTCAATGAGTCGGACCGACTCGACGGCCTGCGAGTTTAGCTCAATCTAAGGTCGAGCTGCAAGACTCTTTTTTACTCGTGGGTCTTTAATCGTGTCTAACAGTTCGATCTGATTAAGTCTATTGGTCAGGTTTGGGTTTTGAGTTCAATTTGCGGGTCGGTCGACTTGTTCTCTTTTTTTTTCTCTCTTCAAAATTTTAAAATTACTTTGTTAAAATTATGTTATTTTACTTAATTAAAAATAAAAAATTATATTTTTAAGTAAATTAAATAATTATTATCAAAATTTTTAATTAATTTTATAATATTATAAATTTTATATTATTAAATATATTATTATTTATTATTTTAGTTAAAATTTTAAATCTGATCGGATCTTAATCATGCTTTATATTTTTATAAAAATATAGGATCCGACTCGACCCGATCTGACATAACTCGGGTTCAGATCAGACTTAAATTTTAATATTAAATATCGATGAGTCATACTCCGGCCCAACTAACTTAAACTCGTCCCAAAGAGGACCCCGAGTGGCTCGGTGGGAAAGGTCCTCCTTTTCATAGGAGGGACCCGAGATCGATCCCCGGGGGAGGCTTACCTGGCTCACATTTAATCCTCGAGGGATGTGAGCCCGGGGTTTTATGGCTGCGATACAAAAAGGGGTGACTTGATGCGTAGGGTGAGACTCCAACTCGGGTGGTCCGATAATCGCTCAACTCTCCGTACCACTCTGCTAGATTCCCCACTACCAAAAAAAAACTTAAACTCGCCCCGGACACACGGACACACGTGTGGATGACGCGTCACGTGATCCACGGGATCAACCTACCTTAAGATGCTTCAATGCTGTCGACGTACGAGGTCACACTTTCGCCACCTAACCCATCGCCTTTCCTCTGTCCTCTCTCCTGTCCCCGTTCCTGGGAAACACGGACGCCCCACCCCACACCGCCCCGCACCCGTTAAGAGTGTTCCGCCGACGAAGAAAGTTCTGTTTCCGGTTACTGGAGGGGAGTTAGCGGTGGCGATGCGAGCACGATGTGGTCACCGTGACTCCATGACGGTCCGATCGATGGGGTTATCGTGAGGCCACGAGGGTCCACGGATTGGGGAATGGGATCACCGTTGAAACGGAACGTGGGTGGCGGGGATTTATGGGACTGTTGGTCCCAGGCCGTCTGATCTGATCTATATGGTTTAAAAAAGGAGTCTGGGGAAGAGCGTTGCTGGGGGGAAGTGTTAGGTCGATCGGAAACATCTGGTATGCGTGTGGGTTTCATGGTTTTAGTGGCTGCTCATATGGCTAGCTGGTCGCGTGGGACGTGTAAACGTGGGGGTGGGTGGGGGTGCTTGGTCGGAATGGTGAGCCCAAATTGACCAAAAGACCCGGACGTCAATCCAAAATTGACCGAATTCGGCTGGTCCAAGCCCAACCAGAGAAAAGATAAATAAATTCCGAGTAATCAACGGCAGTTAATTCGTTTTGAAGGTCAGTGCCGACTAGCTACCTCACGTGTTCCTACAGTTCAATCACAGATAGGACAGGATGGATCAAAAAAAATTGAAAAAAATAAAGATAAGATACTTTTATTTAGTGTCTCTTTGGCAGGGGGATTAACTTAATTAATCAGGATTAAGTCAACCTGGATTAATTGTTCCAAATTTAACCTGCTTTTACTTTGAAAACAAATGGGTTAGATCAGCGGGCTAATTTGATAGAGAGAGATGTGATTTGATTAAAAAGGTGAGTTAACCCGTGACTTTCTGTGCAAGGTTACTAAAATAACCATGCAGTCTCTCTCTCTCTCTCTCTCTCTCTCTCTCTCACTCTCTCTCTCTCTCTCTCTCTCTCTCTCTCTCTCACTCTCTCTCTCTCTCTCTCTCTCTAGAGAGAGAGAGGTGTGGGCGAGTGGTGAATGGTGATCTGCAATTGGTGCAGGGAGGGCCAAAGGATTAGGATGGGGAGTGGGGAGACGGGACTACACAGATGGGGGAGAAGAGACAGGTGTGTTCGGCGCTCCTCGTCGAACGGGGGGTTGCGATGTGGGGAGGGAAAGGGTGGAGGCGATGGAGGGGGTGGGGGAGATCGGGAGGGAGGGGAAGGAGGCCGCGACGGAGGGGGAGGGCGAGTGGCTGACAGGTGAGGGGGTAGGGGAAGGGGGCGTGATCGACGGGTGAGGGGGAGGGGGGACAATAGGGAAAGGATTAACTTGTCTCACCTCCGGAGGTGAGATAGGTTAACTCGGATTAACCCTAGTCTGATCCAGTTTTAATCCGAGTTGCTTAATCCGACGTGTCAAAGCAAAATGTGTCAAGTCTGAATTAAAAATGGGTTAATCCTGATATAAATTTGAAACAAAGTGGGACTTAATGGGCCAAAAGTAGTCCAACTGTTGGCCTATTAAAAGTATATCATCTTTACTTTTTTTTTTTTTTTGAAACACCCTATCCGAGCTCGGATTGCAAGGACATATATAAGGGTAGTTTGGCTCCCGACCTCCAAAAAAAAAAAAAAAAAACCTACTACACCGTTTGGTGATACTCCAAACCAGACGGTGCAACATGTATTAGTCTTTCTAAATATATAGGATCCATTTGAAATATTTTTTGAATATTTAAAATAAAGGATATGCTGGGTATTACTTTTGGTTGAAAGTTACTTCTGACTTCTATTTGTGAAGTGAAGTATACAGCTTGGAGTTAGTGATCAGTTTTGAGTAGTTAAGACAAATCGTGTATTCCATGACAACCCTACCTCCTACTCCCATTTAGGAAACTATAATAAATAATTTGGGAGTCTTGGTTGGAAAGCCAAAAATTAAGTCCATAGCTACATAAAATGGCTTCCGAAAGCTACCATCTTATCCCTAAAATAACTAGATAGAAATTTACAAAAATTCAAAGATGCGTAGAATTACAGAAAAGCATGACCAATATGCAAAAGGCAGCTGAGAATTACATAGGCTGTTCTAACCAAGGTTTGCTGTATCGGTAATTCGTATTTGACTCAATCCGATACAGATATGATACAATAATGCCTGACTTGTGCAGACTCGGATCTGATTCGAAGAGACTTCAGCCGTCTCAAACCAAGTCGACTGTCTTGGACCGGCTCAAATATGATACGATACGGCAAATCGGTGCTGAGTGTCTCGTTGATACCGCAACCCATGGCTCTAACTTACAAGCACACATCACTGACTTCACTTCCAGAATGCAAAAAAACCATAGGCATCCGTCGGCAGTGTAGTTTTGAGATGCATAAATATAGTTTGATGTCGGCTTCAGTCGACCTAAGATTTTATGTACATTTCCATTAAACGTCGTATTTACAAAAAAAAAAAAAAGGGGGAGGGGAAGGGCTCATCATATGCAGAAGCAGCCCTCTTCCCCTTTCATTAATTTACATGCCTTCCTGGAATTTATATGTTGCATCATGTACCATCGATTCCTTGAATTGTCTCTTCAGGCAAGCTGTAAACTAGGACCGAGGATACATGTAGGTTTCTCAAACACTATTGATTGCTCTTGATCCAACACCTCTAGGTGGACTAGTCATCCTCCTCTTCCACTACTCGGGTTTCTTTGTGATCAATCGATCTGTTGCTTCCTCAAGTTCCGGCAATGAGAACTCGATGAACTCTTGCTTTAACACAAGCATTTGTCTTGCCAAGTCCAATCTTTGTTGGTAGACAACATGAACTGCTTCAACTAGTTTCACAAGTAGGTCTCTGAAGTCTTCGGCTTCGAAGTTCTCACTACTCGATCCCACTTCTGTTTCTTCCACCTGCAAGAAGGCACACTTACTCAGCCACCGTTAATCTTCCTTTTCTCCTCTTTTGTCTTTCTGTTTCTCTTTCTAGAGCAAAATGGTGGGTGGTCATGCAGTCTTGAATCTCACAGTATGGGTTGCAGGGAATGCCATAAAAGTTATGAATGCACTTAATATGCCAATTTTTAAACATAAAAGAAAATGAAACATGCAAACATATATCCATACTTTGGTAAAAATGAACAAGGAGTAAGTAAATATCATCACAGGTTTCCAGACACAACCAGCCACTCTCTTATCACATTTGAATGTTTGTATGCCTTGTGCCAAAAAAATTATAAAAACAACAAATATATGATAAGGCTCTGGTAAGGAAAAGAAAGTCCAGATATTTGATTTTGTAGGCAGTTTCAATAGTTCCCAGCAGATTTTTCAGTCAGTGCCTTAGTTATTTATTTTTTCCAGTTGCCCCCAAGTAAAAAGGAAATTTATTGCGAGGATCACATAGCAAGTCATGAACCACCTATCAACATATCACGCCCTCAATGAACTCGATGCAAAACAAAAAATAATCCTCAACTGTTACTAAAATGATCAAGTTTATCACCTACTACACAGTTATATGTCCAAGTACTCCCAAACTCTAATCAGATTTTTAGGAGGGAGTCTCATGCCGAGGACACTCTTGCTTCTTTTGTTTGTGATAGAGTAAGGGATTGGGATGCTATTTTGTGTAATGTGAATTCCCTTACTTCGCCTCTTTTAGGCTGTCTGGGGGGATAAGTTGTTCCACATGGCCTTTGTGTGGCCTGCTCTTGTATAGGATTTTTTGGGGTTGTCATTTTTGGGGTGCAACAGCCTTGTACATTGTTTTTCCTTTCTATACAATAGTGGTACTACCCACTAAAAAAAAACTATAAATGGTTCTCTGACATAAGTGTTGATTGGTGTAATGCCTTTAATAAACGAGTAACTGGTTAGATTCAAATTCAATGTGGGGGACTGATCAAACCTGTTTATCATATTCACTGACTCGACGACACACCAGCTCAGTAAAATGATGTACAAAAATGTTAGACTTGGCTTTAAGTCAATCTTACATGACCATTTGAGCATACACCTTAAATATGACTTTCATAAAAGGAAATTCCATTAAGATCCTTCTAAGATGCATTTCAAAAGACAATAGGTCAAATCAGTTGGCAGATAGGACAGTGAGCTATGAGGCGTGTGCTCCACAAGATTCACATGCCAAAGTGGTGCTACAAGCCTTAAGGCCTCCAGATGGGATGGTGAGCTATTGGGTAGGTCGTCCTCTTCATTTTTTGAGTACATCACACGGAAGGTGAACAACACAACACAAATCATAATAGCATAACAGTCCGCAGCTGACATATACCGTGCATTATAAACAACCACACAAAGTAAATGCAATCCAAGCATAACCATCAAAAGCAGAAGAAAAGAGTCAAGGACTAACCTTAGAACAGTGGCCTTCAGATTCCTCTACAGACTTCATCAACCATCTCCCACTGGTCTCCAGAGCCTGCAGAATGGTGATAATGAGTAGTGTACAGAACCAATAAGCATGCATACACACACACACACACACACAAAGCTGGTTTCAGTCCAGCAAGCATTTATGAATCAACAATTCCCTGACATGAAAGGAAAAAGATAATAATGCATACCCCATATTCTTGATGTGATTCGTGTGATGCAGATGTTTCTTTGGCACTTTTAGGTGATGAAATTTCTTTGGCACTTCCAGTTGATGATGTTTCTTTGGCACTTTTGGGAGAAGATGTTTCTTTGGCACTGCTGGTTGATGATGTTTCTTTGGCACTGCTGGTTGATGATGCTTCTTTGGCGCTTTTAGGAGATGATGTTTCCTTAGCAATTTTAGGTGAGAAAGTGGAATTGCCTCGGTTTTCATCACCTGTGAACTCTATGCTGATTTGCTGCAAGAGGGCCTGTCTGAAAATGATCCAACAACACAGTCGACAATACTTGAGTAGATAATAAAGTCATACAAATGTAGCTATCTGTTGAACCCTCAAATAACACAAAAAAAAAGGGAAAAAAGGAAAGAAGAAGAGTGAACCTACCCAGCGCCCCCCCCCCCCATTTTCTTCAATCTAGCTCGGATAGATTGGAACCTACCCGGGGGCCCGGGCCAGTCCCTCTCTCTTCCTCCAGCCTTGTTGGGACCGGCTAGGTCCCCCCATGTGCCTATTGGGACCGGATAGGCACTCCATGTAGGGCCCACAACTCACCTCTCTCAATCCACCTGTTTGGGCCCGGATAGGTCCCCAAAGGGACCTATCCGGTCCCAATCTCCCTCTCTCTCTCTAATAAACATAAAAAGAGAGAAGAAAAGAAAGAAGGTGTTTGGGCTCGGATAGGTACCCCAAGGGACCTATCCGGTCCCATTCTCCTTCTCTCTCTCCCTCAAGCCTTGTTGGACCGGATAGGTCTCCCAACCCCAATGACCTATCCGGTCCAGATAGGTCCTCCATGGGGGTAACCATCCCCTAATGCCTGTAAAAAGACCTCGTAGCCCCCATTTCAAGACACACACAGACATAGGGGATCGAAGAACAAGGAGGATGGAAGTCTAAGGAGAAACAATCTCCCAGACATTTTGTGCTTCGTGTGCCTCCACCAAGGAGGGTGTGCGCCCAACAAGGGTTGCACATGTGCCTTTGGGGTTTGCAAATATGCCTCTGTGGTTGTGCTTTATGTAATTCATTGGTTTGTATATATCCTCTCATGATGTGGCTATGCCCCTTGTGCCATTTCTTAGATTGTAGTTTTTCTTCCAGGCGGCTCCCGCAGCAGTGCGCTGACGAACACATAGAGAGAGACCGCGGCCCATGGGAGCTCAAGAAGGAGAAACAATCTCCTAAGTATTTTTTGCCTTGTGTGCCTCTACCAAGGAGGGACTTGTGCATGTTCAAAATTTCAAAAAAGTCCATGTTCAGTCTAGAAGTTACAAAATGTCTTGGTCTATCCAGAAACTACAGAAAAACCCCTATGTTATCTGAAAATTACACAAATACCTTTGTGTTATTCAAAATTTATCAAACTACCCTCCTAAACCTTCCATATATTACCAAAATACCTCTAGAGTTCATAAATTATCAAAATGCCCCTGAGCTTCCCAAAAATTGCAAACAAACCCTGGCCTATTCAGAAGTTGCATACAAATCCTGAACTTTGCAGAAATTGCACAAAACTCATGTTCTATCCCGACGTTCTCAAAATACCCTTGTCCAGGATCTCGCCTCCTGCACGACTCATTGGAGTGGGATTATGTCACTTCCCTGAAGCGGTGTGCGCTCTCCTAATCTTTGCTTAAGGCTGGCCAGAAGCTCTCAAACCTAAGAACCCTGATGCTCAAGAAAATTACGGGAATACTCTTGCTAGAGAAAAATTACAAATAAACCCTAAAAAGCCAAGAAATGGCATATCAGCCAGAGAAGTCTTGAAATTACAAATAAGCCCTAGATAGTCCAGAAATGATAAGAATGTCCAGAAAATCTAGAAAAATTACAAATATACCATGGAAAGTCAACAAATGTCCAGAAATGTCAAGAAATGACAGAAATACCCTGGAAAGTCAACAAATGACAGAAAGATTTAAAGAAGTCAAAAAAATTACAGAACTACTCTGGCAAGTCAAGAAATGACAGAGAAGCCCAGAAAAGCCAAGAAACTGCAACTGTGCCCCGAAAAGTCAAGAAATGACAAAAATACTTCGGAATGTCAAGAAATGATTGGGATATCCCGGAATGTTAATAAATGACACGAATATCTTAGAATGTCAAGAAATGATGAAAATATCCTGGGAAGTCAAAAAATGACAGATAAGTCCAGGAGAACCAGAAAAGTGCAAAAATACTCAAAAATGGTCAAAACTATAGAAATACCTCGAAATGGGTCAAAACTGTAGAAATACCCAGGAAATGTCAAAAATTGCAGAAACAACTAGAAAGGGGTTAGAAATTACAGATGTATACAAGAAGGGTCCGATCATGATGAAACTCAAATTCAATGCCAGATCTTGACCAGAAGCAAATTCAACAGTCCAATTGTGACTGGGAGTAAATCCAGCCGTCCAATTGAGGACAAAAGTAAATTCAACAGTTTGTCAAAGACTAGGAGCAAATCCAACAATTTGATGTTGACCATAAACAAATTCAACAGTCTAGCAGTCAATGGAAGCAATCCAGAGATCCAAGTGTAAGCAAAGGCCTACTCAATGATCAAATAGTGACTAAATGTAAACCCAAAGACCCGATTACATAATCAAGGCCAAATGTAAAGATCTCAAGAGACCATTTGTAATCTAACTTCCATATATTCAAATAATGAAAGTCTTTCGAGTTTCCTACAAGAGTATGTTTCTAAAGGATGATCATCAAAGATCATATCCATTAGACAAAACCCATAATATCACAACGGATATTATAGAGGTTAAAGGTGTTCTTTGACAGTTAGTCAAGGGTATTCGGACTTTATGCCGATGTAAATAAACACCGACTACGGTCGGTGGGGAAATGTCCAGTACCTGCACTCTAAACTGTCTGATAAATCAAATCCGCAGAATTAAAAATGCGCATACTATTTAAATAGCTAACAAATGTGCATATATGTTCAATAAATGAACATTTCTTTTAAATTTTTTCGTGTTCAACACTATCCAACCATATCTTGCTAGTTGCTACAAAACATTTCATTGTGCATGCTTATCTACACATTTGCCTCCACCAGGAAGCACGTCTTGCTAGTTGATACAGAACCATTCTTTGCTCCAATAGCCATAATCTCTATCACATGAGGATCCTTCAATAAGTGGTAATGCATGCATCATGGAGATAAAGATGCAGATAAGCATGCATAGAGGATCAGCTCCCTACTGTAAGAAGTCTTGAACGCTGACATGGCTACTAAAGGAATATGGAGCATACCTAGAGAGCACAAGCTTCCCATTATGCACTAACCATATCTGGCAGCAAAGGAGACCTCCTTCCAAAACTGGCTGATCTTTGATTGACCTGCATATTGTTGGATATTTACTAATGTGACAAGCAGCAGGAGAAATTCATGTAGGATGGAAATGGAGAATTTGGAGTTTCTATGTGAAAGGATTCCATGTACCTTTACAAAAATGAGAATAAAAAAGAAACAAGGCAGCTTTGTTTCATATTTTAAGCTCTACATATAAATTCAGTGATCAGATATTTCTTCTTCGTTCACATAGACAAGCGAGAATTTGTTTCTAGATAAATGAATATTTTAAATAGCTTTCAATTTTTAATTATATTCTATCCAAAAATTGACTTGGAAGATAAAAAATCATTTTAAACTTCACAAGCACTTCTAGACAAGATTTATGTGTTTCAAAGTTGCTTTTCAAAATTAGTCTTAGGACCCGTTTGGTAACACTTTTCTCCCGGTATATTTTAAAAAAATTCATGATCGTACATGCCCTGACAAATTGTCTGACAATAGGAGGATTTCGAACAAATTTGAAATCGTATTTGCCTTGGTTGAGCGTCAATTTGAGGGAGAGTTTAAAAAATGCCATTAATTGCTTGTTTATTCATTGTAAACATTAACTCATGTACTTATAAATCATTGGTCACTTTTAAATTTTAATTAGTACTATTAATGATTTTTACTATCAAACTTTTTATTATTTTGACGGTATATTTTTATAGAATTTATTAACAATAATTAAAAAATAAAAAATTAAATGATTTTAAAATGAACAGTAAACTTCATTTGTAAACAGTAACTTATTAACGTGACTTTTCACTTTTAAATTTTAATTAGTACTGTTAATGATGCTTATTATCAAAAGATTTATTATTTTCACGGTATATTTTTTATAGAATCTATTAAAAATTAAAAAAAATTAATAAATTAAATGATTATAAATGAAGCGCGGTCGGCAAGGTGGACGCGATTTGGAAAGCGCGACTGACAGGGTGGACACGATTTAATATCAAATCTTTTATTATTTTGATGTTTAATTTATTTTATAGAATCTAGTAAAATAATTAAAAAATAAAAAATTTAAATAATTTTAAATGAAACACGGCTGAAAGGGTGGATGCGATTTGGAAAGCGTGACTGGCAAGGTGAACGCTTCTTAATATCAAATCTTTTATTATTTTGATACTTTTTAAACAATTATATCGAATGGAATTAGCGTCTTCTACCATCGACACTTTTTAAACCACGAATGGAATTAGCATCTTCCACTATCGACGCTTTTTAAACAATTACTTAAATCGAATGGAACTACAGTTTAAGGTTACTGTTCACTTTAAATTCATTTTATTTTATTTTATTTTATTTAAATATTTTTAATATATTCTATAAAATGAATATACCTTGAAAATAAAAAAGGTTTCATAAATAACATCATTAATGTCACTAATTAAAATTTAAAATTCAAAAATGCTGCCTTAATGTGTTTGATGGGGTTTAAATGTGTCTTTAAAGGCTAATTACGTGTTTTGAGGGTTTAAACTATACGACGGGTTTGGAAATCCGCCCAGAAGCTCGCCAGAATGAGCTTCTCCGGATTCTTTAATCCCTACGCCGCTGTGTTTGTATCTCTCTTCATTACAAAATCCACTGGACACATAGTTCGATGTGCTCTTTGTTGCATTTGGAACAACTACAGATTTTGTCAGAGATTCCAATCATTGGAATCCCTCCCAAGATCTGTTCCAAATGCTGCCTTAATTTGCTTTTCCACTATTGGCCCATCTCCACATGTTGATGTCCCATTGTCATTGATCTTGTTGTATAAATCTTTTAGGGAAAATCAAAATCAAAGGTGATTACCACCTTCCCAACCTAATTTATCCAGTGCACTCCGTTCCCTACCTGCCACGGGATCTTTGAGGCGCTTTCGCCTCCAACAAACATACTCATAAATCTTACCACTAAACCATGCAAATCAGACAAGGTCATGCTAGAGTTCTAAGTCAACTACATTTTAAATTGAATAACGCTCAAAGATAATAACTCTTATCTCTTCTAACATTTAAACAGTCATGTCTATGAACTTTTGACCAACACACAGCCTATGCATTTTCTAGAATTTGGTCCATGTTCCTTAGGCAGCTATTCCACCAATTATTCCCACCTCATATTACTAAGCTTGTTTCAGCCCTTCTGCTTTAATTCATTTTTTTCTTTATAACATCCCTGTTCTTTTGCATCTCCAACACTAAATATATCCAACTCCCACCACAACTCATTTTTCTTTTTAATATATAATCAACATAAAGAATGCAGGACATTCTTTGCTAACTTTTGATTATCATCATTTTACTGTTTTCAAAAGTAAAACTGTGATCTTCTTGTCTTTATTGATTCTCTCCTGTTCCATATGTTTAGCAACATATTAACCTTGTCATTAGATCTAAGAAGATAAATAGTTCTGAATCTGCATCACATAATCCTCCAATCTACTAAGCGTACAAACATCTTACATTGGCTTCTTGGGGAGGAAAGCTGCCTGATGAGTATCTTTTGAAGAACATTTGGAAGATAATAAAGTGGGCACCCTTTTCAACAGAATGTTAACAAACTCCCTAGCTGCTTTTCTTCCACTAGCTTTGAAGTGATATCACAGTTTTTATTTCTTCAGTTCAAGTTTATTGAGCCTAATGTCGTCATCCAAGTGCAATAAGATAATTACCAATGCTCCTATAAACAAGGCTGACAGATTGTTCCTGGTGGTGGTTTGTGAGGTCTGAACAGTAGGTGAAATACTCTCAAGAATTCTCACCTTAGACCCATGACGAGCCTCTTAATCTGATGTTGACCAACCAGATACACAATTCCCTTGAAAACATCTTCTGTCTCAATCACCAACTTCTTGGCACATATCTTGAAAGAATTAACTCTGGGTTAGATAACCAATATAACTCAATTTCTTGGAAATCTGAAGCTCTAGTGCCTTTGAACTTTAAGAAACCGTAAGTCTTGACTACAAAGTTTCAGATAATATACCATAATACCACTGGAAGACAAGGAACAACAGCATAGAGAAAAATATAATGAAACCACTGGTGTTACTGTTACCTCATGCCTGGCACAAAGATGCATGTAGCTATGTACCAAGGCATCCATCTTGGCCCTTTTAGCTTCGATATGGATTTCTGCCTCTTCTGGTGCAGCCATGTGAATCGGAAAATTCCCCCCCATTTCTGATAATGCAAGATGAAGCAGAGTCTATTGTTGGATACTGAGATCTACCTTATTTAATACAATAGAACAAAATGAAAACTCCAAACAAAAAAAATACTGTTCAAGCCAGTATAAATAAACGATGCTGCGTTCACCAAAGCGTTTAAATTCGAAAGGAACGCAATAAAGGAGCATAGCAATTCGTCAAAATTAAACCCAGAACGCATGCCATTGATACACAGCATATAAAGATACAAACCACAGCTTTCCGGAAGTGTAAACGCATGAAACTGATGAGGACTCCCCCATTCACCGAGAAAAGACCAGGAAAAAAAACCAGCTTGCCGACGCCGAGGATTACATAGAAGAAGAAGGAGGGAGGGTTCGAGACTCACTCATGGGGATCAGCTTGGGCGGCTTGTGGGCGTGGACGATGACAACCTCCGTGCTCCGGAGGTTCTTGAACACCCAGTCCAGGATCACCTTCCCTTTCTTAAAATCTCTACCCAGCGCCACATGTATCGCGTCCTCCCCGCCCGCGTCTGCGCTGCAACCCATCATCCTCACCTTCGCACCACCCTTCTCTCTCTCTCTCTCTCTCTGAGACGAAAAAAGAAGGCAACCTCCAACCCCCACCCCCCACAAAGCGGGAAGCTCAAATGGGGAGGAAAATGGCGACTGCAGTCGGAGAGCAAAGACCCTTCTGGCTCTCCTCCTCCTCCTCCTCCTCCTCCTTCTTCGTCTTCCTCGGCTTTCCTCTGTTCTGTTGGTTGGCACCCCCGACAACCGGCATGTTCAAATTCACATTTCAGGAATCATCCAAGCATGGAAGACGCGTGTTTGGACTCGGAAGAAGGCTGGGAACTTCCCGGTTCCCAGAATGAAACCATGTGGGTGTGGCGGGTGACGAGGTTGTAGCCCTTTTGTCAACGGGTTGACGGTGGGAATGTTCCTTCTGACTTACCAAGGCGTAGGAATATGCTCTGTAAGAGAGCTTTGATGAGTTCAGTGTGTAGATTTTAATATATGGAGACGTGTAGAGAATTTTATTAGTTAATTATATGTTTCGACGTCAACTTGCCCAAGTTAAAAAAAAGGTTCCGTTAGATTAGTGTCAATCCGATCCCATGAAATATATCTGACAGTCTTGTTAACTGATTTAATTGTCTGGCTTACAACACTCCTGGCCCAAGTTTTAACTATGGACATAGATCTCCCAAGATTAGAGGATATTTAGGAGACATTTTTGTGTGGAGTAATGACAGGGTTAATGAGATGCCTAATTGGACTCAATTTATGAATCTCAAATTGTGAATATATTTCACTAGATTTTAGTTAGGTTTTATTTGAGAGTTAAATTCTTGAGTTAGCGAGATTTTTGACTATAAAATCAATTCGTAGATTAGTGAACATAAGTTTTAAGGAGGGTAAAATTCGTCAGGCTCAATGTGACCCAATAGTGTCAGACCCAAGGTGACCCAACCCAATCAGGTCAGAGAAAGGCCGTTCGACGGTCTGCAGCTTAAGTCGGGCGGCCCGATCGAGGTCCACAGAGGGATTCGTCAGCCCACGGGCAAGATTGGTGCGAGCATCTCCGATGCTGGGGAACTCGTCAGCGGCCGAACGTTGCCTCCACCATTATAGTTCCTTCCCCGGTAGGGACGAGGTCACACCCACAACGCCGAGATTCTCGTCACGAGACCCCATCTTCTCAAATAGGCAGGTGCACAACGGGCAACTCTCCCCACGATCAATGGGACGTTACTTCACGACCTACGCCCTTCTCCATTGAGGAACGGGTCCTCACCGCCAAGATAACCTATATAAATAGGCCCCCAATCAAGTGCACAAAGAGGGACACAGACAGACAGACCAAAACAAAGACAGAAAGAGAGGCGCGTAGAAAGAAACAAAGCCTACGCCCAACACTCCAAGCACTCTTAAGGCTCTCCGAGTACGCTCTGAGCACTCTCCAGACTCTATGAGCACTCCAAGAGTCTTTGTCCCTACACACAGACTTGTCCACTCTGTTCTTAAGCTCTCTCTCCTCCCTCTCCTCTTTATAGTCTTCTCCAAAATGTGTTCCTAACTTAAAGTATCGGAGGGATGTCATCTAGGATAACGTCCATGACTCCTTCTGACGCCGTCATTCTAGTGTTTGCAGGCTTCCACGGATGATTGATTGATCTCCCCCAACAAATAAATCTTAAAAGTGTGGTACAAGGTCTAAGAATTATTTTCTTACCTCTACAAATTTATTGTAAAAAAATATTTAAATAAAAAAATAAATGTTTATCTTTTCAAATTAAGTATGAATTTGGTATCTCAAAACTCTTCTTCAACCTGACTTCTAGTAAGAATTCTATTGTCTATGAAATAAGATTCCAAACTACGCATATACGACTCACTAATAAAGAATGTTAGTTCTTCTCTTGCCTTACACGAATCAAATCACGCTTCTCCTCACTAACCCCAGAGTGAACAGTGGCATTCCCGTGGCTCTCTCCCTCCCTGCCGCGGGTGTGCGTGGGAACTGTTGCACATGCAGCAAGTATTACTCTCGTCTGTGTGACGTGAAATGTTGTAGAGCACTATGATAAAATAATATAATTTTAAAGTAAAAATCTTACGACATTGTACAGTGTTTTCTACCTCAAAATGGACGAGTGCAGATCCCTTTCCTTGCAGAAATCAATTTAATACAAAAAGAATTGATTACGATACCTTTCTTTGGCATAGAATTTGGCCGCTAGAAGGTGAAAACATGTCTGCAACTCGAACAGCTCCAAACTCGGGGGCTCCTAAAAAACTCTCTTATTAACGCTTAAACAAGTGGAGGAGGAAAGAACCAAGAAAGATAAGCTCTTACGTTAGACTGTCCCTGGGTCATCATCAGGCTGATGTTGAGTGGAACCACAATTGTAAGGAAGGCCTGTTGATCAAGATGTGGATTTTCCTTCCCCAAGTATGAACTTGAGATGGGACAGACGGCCATCCTACTGGCTTTTACTGCGCCAAATCCAAACTTCACGTCTCTCTCTCTCTCTCAGAACCGACAACGTTACCAAGTGACGAGATGACGACACAGGAGCAGTTCTACACTTCTACTTGCTTATTTGGAGAGGACTTGGAATGTGCTGCTCACATAGCATCATGCCCAAGAGTTCGATCTGGAAGACAGCTCGATTCGCAGGGAATTCTCTAAAGCATTGTAGGGCACTTTTGACTTTGGGGAGGATAGCCATGTTTGCGGCGGCAATTAAACTGCGTTTTAATTGTGTGGGCTTAAACGTTTCGTTTTGAGGAGTTAGTCAGAAATGGTGACTAGGCTCATGAACAATCCTCCTAGTTGAACATTCTCTAGGAAGCAAGTCACTCTCTCTTTTATTGTTGGGTTTTTTACATAAATACTCCTCTAAATATCGATTAGGTCAAATGTACCTCTCATTTGAATATATTATCAAGAATACCCTCAATTTAATTTTAAATGTTACGGTTATACCCCTATCATAACCCACGTAGATCTAACTTGAGTTAAACGTGAGTTAATAAGTGACATTATTAATCTACCCTCGAGTTATCCCTCTCTCTCCCTATCTCTCTCTCCAATGGAAGCCCTAACGAGGAGAAGGGAGAGCAATATCGTCGACTGCAAGATGGGGAGAAGAGGGGGAGGGGGGTGCCGACGATGAGTGGAGGGTAGAGCAACAAGGAGGGTGAGAGAGAGCAGTGTCACCGACAGCAAGATGAGAGGAGCGAGGGAGGGGGCCGCCGGTGAGGAGCAGAGAAAGAGAGAGGAGAGTTGGCTCGAGGTTGGGGGGTGGGAGAGGAGCAAAAAGGAGGGGGGTTGACCGGAGATGGTGAAAGGGTGGAGGAGATGAAACGACGACGACATAAGGAGACTAGCTACAAGACATGCGCTGTCGAGGGCAAGCTCAAGGCCTCCATCTGCCGATACATCCCCTAGATCAAGGACAAGTGCTCCGAGCTCATCCACGATTGGTAGAGGCACGGACGTCTCGACACCCCCCCAATGGATTTGTGTTCCCTTCCCCCTTTGTTCTCCTCGTCATCAAATAGCCTCAGATCCACCACCCCGAGGGGGTGGAGCTCTCAAACACCAAAGTTGCAACAACAAGGTATGGGAATGGGGGCAGAGTAGGAGGGGAGACTGGTGGACAATGCGAGAGGGGGGGGGGGCGCGAAGGAGAGGAGAGGGGGGTTCACCAGAGTTGGGAGGGGGGGTGAGTGGTTGGAGGGAGGCCTCCCCCCCCCCCCCCTCTCTCTCTCTCTCTCTATCAGTAAAGATATTTTAGATGATTCATTATATCTAATGACAATCAATGACGTGTTCTAATAAATATTCAACTCTCATCGATGACAGTAAATCGTAAAAGTATAATCATAACATTTAATACTAAATGGAGAGTATTATTGATAATATACTCAAATCAAAGATACATTTGACATAATTAATATTTAGAAAGATATTTATG